>CM022404.1:35910148-36264147 GCA_011833715.1 Carcinoscorpius rotundicauda | reverse complement strand
AAACAATTCAGGTTTTTTGAACTTTTCTCTCATTTTCTTTAGGAGCTGTCACACCATTAAAGTATTACGTTTTCTCATCGGGCAGTAAACTAAAACTACAGAGTATAGTGGACGTGCATAACGAATGAGTAGCATGTGTAATTGGTGAACCGTGGGGTGTGTCTTGGTGTTCGCCCACTTCATCGGGATTCGATCTGTGTTTTGGATTAGTGATTCTCAGGTTCAGCATTCTCCCTTTCTTCCCAATCAAGAATTGTTAGTTTGTTTCTCCTGTTACGAAATTCTCGACAGCGAGCATTGTTGAGTCACATTTCCTTTCGTTTTGTCCATTGTTCGCAGTTATAATTAAACTCCCACCTTCGTGCCTCGTCCAATTGGTGGGGAAGTATTAACTCGTATATTTTCGCGAACTTCCTTAGTGCATGATCGCGCTATTTGTCCGTGTTCTCCATGCAGTTTTACCTTAAAGGACGCAGGAAGGAAATAAATTCACGGCCCTCGTCCTGAAGAGAACAAATTGATCCACGTCTTTTCTGTGAACCTCATCAAAGTTTGCGGTCTCGAATATAGCTTCTAATAAAAGTTCCATTTCCAACGGAAATCGCGTTTTCTCCGACAGAAATCTCAGCAGTCCATGTAACAGAATGTTCATCTACGAATATGCTCTACTTTTTCGTAATTAGATCAAACGGCGTGATTTGGTCGCAAATATTTCGAAATGCCGCACGTCACGACTGAACCACATGAACGAACACGCTCGTCTTTTCATTTACCCAGGCATTACAATGTCGCTTTTCCATCAATGGAGTCCAAGAGATTGCGATAGTCACCACGCGTCTTCACTCGTGTCTGATACTTGAAAATAAGAGACGGCAGACGTTGATACCCCTGGAGTATGTTACGTATTTTTTAATGTTTTATATTCTTCGTGGATTAAACGCAACAGAAAAACACAGATTAACAGCTTGTATAATTTATTACACTAAACTACTAACAAATATAACAGATATAATATAAATTATATGATAACAGTGACAGATATTAAGTTACAATATTCGAGTTAATTACAAAACAAAATAATATTAGTTTTAAACTTCAAAATTAATCACAATACACAAAACGGTACTGGCCTGTATCTAATGTAATGATCTAAAATTAAAGTCTCAAATTCCTGTCTAGGGTGTGATTTGGTACGCACGAAGTAATTCCGAAATAGTTCACAGTTCAAATAAATTCGCCTTTTCTCAGCACAGCATAATTCAATGTATGTAAGATGACGATAGTTCCGTAGATAATCAATCACAAACCAAGTTGAATATCACACAAACACTTAATCTTCTCAATAACTAACGCTTTTTTTTTAAATAAAAACGATGACTGATCCCCACTTGCTCTCGAATAAAATGACACTCGCGTTCTATCTCCGTCTATTTATATCTATTATTCAATCACACAAAACGTACGTTGTATGATAAAATAAGCTCAAATCCGCTAAATTGTCACTGAGTATCCAAATATTCACAGTTCAAAAAGCTAAAAGCATAATTCGATGTATCGTAGAGATTGCGGAATAAATCCACTTTCTTGTCTAAATAAACAAACCAAGTGAATTTCCGCAAACTTATTTCCTCAAATACTACTCCTTTTGTTCTTCGAATAAAACTAATGACTGACTCCGCGCCTCTTATCTCCGTCTGTTTATATATATTATTAGGAATCTTTTTCTCGAACATTCACCGGAAATTCGACAGAGTAATCTGCGCATGTATGTTTTTGCACGAGACTCTACGTCTAGACGCTAGGCCAAACATTTCCATTTATAGTCATATATTTGATCTACCTAATTCGAGAAAGTTCTAAAACGTTACCCTAAATAAATAACATATTTTAGTTTAAACTTCGAAACAATAATATCAATATGGAAAAAAAATGAATAATACAAATGAAAATTCAAACACAATACGACATGTTGTCGTTTACAAAATATTTACACACATACATAACAAGTAACACAGAACAAACATTTCACACTCAGTATTTGTAATAAATTTACCGGCTAAACATGGCCTCTGAAACAAATCTCGTTTTATTCACTGTGGGTATTCGCTTCATATTTGTGTTGTCGTAACATTAAACTCATTTCCAAAATCAAACCTTAATTTCCATGTCACGTGTGTTAAGTTCCTAATGAGTTTCAATTGATAAAAATGATAAGTTTTGTTTGGTTTTATCTTCACAATTTAATATGTTTTGAATAAGCTATTAGCTCATTCACTGTTCGAAACTTACTTGGCTCTAATTAGAATTAGTATGGTTAAAGAATGAATATCTTGAAAGTTATTATACTTCCGGATAATTCCTGGTGCCTCCGTACTTTCGAAAGAACACATGATCTGTTCGTGTTTGTTAAGCCTGTTCATCAAGTGTACTTGCTACGCGTGATTTTAAATTTCTCCTCTCACATCCCAACATATAGCCTGAAGAATTAAAAAATATTTTCCTTTAACTAAAAACAACCTTAAGCTAAAGGTAATAACTACGTTTTTCTTAGCTTCTCACCAGTATCGACCGCATGCCTTTTATCAGCAGGATGAGCGTGTATAAACGAAACGAATGCTTCCCAAGTATATTTGAAGCAAACGGAGAAGAAACAAAATCCGTAAAACAGAAGTATTACAGAGAATATAAAGGTGTCGTTCAACACAGGTAGCGTACAAATATTGTTGTGCAACAAATAAATAAATATTTATTCCATTGTTCATTTAAACTTATGAAGTCTTGATTATTAAATATTAAAAGGGAAGACTATAATGCAAATGTTTTTTTGTCATTTTAAAATCTCATTTGCTTCGTTTTAATCTTTTTTCTAATAATATGTACTTTAGCGATTTTTCTCAGCGCACTGTGTAATTACTGTTGCGTTTCTCACATCCATTCCTCATACCATTGTTTACTGTTCGGTTCTCGCGTGGAAATATCTAGCCTGAAGAGGTGTAACTTGACACAAGTTCGCTTTTGCATCAACACAGGAATCAGGGAGAAAAGATAATTTTTTACGATTATATTTTGTTGTTCAGGGCTCCAGGTTTATTCATCTGTAAATGTTTTGTAATTATAGTAGTTACCGAAAGCACATTTTCTTCTGCTAATCTTTAAAGGCACCTGGCTCATCATTGATGGGATTTCAAACGTCTCCAAGTTTTCTACATTGTGTTTTGCTTAAACAGGAAATTTCCATTAGATTGGTGATGAGAAATCGAAGCGTGTCTATACCCTGCAGCAGTTGTGGCCGAGTGGTTAAGGCGATGGACTTGAAATCCATTGGGTTATTCCCGCGTAGGTTCGAATCCTATCAACTGCGAGTGATGTTATTTTTAATACCTACAGAGAAATCGAATCTTTCGGACTAAATGTAATTTTGAAAAGATCCTACTATTTTTGTGAAGTGAAATCCTTTTCGACTCATTTCGATCAATACTTCTAAAGGCAACCCTCAATCACTGAAATATATCAGGAAATAGTGTACTTGGGACGTATTATGCATTACTAAAATAATAAAAATTTATATTTAAACGACTAATTGTTGTTTCTTACGAAGTAACTTTTACAGAAAGTATCTCTGAGCATTCTCGTTATTTAAATAATCCTGCTTTTTCCATGTTTTCAAAATATTCGGTTCATACGTTGAAATTTTTACAAGGTGTTAGATTTGCGTCACTACTTATGTCATTTTCAATTGAAGAGCTGCTCTACTTTTGTGTTGAAATGTTTTCATTATTTCTGTTCGAAAGGAAACATAGTAATAGAATATTCGGGAAATTATTCACAAAGTGTTTTTTTTTTCCAATTAATGGTAAGATAACACCGGAGTCTGCACAACTCAAACCGAGGCGGGAAAATCCAAATTGATTTCTGGTCCCTCGCCTTAACCACTCGGCCACGACCGCTCGTATTTTTTTTCTTGAATAAATGTTAGTTTTCAAAGGTAAAAATAATCAAAATATGTATGCTTCTTGAACATCTATAGTGTTTCTTTACGTACTAATAGTAACGTGACGTAATTCATCGTTTAGCTCAAAACTGTGTCAAAACAATTCAGGTTTTTTGAACTTTTCTCTCATTTTCTTTAGGAGCTGTCACACCATTAAAGTATTACGTTTTCTCATCGGGCAGTAAACTAAAACTACAGAGTATAGTGGACGTGCATAACGAATGAGTAGCATGTGTAATTGGTGAACCGTGGTGTGTGTCTTGGTGTTCGCCCACTTCATCGGGATTCGATCTGTGTTTTGGATTAGTGATTCTCAGGTTCAGCATTCTCCCTTTCTTCCCAATCAAGAATTGTTAGTTTGTTTCTCCTGTTACGAAATTCTCGACAGCGAGCATTGTTGAGTCACATTTCCTTTCGTTTTGTCCATTGTTCGCAGTTATAATTAAACTCCCACCTTCGTGCCTCGTCCAATTGGTGGGGAAGTATTAACTCGTATATTTTCGCGAACTTCCTTAGTGCATGATCGCGCTATTTGTCCGTGTTCTCCATGCAGTTTTACCTTAAAGGACGCAGGAAGGAAATAAATTCACGGCCCTCGTCCTGAAGAGAACAAATTGATCCACGTCTTTTCTGTGAACCTCATCAAAGTTTGCGGTCTCGAATATAGCTTCTAATAAAAGTTCCATTTCCAACGGAAATCGCGTTTTCTCCGACAGAAATCTCAGCAGTCCATGTAACAGAATGTTCATCTACGAATATGCTCTACTTTTTCGTAATTAGATCAAACGGCGTGATTTGGTCGCAAATATTTCGAAATGCCGCACGTCACGACTGAACCACATGAACGAACACGCTCGTCTTTTCATTTACCCAGGCATTACAATGTCGCTTTTCCATCAATGGAGTCCAAGAGATTGCGATAGTCACCACGCGTCTTCACTCGTGTCTGATACTTGAAAATAAGAGACGGCAGACGTTGATACCCCTGGAGTATGTTACGTATTTTTTAATGTTTTATATTCTTCGTGGATTAAACGCAACAGAAAAACACAGATAACAGCTTGTATAATTTATTACACTAAACTACTAACAAATATAACAGATATAATATAAATTATATGATAACAGTGACAGATATTAAGTTACAATATTCGAAGTTAATTACAAAACAAAATAATATTAGTTTTAAACTTCAAAATTAATCACAACACAAAACGGTACTGGCCTGTATCTAATGTAATGATCTAAAATTAAAGTCTCAAATTCCTGTCTAGGGTGTGAATTTGGTACCACGAAGTAATTCCGAAATAGTTCACAGTTCAATAAATTCGCCGTCTCTCAGCACAAGCAGTAATTCAGATGTATCGTAGAGATTGACGGAATAAAATCACAGCTTCCGTAGATCTAACTTCAATCACAAAACCAAGTTGAATATTCACAGCAAACACTTAATCTTTCTCAAATAACTAACTCTCTCTTTTTTTTTAAATAAAAACTGATGACTGAATCCCTCACTTGCTCTTCGAATAAAACTAATGACTGACTCCGCGCCTCTTATCTCCGTCTGTTTATATATATTATATATATTAATTAATCACAACACAAAACGGTACTGGCCTGTATCTAATGTAATGATCTAAAATTAAAGTCTCAAATTCCTGTCTAGGGTGTGAATTTGGTACCACGAAGTAATTCCGAAATAGTTCACAGTTCAATAAATTCGCCGTCTCTCAGCACAAGCAGTAATTCAGATGTATCGTAGAGATTGACGGAATAAAATCACAGCTTCCGTAGATAACTTCAATCACAAAACCAAGTTGAATATTCACAGCAAACACTTAATCTTTCTCAAATAACTAACTCTCTCTTTTTTTTAAATAAAAACTGATGACTGAATCCCTCACTTGCTCTTCGAATCAAACTATGACTGACTCCGCGCCTCTTATCTCCGTCTGTTATATATATTATAATATTAATTAATCACAACACAAAACGGTACTGGCCTGTATCTAAATGTAATGATCTAAATTAAAGTCTCAAATTCCTGTCATAGGGTGTGAATTTGGTACCACGAAGTAATTCCGAAATAGTTCACAGTTTCAATAAATTCGCCGTCTCTCAGCACAAGCAGTAATTCAGATGTATCGTATAGATTGACGGAATAAAATCACAGCTTCCGTAGATCTAACTTCAATCACAAAACCAAGTTGAATATTCACAGCAAACACTTAATCTTTCTCAAATAACTAACTCTCTCTTTTTTTTTAAATAAAAACTGATGACTGAATCCCTCACTTGCTCTTCGAATAAAACTAATGACTGACTCCGCGCCTCTTATCTCCGTCTGTTTATATATATTATTAGGAATCTTTTTCTCGAACATTCACCGGAAATTCGACAGAGTAATCTGCGCATGTATGTTTTTGCACGAGACTCTACGTCTAGACGCTAGGCCAAACATTTCCATTTATAGTCATATATTTGATCTACCTAATTCGAGAAAGTTCTAAAACGTTACCCTAAATAAATAACATATTTTAGTTTAAACTTCGAAACAATAATATCAATATGGAAAAAAAATGAATAATACAAATGAAAATTCAAACACAATACGACATGTTGTCGTTTACAAAATATTTACACACATACATAACAAGTAACACAGAACAAACATTTCACACTCAGTATTTGTAATAAATTTACCGGCTAAACATGGCCTCTGAAACAAATCTCGTTTTATTCACTGTGGGTATTCGCTTCATATTTGTGTTGTCGTAACATTAAACTCATTTCCAAAATCAAACCTTAATTTCCATGTCACGTGTGTTAAGTTCCTAATGAGTTTCAATTGATAAAAATGATAAGTTTTGTTTGGTTTTATCTTCACAATTTAATATGTTTTGAATAAGCTATTAGCTCATTCACTGTTCGAAACTTACTTGGCTCTAATTAGAATTAGTATGGTTAAAGAATGAATATCTTGAAAGTTATTATACTTCCGGATAATTCCTGGTGCCTCCGTACTTTCGAAAGAACACATGATCTGTTCGTGTTTGTTAAGCCTGTTCATCAAGTGTACTTGCTACGCGTGATTTTAAATTTCTCCTCTCACATCCCAACATATAGCCTGAAGAATTAAAAAATATTTTCCTTTAACTAAAAACAACCTTAAGCTAAAGGTAATAACTACGTTTTTCTTAGCTTCTCACCAGTATCGACCGCATGCCTTTTATCAGCAGGATGAGCGTGTATAAACGAAACGAATGCTTCCCAAGTATATTTGAAGCAAACGGAGAAGAAACAAAATCCGTAAAACAGAAGTATTACAGAGAATATAAAGGTGTCGTTCAACACAGGTAGCGTACAAATATTGTTGTGCAACAAATAAATAAATAGTTATTCCATTGTTCATTTAAACTTATGAAGTCTTGATTATTAAATATTAAAAGGGAAGACTATAATGCAAATGTTTTTTGGTCATTTTAAAATCTCATTTGCTTCGTTTTAATCTTTTTTCTAATAATATGTACTTTAGCGATTTTTCTCAGCGCACTGTGTAATTACTGTTGCGTTTCTCACATCCATTCCTCATACCATTGTTTACTGTTCGGTTCTCGCGTGGAAATATCTAGCCTGAAGAGGTGTAACTTGACACAAGTTCGCTTTTGCATCAACACAGGAATCAGGGAGAAAAGATAATTTTTTACGATTATATTTTGTTGTTCAGGGCTCCAGGTTTATTCATCTGTAAATGTTTTGTAATTATAGTAGTTACCGAAAGCACATTTTCTTCTGCTAATCTTTAAAGGCACCTGGCTCATCATTGATGGGATTTCAAACGTCTCCAAGTTTTCTACATTGTGTTTTGCTTAAACAGGAAATTTCCATTAGATTGGTGATGAGAAATCGAAGCGTGTCTATACCCCGCAGCAGTTGTGGCCGAGTGGTTAAGGCGATGGACTTGAAATCCATTGGGTTATTCCCGCGTAGGTTCGAATCCTATCAACTGCGAGTGATGTTATTTTTAATACCTACAGAGAAATCGAATCGTTCGGACTAAATGTAATTTTGAAAAGATCCTACTATTTTTGTGAAGTGAAATCCTTTTCGACTCATTTCGATCAATACTTCTAAAGGCAACCCTCAATCACTGAAATATATCAGGAAAGAGTGTACTTGGGACGTATTATGCATTACTAAAATAATAAAAATTTATATTTAAACGACTAATTGTTGTTTCTTACGAAGTAACTTTTACAGAAAGTATCTCTGAGCATTCTCGTTATTTAAATAATCCTGCTTTTTCCATGTTTTCAAAATATTCGGTTCATACGTTGAAATTTTTACAAGGTGTTAGATTTGCGTCACTACTTATGTCATTTTCAATTGAAGAGCTGCTCTACTTTTGTGTTGAAATGTTTTCATTATTTCTGTTCGAAAGGAAACATAGTAATAGAATATTCGGGAAATTATTCACAAAGTGTTTTTTTTTTTCCAATTAATGGTAAGATAACACCGGAGTCTGCACAACTCAAACCGAGGCGGGAAAATCCAAATTGATTTCTGGTCCCTCGCCTTAACCACTCGGCCACGACCGCTCGTATTTTTTTTCTTGAATAAATGTTAGTTTTCAAAGGTAAAAATAATCAAAATATGCATGCTTCTTGAACATCTATAGTGTTTCTTTACGTACTAATAGTAACGTGACGTAATTCATCGTTTAGCTCAAAACTGTGTCAAAACAATTCAGGTTTTTTGAACTTTTCTCTCATTTTCTTTAGGAGCTGTCACACCATTAAAGTATTACGTTTTCTCATCGGGCAGTAAACTAAAACTACAGAGTATAGTGGACGTGCATAACGAATGAGTAGCATGTGTAATTGGTGAACCGTGGGGTGTGTCTTGGTGTTCGCCCACTTCATCGGGATTCGATCTGTGTTTTGGATTAGTGATTCTCAGGTTCAGCATTCTCCCTTTCTTCCCAATCAAGAATTGTTAGTTTGTTTCTCCTGTTACGAAATTCTCGACAGCGAGCATTGTTGAGTCACATTTCCTTTCGTTTTGTCCATTGTTCGCAGTTATAATTAAACTCCCACCTTCGTGCCTCGTCCAATTGGTGGGGAAGTATTAACTCGTATATTTTCGCGAACTTCCTTAGTGCATGATCGCGCTATTTGTCCGTGTTCTCCATGCAGTTTTACCTTAAAGGACGCAGGAAGGAAATAAATTCACGGCCCTCGTCCTGAAGAGAACAAATTGATCCACGTCTTTTCTGTGAACCTCATCAAAGTTTGCGGTCTCGAATATAGCTTCTAATAAAAGTTCCATTTCCAACGGAAATCGCGTTTTCTCCGACAGAAATCTCAGCAGTCCATGTAACAGAATGTTCATCTACGAATATGCTCTACTTTTTCGTAATTAGATCAAACGGCGTGATTTGGTCGCAAATATTTCGAAATGCCGCACGTCACGACTGAACCACATGAACGAACACGCTCGTCTTTTCATTTACCCAGGCATTACAATGTCGCTTTTCCATCAATGGAGTCCAAGAGATTGCGATAGTCACCACGCGTCTTCACTCGTGTCTGATACTTGAAAATAAGAGACGGCAGACGTTGATACCCCTGGAGTATGTTACGTATTTTTTAATGTTTTATATTCTTCGTGGATTAAACGCAACAGAAAAACACAGATAACAGCTTGTATAATTTATTACACTAAACTACTAACAAATATAACAGATATAATATAAATTATATGATAACAGTGACAGATATTAAGTTACAATATTCGAAGTTAATTACAAAACAAAATAATATTAGTTTTAAACTTCAAAATTAATCACAACACAAAACGGTACTGGCCTGTATCTAATGTAATGATCTAAAATTAAAGTCTCAAATTCCTGTCTAGGGTGTGAATTTGGTACCACGAAGTAATTCCGAAATAGTTCACAGTTCAATAAATTCGCCGTCTCTCAGCACAAGCAGTAATTCAGATGTATCGTAGAGATTGACGGAATAAATCACAGCTTCCGTAGATCTAACTTCAATCACAAAACCAAGTTGAATATTCACAGCAAACACTTAATCTTTCTCAAATAACTAACTCTCTCTTTTTTTTTAAATAAAAACTGATGACTGAATCCCTCACTTGCTCTTCGAATAAAACTAATGACTGACTCCGCGCCTCTTATCTCCGTCTGTTTATATATATTATATATATTAATTAATCACAACACAAAACGGTACTGGCCTGTATCTAATGTAATGATCTAAAATTAAAGTCTCAAATTCCTGTCTAGGGTGTGAATTTGGTACCACGAAGTAATTCCGAAATAGTTCACAGTTCAATAAATTCGCCGTCTCTCAGCACAAGCAGTAATTCAGATGTATCGTAGAGATTGACGGAATAAAATCACAGCTTCCGTAGATCTAACTTCAATCACAAAACCAAGTTGAATATTCACAGCAAACACTTAATCTTTCTCAAATAACTAACTCTCTCTTTTTTTTTAAATAAAAACTGATGACTGAATCCCTCACTTGCTCTTCGAATAAAACTAATGACTGACTCCGCGCCTCTTATCTCCGTCTGTTTATATATATTATTAGGAATCTTTTTCTCGAACATTCACCGGAAATTCGACAGAGTAATCTGCGCATGTATGTTTTTGCACGAGACTCTACGTCTAGACGCTAGGCCAAACATTTCCATTTATAGTCATATATTTGATCTACCTAATTCGAGAAAGTTCTAAAACGTTACCCTAAATAAATAACATATTTTAGTTTAAACTTCGAAACAATAATATCAATATGGAAAAAAAATGAATAATACAAATGAAAATTCAAACACAATACGACATGTTGTCGTTTACAAAATATTTACACACATACATAACAAGTAACACAGAACAAACATTTCACACTCAGTATTTGTAATAAATTTACCGGCTAAACATGGCCTCTGAAACAAATCTCGTTTTATTCACTGTGGGTATTCGCTTCATATTTGTGTTGTCGTAACATTAAACTCATTTCCAAAATCAAACCTTAATTTCCATGTCACGTGTGTTAAGTTCCTAATGAGTTTCAATTGATAAAAATGATAAGTTTTGTTTGGTTTTATCTTCACAATTTAATATGTTTTGAATAAGCTATTAGCTCATTCACTGTTCGAAACTTACTTGGCTCTAATTAGAATTAGTATGGTTAAAGAATGAATATCTTGAAAGTTATTATACTTCCGGATAATTCCTGGTGCCTCCGTACTTTCGAAAGAACACATGATCTGTTCGTGTTTGTTAAGCCTGTTCATCAAGTGTACTTGCTACGCGTGATTTTAAATTTCTCCTCTCACATCCCAACATATAGCCTGAAGAATTAAAAAATATTTTCCTTTAACTAAAAACAACCTCAAGCTAAAGGTAATAACTTCGTTTTTCTTAGCTTCTCACCAGTATCGACCGCATGCCTTTTATCAGCATGATGAGCGTGTATAAACGAAACGAATGCTTCCCACGTATATTTGAAGCAAACGGAGAAGAAACAAAATCCGTAAAACAGAAGTATTACAGAGAATATAAAGGTGTCGTTCAACACAGGTAGCGTACAAATATTGTTGTGCAACAAATAAATAAATATTTATTCCATAGTTTATTTAAACTTATGAAGTCTTGATTATTAAATATTAAAAGGGAAGACGATAATGCAAATGTTTTTTTTTCATTTTAAAATATCATTTGCTTCGTTTTAATCTTTTCTCTAATAATATGTACTTTAGCGATTTTCTCAGCGCACTGTGTAATTACTGTTGCGTTTCTCTGATCCATTTCTTATTTCATTGTTTACTGTTCGGTTCTCGCGTAGAAATATCTAGCCTGAGGTGTAACTTGCAATACGTATGCTTTCGCATAAACAGAAGAATTAGTGAAAAAAGAAATTATTCACAAAGTTTTCCTTTCTAATAATGGGAAGAAAACACTGGAGTATGTAGAATTCAAACCAACGCGGGAGAAACCCATTTTTTTTCTGTTTATTTATCCCACCTCAACGAGGGGGTATACACAGAAATACAACAATTAAAACACAAGTCAATAAATTATTATGTATCAATAACTCTACAGATTATCATGCTGAAAATCACCACAAAGCTAAGAAATTAGAAAGAAAAAATATATAAAAGATGTAATTTTGAACAGCAGCTATTTACATAATACAGTTTACGTATCAAAACAAGAAACCAATAGATCTGTTATTGGTAACAAAATTAAAAAGACAATGCAAATGAAGAAATTGCAACTTATCTTAATAAAGTACACAAGTAATAACCTTTGGCACTTTGGTTTGCTAAGGTACCAACATAAGAATACGTATTATAAAAAACACCTAATGAGTTATGTCACAAACACCTATGATAATGGAGATAAATATGTTTACGTACACGCACTTTAAACATGGAAATTAAATGAATTTCGCGATGGCTTGCTAAATAAACTGAACGAGCAGAACATATAACCTGTCGTGCCAAACTGGTAAGCAAACGAAATATATTGCAGCATCTCCAAGGTAACGAAGGATGTGATCCCACTAATTGGCATCTCTTCCATACCCAGTTAGATAGAGGACAACCAAAATAAAACTCCAATGATTTATATACATAGGACCACAAAGGCTGTACCAATGAACAATGGAAAAATAGATGGTCAATGGTTTCCCGCGCCTTTGATTTGTTTGTTTTGGAATTTCGCACAAAGCTACTCGAGGGCTATCTGTGCTAGCCGTCCCTAATTTAGCAGTGTAAGACTAGAGGGAAGGCAGCTAGTCATCACCACCCACCGCCAACTCTTGGGCTACTCTTTTACCAACGAAATGTGGGATTGACCGTCACATTATAACGCCCCCAGAGCTGGGAGGGCGAGGATGTTTGGCGCGACTCGGGCGCGAACCCGCGACCCTCAGATTACGAAGCGCACGCCCTAACGCGCTAGGCCATGCCAGACCTCCGCACCTTTGAACACAAAGTGCACAACCCCGTGGGATGTCTGTCCATATGTACCAGCTTCACATTAGTGGTTATCGCCCGCAACCACAGTAAATAATCGACATCACAAACATGAAAACCTACAAAAGAAGAATAAGTGCTTTGTCAAATAAGTTTCCAATCTCCAGGAAAAACAATATCCACCCAGTAGAATGGAGTAGGAACATGAACAGCAAGTGAACACTGTAAATAAAATCCCAACTGCTTCAGGGATAACCCCTGAAAATGAACACGGTTATCGGATTGGTCCAGAAAGTATAGGTTAACGACACGTACGGTTGATGGTAGAGGAGCGGGCTGGGTGGACAAAAACTCCAACCAGTCCACAGGTAACACCTGCTTGAGCATACAATAAATGTCGGACCTGAACTATACCTGCGGTAATAAATTCAGGAAAATTAAATGGTCGGTTCCGAACATCAACAATAGCCGAATTGGAAAACAAAGGTTCATCAAAAATTTGTGGGGAAAGATGAGCTGAGATTAGTCCTTTATCCCCAAGAAGAACCTTCCAAGCACAAAACATTTCCTGAATATATAAAGGTAGCAATTACACAAAACGTGGCAAAATTCGGCACTGAAGAACCCGAAAGCCCAAATCTAGATTCCCATAACAAGAAAAAAATCCAGAAAGAAGTTGTCGCAAGGTGAATGGACAATAATCATCCAAACAACGCTGCAACAATTTTAAACGGAATGCAAGTTTACGAGCAGAAACATTAACCAAGTTGATACCACCACAATCATAATACTGTATCAGAATACCGTATGCCACTTTATGTATACCACGCCGCCAAATAAAATCCAGTATATATTTGCAAAATCGAGCCTCAAACTGTCTTGGCAACGGTAGAATTTGCAACGGGTACCACAACACCGGTGCCACCAAGGAGTTCACCACAAGAGATTTACCCCTTAGCGACAATGAACGAAATCGCCACGACACCAAGACACTAGATACCCTGGTGAAACCCAGTGGATTTTTTGTCCATAGTTTTATCCACTCGTTTACGACCGCTTGAATTTTTTTCTTTAATGAATGTTAGTTTTAAATGGAAAAATGATCAAAAAATGTATGCATTTAAGATATATATGTTTTTCTTACCTACTCATTGTAACGTGATGTAATTTATCGTTTAGCTCAGAACTTTTTGAGGATATTTTTGTTGTGGGGCTGAGATAAACTGTTGAGGGACTTCCCAAAATGCCATCAACATGAAGTGTAGATGGTAAATTATAATAATGTAAATTCCAAGGTACATTTCAGAAAGATGTGTTATTTTGAACTTCATTTTCAATGCAGTTGTCCTTGAATCTCATACTCTGATTGATAATTCATTTTTACAAATCAGAAATAATCTGTTTATGAAAATATGCGTATATGTAAAAAAGGAAGCTCACCTAAATTCCACCCAAGGTAATACAAGATAATAATGAAAATTAAGATTAGCTTAGATTAAACATTTGATGTTCCATTAAGAGTAAAGCTACAAATAAAAAATAACATAACATAAAGACATAGTTTACATAGCAGAAACGAATCATCCCTTGCGAGTTAATACACTCTGAGGAAAAGTAAAATCACTGTCAGGCTAACTGTCGTTCATCATGTTGTGTTTATAGTCAATATTACTTCAAAACAATGCGCTTGTTCTTGTGATTGGCAGCAAATTTTGGATGGCTGATACACAATGCAAAATGATCTCACAGAGGACACATCACAGGCTAAATGCTCCATCGTTTACACCTGTAATAATACACTTATACAAGCATGCTATGTTTTAATTTTCAATAAAAAATAAATGAAATTGACAGGTAAATGCATGTAAAATTTTTGGTTTTTTAAGTAAAATCCCTGATAATCTGTTGTATCTTGAAATCAACGTGGTTGTCTAATCTAATCTAAGCAACGGCAATACAGCGCATGAGTTTTAGTGCATTCATTACGTTGCTGTGGGACGCATGACACTTTCTTCCGTCTTAACGGAGACGTTGAGTTCTACAGATATATGTCTCTTTGATGTTAATTGTTAAGGAACAACGATGATTGTGTTTTCCATATTTTATTAATATATGTAGGTAACAATATTGGGGGCTGAGGAGGTGCTTGTCTCATATTTGGGGGGCTGAAGCCATCCCAAGCCCCCCTTGGCGCCGCCACTGTGATCAAATAGTCAATAGTAAATTAAATCGTCATGATCGTATCAGTTGGCTGCTAGATAGTTTATTATCATTACAATATATTGAGTTACCTAACATATCTATTGATCCCTTGCCTTTTATTCAAACTAAAAATCCATACTTTGACACCACTGAATGTAATTTTAGATAACAACATGGATCCAAAATAAAGTTTATAGTTTGAATGAATAATGTTTTTACTATCTCCAGCCTTGTTTCTTTATGATTTTTCAGATTCTTATTTACAGTTTTTCACATTCCCACTTTTTATTTTTGTAATACCGAACAACACTAAAACATACATGTATTTATTTGTAACATACACATCAATTCAATTCAATTTAAAAAAGCTATAAAAACTGTATGTAAATAAACGAAATCTCACTAAATGTGAATTTTGTTTAAAGGTGAGTTTTACAAAAGAACTACTTATACTGATTAATTTTGCATGTTCAAATTTTGTATAAAAAATATGTGCTAATAAATGAAACATAAAACTTGGTGCAGAAAGAGCCCTTTTCTAGCGACAATCCAAACGTTTTAGTTTTTACGTTTGCCGCTGGGAAAAGAACTGTGACGTAATAGTTGCCAAACATACCATCAGCACCAGTGCATTGAATGTAAATAAATATGGCTAGTGCATACAGAGAAACAGAGACGGAGTTTGTTTTGACTTTGTGTTCTGAACAGTGTCGAGTAGCGTCATATCAATTCCAACCTAATCTGAACAAACCTAGAACAGTTACTTTTGACATAGATCTGACAAATTTTAATTATGAGGACAGTTCCACGAGCGAGAGTAGCGGAACTGTGAGTGATACTGATAGCGCCCAGGCCGGTTGCGAGTTCGTTATACCTCCAGTAAAAGAATGGTAAGCCTAAGTCATGACAACAAATATGGTCTGTATTATTTCACGTGCAACTTTAAGCATTTCGAAACCTGTGTGATGTTTATAAATTATTGGTATCACAGACTGGGTTTTATTTGTGTGTACTTTGCCGACTATGATAATTAATACTCGGCCCTTCCACAATCATTGTACCGGGTATTTATGAGTCGTAATAAAGTGAATTTCAACTATACGTCATAATTCTGTCTATAAAATCAAACTAGATGTACTAGACTGAACAGTTAATTTAATATTTACCATAAATGTATAATTTATATGACATATTCCGTATGTTTGTGCAAGGTGTAGGTGTGGTTTATGCGAACAGATGCCAACGAGGAGAGAGTGCGTTTGTTGTTGCTCATACGACAAGGTGTCAAACCGATTAAAAGTATGTAATCCGAAAAAAGCACCGACAGATTTACATAAAAAACCAGCACTGAAAGGAACAAATTTTTCGGCACGCAACGAAGCGTGTTTGGCAACTATTACGTCATAAATGTAAAACATCACGTAAACAGCCGAACGACCGAGAGGAACTTGAGTTCGAGGACCAGCATACTTTGTTTCTTTTTTACTCAAAAACTAAAGTGTTTAAAAATATGGCAACTAAATAGAAATTATACCTAACTAAAGTACAGTTTCTATGGCAATTATTAAATTTGTTGAACATTCACATTTAAGATTTCATGAAAAAGAAGGCCTCAAAACGCTTTTGTTTTAACTACATTTATTTCTTTATATTTAATTGGTTAGGTTTCAGTTTAATCCACTGAAAGTCGATTTTTTACGAGAAAAATAGTTGTGATGAAATGACTTCTTATATTGCTGTGAATAAATGCATTATATATTTATTTGGTGTTGGAAAGTCCTACCCATGACGAACAGTTTCACGTGTATTTTATACATACATTAATTTTTCTTTAATTGAGAGTATTTATATAAATACCCTTTCAATGCCATCGAAACAGCTTAAATGTGATATTTGTTTGTTAGTATAAGGTTAGGTAGTGTTTTTAAATGGTGAGAGGTACTTAGGGCTTTCTCCAGCATATATGCAGCAACGATCTAATTCACAGGTTATTTTATGTTAACCTTTTAGCGAATTATGGAGGAGTCTATTGGAAACAATTTGTATATGGATAAATTTTAATGAAGTATACCTGGCTGCTTTGTACGTAATAGTGAGTCATGAATTTTATACTGTTTATAGTTTAGTTATGTGTTTTGGTGCTGTGCTTATCCATGCTGGGCATGCATGTTCATTTATTGAGCGTATGTATGTTTCATGTATTTTAATTAAGTTGTCAGTTGAAGTTTCATTATTTTTGCTCATTAAACTCTTGGCATAATTTATACATTGTCTAACTTTAATTAAAATATTATTTAGGTGTTTAACCCATGTTAATATAGAAGCGTAGGTTAATCCTATGAATTTGTTTGATACTGTAACCTTGAGAAGTTTTCCATATATTAAAGTAAGTATATATAGTTGCTTTAATTACTTGTTTAACTTTTATTTCCGTTATATTTTTGTCACGTGACATATTAGATAATTTTCGTTTGTATTATTATTTGTTTTGTCATCGTATATGTTAGCAGAGAATCCTGGAGTGTAAAGATTTACGTATGTACTTCTTCACTCTATTAACGAAATATGTATTTGTGTTTCGTTGGTGGTATGTCTGAAACATATGTTGAATATGTTCTTTAAATGTTTTAGCCTTTTCAAAATTTGTGTGCGAAAATGTTGTGTTTCTGGAGGTGAGTTATTTTGGTTTGTGTTTCCTGTACTTGTGAATAGTTTTGAGTGTGTCCAGAATTTTTTTGAATCGGTTGTTTCATTTAATTATGAGCAGAATTTATCTCAACTTTTTAGTTTTAGTTCTTGGACTTTGTTTCTGATTATGTTTCTGAGTGTATTTATTTTTGTTTTAACTGTGGGTTCTCTATTTTGCATGTATTGTCCAATTAGCTTTGTCTTTCTTTTGTCGTTGTCATTTGTTGTGTGTGTGGTTTCCATGTGTATATAACTTTTGTTTGAGTATGTTTTGTGTATTACCGTATTGGCTCGTTTGTAAGGCGTTGTTTCAAATTAATAATTAGGCTGTGAACTTCAAAATCGCTTTATAAAACAATCACAAGCCCTTCCCCTACTCTGGCTTGTCGCATTTCTAAATGTCCATATTAGATCAGTCTACACATGCGCATCAGATGTTCGCTTAAGGTCAGCGCTAATTCTTGCAAGTAATCCACCTAGAGACTGTTAAAATGTACTATTGATTTTTGCTGTCCTAAAAAGATGACGTTATAAAGCTAAATTTTATCAAGCTTAATTTGCGTTCTTTTCAGTTTGATTTTCTGTAACTGAGATTTCGGTTGATACTGAGTTATTAATGTAGGAAGATGATAGGAAGTTGATCGCTATTAACATCTTATTATAGTAAAAAAGATAGTAAATTTGTGATTCATATTAAATACGCACAAACAAAAATCCAGTATGTCACTGGTAGTGAATGCGTTTAGGTAGCATCGTTTAATGTCCCTTGCTGCGATTTGCAACCCTAAAATCAGGGGTTCAATTCCCTTGATTTGGCACAGCAAATGGCCCGATGTGGCTTTGCTATAAAACACGCACACAGATTGTTTAATAGAACAATATTTGAATTATGTATGAATTGTAATACTATTCTGCCATTTGTATTAGTTGTTCTACACCTAAATAACCGATGTCTAGGTTTCCTATGAAAATTGGGTGTACGAATGGATGTTGTTTCGTAGGTTAACATCAGTATTTTTTTATGGTGTGCTGTAAATGCCTGTTACCGACATTATCAATGTAATTATATTTTCGTATGTAGTATTAACACCTCCTTTACAGAGATCAGATTGGTTAATAAATGTATACCTATGTTGTGGTCGTTTCTGTTCATGTTTTTTAACTGTTTAACCGTACATTATAAATCTATTATTTGTATAGAAACATGTTTTACTTGTGACCAATCTATTTTGTTTTTTTGTTTTTTAAAATTTCGTCCCTAATTTAGCAGTGTAAGACTAGAAGGAAGACAATCCTCTAGTCATCATCACCCACCGCCAACTCTTGGGCTACTCTTTTACCAACGAATAGTGGGATTGTCCGTAACATTATAACGCCCCCACAGTTGAAAGAGCGAGCATGTTTGGCACGACCGGGATGCGAACCCGCGACCCTCAGATTACGAGTCGCACGCCTTAACACGCTTGGCCATGCTGGTCCTTATCTATTTTGTTTCAGTAGTTTGTCTTGAATATCGTGTTTCTTGGAAGTGAGTGCATCTCAGATGTTGATATGCAGGACGGTGAATTTATGAGAATAAGTGATGTATGTAATTATCTGAGGTAGATGTGGTGTGATGTTTTGTTGTGCATTTTTGTTCGTATTTTGTTGTTTTTGTATTGTATTGAAGATAATTTGTTTGGAAGTTTGTGATTACATTGTTACGTTAATATTTGTATTTTCTTTGAATGGTGTCTTAAGATGCTGTGACTTTGGTGGTAGTGGTGCCTTTGAGTGGTAGTGTTGGTATTTGTGCATTTACTTATTCCAGTGTCGTTGTTTTTTGTCTTAAATGTGCGTTGTTTTTGTTTGTATTTCTCACAACCTCTGTAGCTTGTGTGATTTTCTCCACAGTTGCAGCAGTTCGGACTTCATGTTGTTTTTAGCAATATGCGTGGTGATATCCGTTACATCCGACATGTCTTGGTATGAATTGACATGCTGCTGACAGTGGTACGTATTGTACTTATTCATGTTCGGCACCGAATTTTTAGGTTAGTGAGGACCTGGCAAAATCAGTTATATTTTGACTCCCCCCCTACTGTATTTTTAACACCTCTTTTTGTTTGAATTTGTCCGCTGCTACAAATAACAACATACATATCCAAACAGACACGTTTATGCTGACTTAGATCGATTTGCTACTATTTAATTAACATTGTATTGTTTAAAATTATATGGGTTACGGGTACATAGTACAAAACAGCCAGAAAATATAAACAAAAAGCTGCACAAGGAATATCAAAAACAAATGTTTCTGTTATTAAGGAAGTCGGTGCCGCTTGCTTCTCACTGAAATGCATCTGTTGCTATAGATATGTGCATGCTAAAAATGATTAAGTTTCACGATGCTCTGTAATTAAACAGCAAAGTGTACTAACCGCCAGAGGACGGAAATGTGACTAATGTGTCTGCATTGAAAGAAATTTCCTCTGTTGCGACATTTCAGTCATGTGAAGTGAAGAGTTGAACATGTTTACAAAATGTAAAATATTACAAAGTTGAATAAATCCTTCATTAGTAAAGTAAATCGCTGTCTCCAAACATGCTTCACAATAGCTGGATGAAATCCACCAGCAGATTTCATGTACTTGACAAATGTACTTGAAAATTGTTTTATTGAATTAGAACCTTTTGTAATGAGACGCCAATTTTATGAAACAAAATGCCGATTTTTTTTTTTTGTAACAATGTGTAATTTTTTATCTTAAAAATACAAGCTATAATTTCGAAATTACCTACCTAATAACATTCTTACTTGGGAAACAAACTTTCAAGATGTCTTTAAAAGAGCAATAAAAATATAGACTATTAAAAAATATTTTGGCGAGACATTTTTCTTTATCCTTTAAAGAACATGCACCATTGATACAACTAACATATACTTTTGAATTATTCAGCGGACAAGTTTTTAAGGAACAAAAAATAAGTTTGAAGTTCAGTTTGTTGTTCAGTTCATCATTGCATCTATTACTTCAAAATTTGAGACGGCTAGCACAGATGATACTTACAGTGGCCCGGCATAACTCGCTAATTAAGGCACTCGATCCATAATTGGAGGGTCGCGAGTTCGAATCCTCGTCGCACCAAACATGCTCTTTCATCTGTGAGGGCGTTATAATGGGACGATCAATCCCACTATTTGTTGGTGGGCGGCGATGACTAGTTGTCTTCCCTCCAATCTTCACAACTAAATTATGGACGGCTAGCCAGACAGCCCTCGTGTAGCTTTTCGCAAAATTCAAAACAAATAAACAAAAACTAGTGTTTCATTAGAAAAAACCTTCAAGAAGTAAGTAAAGGATTGAAGTAATAAAAAAACATTGCCTAAGATATTATGCATTTAAAATTGTAACATCATGTTCGGCTATTTTTCAATACCGTGTTTAAATTTCTTTGCCCATCAAAATACAGCCAAGATTCAAAACGGCAAGTTTTCGCAAATACCTTTTCGTTGTTCAAAGTTAAATATGAGCCACAGGGTGTATAAAGTTAAGATCTATTAAATCTGACTAATATCTAGAAAGTTGGTTTGTATGTAGTTATCTTAAAAGCTACTCGGTAGACTATCTGTGCTCTGTTCCACAAGTGTCGAAACCCGGTTTTCAGCACAGACATACGGCCAAGCCAATGAGGTAGGAGGCTAATATTTAGAAAGTAAAATACATTGTAAGTACGAGAATTAGTGAAGCATTGAGTTTGTTAATAAAAAAGTTATTCAGTATTTACTGATACATATCTGCACTGTTCTTTTATTTGGTTACTTGGCTATTTACGCATTTGTTTATATTGCCTAACAAAGCTAGTTCCGTCAGGCATACGTATCGTGGAGTAAAGCGAAATGTATTTGAGGCGTGTTTGATTTTCTTGTGGCAAAGTGACATTTGGCTATCTGCTGAGTCCATCGAGGTGAATAGAACCCCTGATTTTAACGTTCTAAATCCATAGACTTACTGCTCTGCCCGCAAGAAGTTATTTGAGGCTGGGAATAAATTGAATTATAGAATTATTGCAAAAATTAAACTTTTTGTGCACTTAAGACTCGGAACTGTCTACACGTGAAGGTAGCGTCGTGGTCTGAAGACGTGATACAAAAGATTGTTGTTGTTGTTTTGAATTAAGCACAAAGCTACACAATGGGCTATCTGTGCTCTACCCACCACGGGTAATACAAAAGAAATAAAACTAATGTTGTTGTTACATGGACTGGACTTCACATTATTTTCACTGAGCAATTCAAAGGAACTCGTTTAACACATTATAATTACAAGTATCAGTTAAATTTTTTATTTTGTAATTAAGCACGGAGCTTCGCAATGGACTATCTGCGCTTTGCCCATCATTGGAATTGAAAACCGTTTCTAGCGTTATAAGTCTGCAGATGATCCACTGGGGACATCAGTTATGAGATTATTTTGGTGAAAATAAATATATCTTGATTCATTTTTTTTTAACTTGACAATCCGATCCAGAGGATAGATCAAAGTTTTTCTAGATATGATGAAAGAGTTTGTTTTGAATTTCACTCAAATATACTCGAGGAGTATCTGCGCTAGCCGTCCCTAATTTAGCAGTGTAAAACTAGAAGGAAGACAGCTGGTCATCACCACCCAATGCCAACTCTTGGGCTGCTCTTTTACCAACGAATAATGAGGTTGACTGTCACATTATAACGCCCTCACAGCTGAAAGAGCGAGCATATTTGGTATGAAGAGGACAAAAAAGAAGTGATGGAAGACAGTATTCTCTAATTCAAACACCAACTATTCTTTCAGAACAATAAAACTGTCTTTGAAAATTACTCCTACCTTGCCCACATTTACATTGTAGTCCCCTGCTGATACAACACTAAAATCAAGGGTTCGATTCCCGTCGGTGGACTTAGCAGATGGCCCGATGTGGTTTTGCTATAAGAAAAACACACATTTATATTGTATTCCCTACACGTCTTACTTTTTTCACCATAATTAAGTACGAAAAGTGATATTGCGTCAATACTATACATTATTTTAATAATTTTAAATATCTCAATAACATGGGCTCTGATTTTCGAAGAGAAAGCATTTCCAAGAAGACAAAATTGAAGAAACGTTGTAAAACTAATATTATAGTTTATTATTCTTCGTTTTATTTTGCTTCAGTGGCCCACTTGTGTTTGTGTGGACCTATATTGCTAGAAGCAGGGTTTCCATACTTGAGGTTGGCAGAACACAAATGTCCCATTGTGTAGACGTGTGCTTAATAATAACATTATTTTAACCAAATAATTAAAAAGAACCTGACGACAACAATATACTTATTATGAATTGTAAGGCTGGATAATTATTAAGAAAAGACGCACCGTTTACGCAACTGCCTAGATGGTGTGCTTCGGTTGTGGTTTCACGTTTTGTCTGGTCTGACAGTGGGAAATACCGTATGAGCAATGTTATTGAACATTTCCTTCGCTGTTGATTATTTAAAACCCTGGTGTGATGAATACTTTTATTTTTCAAAAGAAGAATAGATAGTACTGTTAATTTAGCCTAATTTCAGGTATGACTTTACTTACATTTTTCAGATTTAAATTACATAGTTCCATTTGTACTACTAGTATAGAATTTACACACTATAATAGTTTTATTATGAGTTATTAGCATACTGAATGAGACTATAACAGAGTAAGACTAATTACGCTTCCCAACTTCAAATTTAAGTAAAATTTGGCAGTTGCTCAGCAAAAGTTTTAAATTTAAAAATTATTAATTGTATAGATGAAAGGTGTTTCTCGTTAACTTTGGAGACTAAAGTGTTTGTGTGACACAAAATACACCTAAATTAAATCTGCTAATGTTGAGAGCATGGGACAAAATTTATCATTAGGCATTAGTCAATTAAGAGTTATTGCAGGATAAATTTGGGGTTTAAAAATAATAGTAATTCCCTTTGTTTATGCAAGGGATGAAGTTAGAAACATTCCTAACCCATAACTACCTCTGCTAGTACGAGGACTGGTAAGGATATCAACAGCTAAATTATTAAAATAGAACTATGCCTGAGCTTTCGAAGTACTATAGGAAATAGTTGGATTGACCTGAATCATGTTGGTATTTGTTCGTTCATGACAGATAAAAAGATTAAGAGATTAAAAACGGGTAGAATCATGAGACAAGACATGTTCTCCCAAATTTGAAAAGAAGTTAAATCTTTGAGAGTTTTAATATACAACTTTACAAGCCTCTCAGCCTCATTGTGGTAGATCAATACACAAAGAGTTCTGATGAGAAGAGATGTGGAGATTATTCTGGGGCAGTTGTCCTTACTTTTGAAGTAGACAACACTAAAATGACAATATAAGTTTTACAAAATTGGTTAGTAAAATATGATATATAAAAAAAGAGCCAACATAGATTCATTAAAATAAATCTTACCTTGCTGATTTGTTTCTTTTTCTTTCTTGTTTTATGAGCATGTTAGCTGTTATTTGGATGGCAATTGTATGTGTACTTAGGTTGTTAAAAGGCTTTTGAAAATATTCCACATAGAAGATTAGTTATGAAAATTATATTATTGGGTGTTGGGTAAAAAACAAGATATGGCATTAAGGTGGCTAGATGACAAACATAGCATTGTTGTTGATTGAGTCTAGTCAGAGTAGACCTTCATTATTTGTGATTTATATCAAGGCCCTTACCATTTGTTAATCACATTAATAGCATTGATAGAATCATGAAAGTTAGTAGGCCTATAAATTTTAGTTGTGTGGTATTTTTACTTACCACAGTGAACCTGTATTTACCTAGGTTTTGAAGAATGGATCCAGGAGACTACCTCACTAGACAATGTCTCACTTTCATGATTACTGACTCTTGCTTTAAAACAAACTAGTTTTTGATATTGCATTTTTATTCATAAATACAGATTTTTGAAAAAAGGTGGTGTCATTTTGATAAAGCATATGATGCATGCTTTGTGAAAAATCATAAAAGTTGAATGCAGTAATCAAAGAAGTTGACCACCAGAATTTCTCTAATTTTCATAAATATTCAAATGTTTTTTGAATGATGTTCCTATTGTGGGCAATTGCTCTAAGTTTTTGTTTACATAAATTGAATTATCATATTTTTTGTGTTCAGACAAAATCATTTTATTTGTATGTCTTTTTATATTTTCCACTCATTTTTTTTAACATTTTAGTCTTTTGTATTTGACTGAAAAAGATGTTTGACAATTGGTTTATTGAAATAGAACCATTTCTTTCTAATGAGATGCTAGTTTGTGCAACAAAGTGGCAAATTTTTTGCAACAATGTATAATTTCTCATAGTGAAAAAATACAAGTTATAATTACTAAATTACCTACCTAATTATATTTTTACTTTGAAACAAACAAAATTTCAAGATGTCTACAAAGTAGACTGTATAAAAACATATTTTGGTAACACATTTTCTGTATCTTTTGTAACATGTAGCATTGATACAACTAACTTAAACACTTGTTCACTGAATAATTCAAAAGTATAAGGAACTAAAAATAAATTTGCAGCTTAGTTTGTTGTTCATTTTACCACTTGTCAGTGAATTACACTAATTTTGGGAAATCCCACCCCTTATCATTACTCATGATGAGTTAATTTCCCGAAAACTTTACAACTGAATGATATCTAGCAAGTTGAATCATAAATATGGTTTAATATTTTATTTTCAGCATCTTAGTACGACCCTGCTGATAACATTTAATTTTGGGGTATTTGTAGCTGTACTAAGGTTATTGATGTCTTGCAAAATTACTTGAATCAATTGGTTAGTTGGACAAATACTTAGCAAGATAATAAACTTAGGAGGTTATCATAATATGGGTAACATGTTTAGTATAGATAATAACCCATTAAACAGTGCAAGTTGAGAAAAGAATCTTGTTGTAGCAATAATCAAAGGTGTTGTGCAGAATGTGTGGGCCCCCATGAAAATCTTCTTATCAGGTCCCCTTCATGTCTGATTTAATATAGCACTGTATCCTCCACTTCATAGTGCAAGATCTGTAGGGATAGTTGCTACACCTCTTGTGATAGTAAGTTACTCAAGCCATCGTGATAATGCTCTTTGTTAGAAAAAAACAATAGAATGAAAGGCCAGTTAATCTTACTTCTGTAGCAGAAAAAATTCTAGATTCTGATTAAAAGAAACTTTACACAATCAAAAATCTTAAGTTATTAATCTTAATGTGTTAGGTAAAGTTCATGAAAAAGGTAGCAGCAAAGAAAGACTGATGTGAGACCTGGAAGAAAGAAGTTGTTTGTCTGCTAAAGTGAAATAGACAAAACTGAAAAATAACCTCAAATGTTGGATCAGTCATCACAGTACTGACATTATGCTGTTGGCTGTTTGACCTTGGAGATTTCTGCAGTTGAGTGGCAGTAAAGCTTAAAATTTTGAGAATCTTGAATATTTTCATTTGATGGATATTAACTATGTTAGTACTTCAGACACTGTCAGTTGAAATTTGGCGAGTGGAGGTAAGGAGTTGGCTCGAACTTGATGTGAGAATTGCCCACTGAGTCCTGTTATCTTTATGGTATACATATAATTATTGCAAGCATTTAATGTGTGCCAATGGAATAGTGGAATAGAACCAGCTTTGTGGGTGAGAGGCTCTTTAGGGTTATCCAGTTTAGATCTTCTGTCTTCCATTTCTATATTAACAAATTATATACATGATAATAAGTAGCACTAACTTAAGGTTTGTTATATTAGTAATAATACCAACAATTAAAAAAAATTGGAAAACTATATTTGTGTGAATGATTATGTGATAGTACAATCACATTATATGTGTATGATGTATGATAGTGAATATTAGTTAACTTATTCTAGTTACCCCCAGGTAATAAAGACTGTATTGGAGGATCTGAAAGAAGATGTAATAAAAGAAATATATATATATATCTGCCAGTGGACTGTAGATAATAAAATGTCAATGCAATCACTTAAAGATTGTTGGATGTTTACAACCAGACCTAAGCAGACATCTCTTTTCATGCTGCTATATGCAAACAGAAGAATTCCACATGGTAACTCTGTAATTTTTCTATATGTTGTGATGAACCACACACAGTTACAATGTCTACACATAGTAATCATCTGCAAAAGAAAACAGTTAAGAGCCTTAACATTATATGATAGGCCTAACATGGCTATGTGGTTACAGTGCTCAACTCGTAATCTGAGGTATGCAGGCTCGAATCCCCATCACACAAAATATGCTCACCTTTTCAGCCATGTGGATGTTATAATGTCACAGCCAATCCAATGTTTCATTGGTAAAAGAGTAACCCAAGAATTGGTGGTAGGTAGTGATGACTAACTACCTTCCCTCTAGTTTTACACTGATAAATTATGGATGGCTAGTGCAGATAATCCTTGTGTAGCTTTGAGTGAAATTCAAAACAAACATTCATTGATATGCTTGAGTACTGAATACATCCTTGAAAATATCAGAAATAACTAAGGTAGAAAGGGTGCAGAATACAGCCATGAAACTAGCAACAGGAACAGCCAGACCAACATTGTACTATTTTGAATTGTTTTGAGTACCATTACCACAAAACAAGGAACTTGAACCAGGCAAACACTACTAAAAGCAGTCACAAACATATTTCAGCTGTTGTATTGGTAATTGATACAGAGAGTAAGAAAGAAGTGGGGGTAGATGAAGCAACAAAAGAGGCTGTAACTGGTCAAATCATGGGCCCTTGAAGCCAGGAAAGTTGTATAAATGGTAAGTTGCAAACACTGGACAGCCCAGCTCCTTCAAAACTGAATGTGAATGTTCCTGTCCAGTTGACCATTAAAGTGTGAAAAGCATGTGAGCATACTCTTATACTTGTTTTAGGACATTAATATTAGGCATATTACATTTCTAAAATATTATAGGCCCTTAGGGATTTTTAAAAGTTAAGAGAGTGTATAATAACAGTAACCAAAGCACATTATATTTATCATGTCTATTACTGATGATACATTTTGCTCGATCCAGAACTCTTTAGGTAAACTGGGATAAAACAAACTTAGAAATGTTTAAAACACTCAGTATTTACACAAGTCATTTGATACAATAACAGTTGTTACTGTATGTACTCCTTTTACAGTAGAACAAAAATTATTACAGTTATCTTTGTCATAGGACATTGAGCTTATTATATGTTTAAACACCTTTCTTAATCTAGTCCCTTGAATTTTCAAAAATAATAATAATAATAATAATATTCCAAGCACACTGCACTTTATGTTAAAACTTTAATGGGCCTACTACTAATGATAAATATGATCATTCTTTGCCAGCTTGGAAGAGGTATGCTCACTATAATGATCCTCCACTTCACAGATTCCCTATACCTTATCGCAAAAATGAAGACAGATTTTGTCCAAAAATCATGAGTAACAGCTTTGTAAGACTTAAATGTTCCACTGATCATGATATTTGTATTCCTGTATTAACAACAGCTGGCATTTTATTAAAACTTTTAATTAAAATAAAATACAGAATGACATTGTTACTTTTTTAGATCATATTCAGCTTAACAAAAAATTTGCAACTGACCGTTGCTGAGCACATCATAGAGACGAGAGTGTAAACAGGTATGAGACTGTAGATGGTTATGTTGTGCTTATTTGATTTACAGTATACATAAATGAACAAAGATGTTTTCTTGTGTTCTTTGAAATGGTTTCCATTTTTCTCTTTTTCTCTGATATAGAAGTCATGGCAGTTGAATTTTTTATAAATAATGTTGATGTTATGATTGCCAGTGTAGTTTTTACAAAGTATGGATTTTTAATTTTGTACCTGTTTTTTTAATAAAGTTAGTGTTTACTGGAATGTTATGTTTTGTTTTAATGTATTGTGATGTGTATTCCATGATTCAGTGGCATATTTAATAAGCAAATGGACCACTTTGTTTCTAAGACTCAGTTCTTTTGTAACCAGGTAATATTTCTGAACAGTGTCATCACTGAAATAGTATGTAGACTAAGTGAACATGAAAATGTAAAACAAGAGTAACACTGATCAACTATTAAACTGGAGGAAAGATTACAAAAGTATGGAAGTGAACACTAAAGTATGTGAGAATGATAGTCTCTTAAAGTCAAATTAAATTGAGAAGAACCCAAAAGAGATAATTGGAAGAAATAGATTTGGTCTCATCTACTAAACCATATGAATGAGAAGAATATAAAAATATGTTTCTAATTTATTTTTTTTCTTCAGTTTGAATCTACCTGAAAATGTGTACTCCCACCAAATATTTATATCTTAACCTAAGTATGTTAACTTTAGGAATGAATCAAATACCTTTTCTTATAAAAACTGAAATTTGCTCAGCTAACAAAAGCATAAAATTCAAGAATAAAGAGGATATCCATATTTATACAAAGATAAAGAAAAGTGAAAAATCTAGCTCAAGTTAATGTGAATTACAAGTTTTCTTGGCTCATAACATTAAATGTGATTGAAATGGTTTCATGTTTTCTGTGATTGCTAAAAAGGGAAAGAGTTGGTGAGATATTTAGATTTTAAGATATTTTACTGGGAAACTTGTTATGAAAGATTAGACCATTGCTAGAAATTCTGATTTTACTGTTGAATATGATGATGAAGAGATTACCAAGTTAATTTCTTTAAGAGTAAGAATCAAGAATTATCATTAATGTATGTTGAATAGGTAAGACTAAATGAAGAAATTTAACAATAAGCGGTTGAGCCATTTCATTCTTTTTTTCAGAAACCTCTTGATACCGAAGAAATATTCACTGATTGATATATTACCACTGATTAATTTTTGAAAAAAATTGTAATATATTGTGAGAAGTAATTAAAAGAAGTGTTGGGAAAATAGCAATTTAATTAATGATTCTGCAATGTATTTTTTCTATAAGGTTTTTCATTTTTTATGTTGGAATTTCTGTGTTTTATTGAGAGCTATTGATAATGTGCATCACTGTGCTGCTATAGCTTAATTATGTCAATAGGAGTAGGGGAAAAATTAAGAAATGAATAGGTATTGGTAACTATTAACCACTAAATGGTGAGTGTTTATTGGTAAATACTCACAACAGGGACAATAAATACATATGCATACAGTAGTGTCAGAGACTGTAACTTAAGTTAATAAATTAACATTGTGGAAACTATGTTGATTATGTTGTGGGAAGGGGAAGTATTATCATCTAATTGTATTTGCAAGTTTCCACCACTTAGTAACCAAGACTTGTAGAGTGAGTGATATCCTTAACTTTTTTCTAAAGTTTGAATTTTTCTAAATACCTTTTATTTTTCAGGTAAAATGGACTGTTTTACTTGGAATCAGAATATTAATTATGAAGTTGATGCATCTTTGTAAGTAAAGCCCTCACTTTAGTTTCATAATGTAAAATAAAATTTAGTTGGTCAAATAAAAAATTGGCTATCAGGTAAAAATAAAAATAATGAAAACTTTTTTTTTTATCAGACTTAAGATCACACAGTAAACAGTGACCCTATATCTATAGGCCAAGGGTAGACAAGAGTTCCACACCCACCATAAATGCTTTTCATTCAGTGGTTTAATTATCTCAAATCCATGTGTAAACATTTGAATGAAATATGTTCAAAATATCTGTCTGTATTAGAAACTAATAGCTTAACGAAAACAACAGTTTGATGTCCTTCCGTAAACTCAGCAGATAACCCAATGTGGCTTTGCTATAAGAAAAACACCACACACACCAAAACAACACCCCTCCCCCCAAAAAACACAACTTAACAAAATGGCAACCCTACTAGTAAGGGAAAGTAGCAAGATTTGGACTCCTAATTGCATGCACACACAGAAACACACACCAGTTGATACTTATTCTAATTAACAGTATTTCTGTCACTAACTAGGTGGATAAATAATGAAAAAAATTAATTTATGTCATAGTCATGCACATGTACCTAAAAACCAAATAATGAACCTTGCATAATCTAACAATTATTCACATGTGCTTGAAAACTAAATAACAAACCTTACATAGTCTAACAATTTCACATGTGCCATAAAATCAAATAATAAATCTTATACATAGTTGAGCTTTTCATTTGTGAAATAATATCTTGTATTTTTTTTTATATTTGCAATAACATACTCTCAGTAAGTTGTAAGTTGTAAATTTCATTGAAAATAGTGGATTTGTCTTGTATAAAGTTATTGTATTATTATGGTGTGAAATATTTAAGTTACATAACCTAACCAGTCCTATACCATAAACAACTAAGAGCTCTTTTTTAGTCCATCTAGTCAATTGTGAGGAGTATCATAACACTGTTGATTAGATTTAGGTAAGAGTGTTTGTTAACTTTAAATTTGTTTTTATATCCACCATTATAATTTTTTTTAATATTTTTGTTTGTTTGATGTAGCTGAGTCTATCAGAACTGATATATCTTGAAATGTGTTTTTCTTACCAGTATTTTCAAATTACTAACAAAGCTATAACTCATCATTCTGATGAATTAAACTAGAGAATGACATCATTTTGCAGTTATCCAATGTTCTTTTTTAAGTTAACATGTACAAAATAGGATTTATATAATATAATTATGTAAGTGGGATAATAATTTGATACAGGGTTAGTGCTGAATATCTTAGCCTATTTTCCCATACATTAATACCTATCTAACAGCGAAATTATTGAAATTTACATGTCGTTTACCTAGGAAAGTGCAACCTAAAACCTACTATTACTATTAGATACTCTAAAGCACTCATTAGTAGTACTAATGAGTTTTTAATATTTGAGCAAAGATTACAGAAAGGTGTTAATCCCATTAAGGTATTTTGTGTTTGTGTTGATATATCTGGTTAATTTTGATGTTTTTTGTTTTCTTATAAAAAAAAATAAAACTTGTTAAAGTGATGTAAACTAGTTTATCTTTTTTAAGCAACCAACATAATCTAAATGTGTAGTTTGTAGGTTTTCTTTGTGTTATTTGTGAAAAAGTTGTGTAATTACAAAAACCAGCAGCAGCTCAGTGTATAGATTCCATTGTAGTTTTCCAAAATGAAAAAAATAAAAATTAAATGTATCTAAAAATTAAGAGTATTAGAACCACTGATGTAAAGCAAACTTCTTTTTCTATATATATATTATATTTTGTATAGTTTTTGAAAGAAACCAGTTTGTTTTTGTGTTTTTTGCTTTTTTCAGGAAGTCTGTGGATGTTGTTTTTGATGTAGATTTAAATTGTTTTAAGACCTATAAGGTCTTTGTTAGTGACAAAGAGATAAAGTGCGAGGATGACAATGTTTGGCAAGGATCATTTTGGAGAAACGTGGTTCCGGTAGGTTACAGTTCTGTGTTTGTGATAATTACAGTGGAGAAATTTGTTCTTAGTAGGTAAACATTTTAAAGTTCGATGGTATTTTAGTTTTTGTTTAATTTTCTACTTTTATCAATTGTGCATAAAAACCTCTGGTTTTTAGACCTGAATAAATTGTGTGGTTAATATCTGTCAAAAGTGAAATAATTGAAAACGTTATATCTGAAAGAGAACCACAGAAATCTCTTAATATGTTTGTTGTTAAGAACCTAGTTGTTATCTTAACTGGTAAAATGTTAATGGAGATATTTTACTGACATATAACTTAAAAATAGCTTATACCTTATACAAAGTTTTAATCTGATTGTACATATCTTGTAAGGTTTAACACACATGCTTTAAAAATATTTGGGGAGAAAGAACAGCAAACATTTGATTTATTTGGACCTCTCCATGATCTGCATCTACTTTAAAAAATTGTTAAAGCTAATGGCTTGCTTGGTTACATGTGTACGAAATTAAGAAAATTCATAACAATTTAAGATAAAAAGAGAACAGATATACATTTTGCTATAAATTTATTATGTTGTCCTACAAACATATCTAGTATATATTAATTTTTTTTATGTTCACGTGTGTGTGCATCTGATTCTAAGAATAAACTTTTCATCATATACATAATTTTCAATAACTAAAATATATTTCTTTTAAAGTTTCCTTCAAGGATTTATTTTATAAAGCAGAACAAATAATCATATGGAAATGAATTTAGTAATATTCTATTTAGAAATAGATGTTTGTGCTGACATGGAGATGAGCAATACTTTTATGTGTGCAATACAATCTTGTGAGACAAATTAATCATCATAATCTGACCAGATGTTTCATGAAAATATATTAAAAGAAATATATATTACAGTAGTATAGAGATTGTTTAATAGAATATTGCAGTTCTATTTAAATAATGTAATAGTTCTGCAATCAAATCCTGGTAGAGCAGTATACCTATTTGTTTTTTTTTATAACTACCAATTATATTGAATCAAGATCTGAATGATGCCACTTCGGCATCATTAGGGGATTTAAAGTGTTCAAGATGGCTGTCATAATAATGAATGTCATATAAACAATGATACTCTCATTATTATGCCACTGAAAACTACATTTTTTGCATATAAATATATATTTAAGTACTAGAAAATATTCCAAGATGGCTGCCAAGATGACAACTCTATTAATACAGAACTTTAAAAATTTTATTCATTTCACTACTGTTCCCTTTCAGTGTAAAACGTATGTCTTCATATGTTTTTGTATCCAGGTATTTTTCCAACCGTGAGAAACAATAACAGACAAATTAATATAGTCATAATCCACAATTGCAGATAGTATTTTGAACATTGATTAAAGTGTCCATTATCAAAAGCCAAGGCTTATTAGTGTTCATTTCCAACACTGAAAATCAAATAAACACAACATAACCATAGAAAACACTCAAATACTAAACAAACAAAATTAAAGAAGCCTTACTTATACAACATTTCAAGCCCAAAGTAAACCAATACAAAGGAACACCTTAATAGCTATATTAATAAACAAAATCAAACATCTAAGCATGCCTTCTATGTTCCTACACTCAGTTACACAATCCCCTTCAAACATGTGGTCAGCTATTGGTCAGTTACTTCTTTCTTTCTTTGTGAACCTGGCAATGACTGGAGGAGGTTGAAATGTTGTTTGCTCCTCTACATAAAAAAAATTTTCTGAACCCACACCAGCCATTTTTACATGTATATTTTTCCAAACATATATCAGGAGATGTTGAAACAGGGACTTTCCACTGCACAACTATATCTGATTAATTTGAGTACATCTCAAGGAGCAAGGGTGAAGCCCTCTGGTACAATAATCAGTGAAAGAGGTTTTGATGTTTTATCTTTCAACCAATTTGTTGCATTGAGATCAGGGGGATTTTCCTTTAACACTGATTTCCATATGCATTCTTGGAGGTGTGCACGTTTGATATTCTCTTGAAGTGATTCAGTCATTGGTGCCAGTGACTTCAATGCTGGAGCTCCAGTTACTTTTATTTTATCACTGTCCTTGATAGTCACAGTTAATATTTAATGGTGGACAGGTTTCCATGATTCTTACAGCCATAACAGTTCAATATAAATATGGTTACTTCCTCATATATTATATTCATTAAAGCTTCACAGTCTCCAAGTTGCTTAAGTGAACATCCAGCCAGAGGTACTTTGAGTACAGTGACCTTTTCTGTTTCCCACATTATCCACAGTACAGCACATTCATAAAGTATGGTTCTTGCAGAGGTAGTGGTACCCTAGCTGATTGTTCCAACTGTAGTTTTGTTTTTAGTGCCAACTTTGATTTCATTATCCTTTTTTCACTGCAGCCATCAAACATCTAAGCATGCACATGCTCATAGAAAAAGGTATCTTTTGAAATTAAAGTCACAGGAACTTAAGTCCCATAGCTCTTGAATAGATTAGATTAGTACCCCATTAATCTGCAGTTCCAATCTTAATACTTTTTTTTGCTGATTAACATTATAATGACCTTATTGGAAAGTGGTTCATTGAATTTTTGTGGCCAGCTTACTTTATCTCTAGAGTATTTCTTTCTTGCTAGTAGTGACTGAATCATCCACATTGACAGTGTGATGATATACTTACTGTGATCTCGAGATGATCCTAACTAGCTATGAGATCAGTGCAGATTTCCAGTTTTTGTCTGTTATTCTCTTTGTCTTTTGCATCAAATGCATTGTGACTTTGCATCTTTTTCTTGTGCATTGTTGCTTGACTCTTTGAATGGGTATTCCTCATTTTTGCTACCTCCTGTACAAGATAGCTGGCGATATGGAGATGCAATGCTTACCTTGTTAATGTTGATGACTTAAGAGTCATAGTAAGAAGGCCTCCAGATCCTTGCCCACAGTGCATAAAAGTTGTTTCGGTAAACATATCAGACCAAACGTTACTCCATAAATTTGGAATGTGATGCATCACATGATGATCCTTTTTGAAAATGTCTCAAGAGACCCTCTGGAAAGATTTCCATTGATAAGAGATAATACTGAACATATCTTGTACAGCTCATATGTTCTGCTGCAAATAACTAAGGTAACATCGCCTTTACAACTCAAAGATGAAGTGCTCTGCCTTGTACAAAAAGCATCGTAATAAACATAGGTTTAATAAGGTTTTCAACCCAGACCTTTGATGTCCTTCTGTGCATGGCTTGTTTTTCCAGAATGGACACGAGATTATTATTTTCATAGCAGTTCTTCCACTACATCTCTTAATGCTCTCATTTTTAGAAACAATTGTTTTCTTCCTATCAACATACAATTAACTCCACCAAATGCAAGTTCCATGAAACTGTTAGCCTTTAGAAACTCTACAAATCCAACAAAACTCATTAACATGTGCATGTCTCCTAGTCCTGTAACAGAATTGGAAAACACTTTCAGATACACCCACATGACATTGACTGCAGCTCTGTATAGTTGCTTGGCTTGTGTCATTAAAGAAAAATCTGATGGTATCATCTATATTAATGGTATGTAAGCAATTTTTGTTCCTGAGTTAATAGTGTAATGTTTCTCCTGTGATCTGTATATTAAAGCCAGCAAATTTCAGGGTTTTGGTCTCATTTACAACCATTCTAAAGAATTTGTAGTCCAAAGTTGTTATTCACACCAGTATGTTTTGTTGTGTTAGTATCTGGAGAGGAAGGACATCTCGTTTTGCCTCAGGTTTTAGCATATGTTGCTTCTTACGTCTCTTGTATTCCTTGATTGGTACCTCTGAAATTACTGTTTCCTTTCTTCTTTTTTTATTCACCTTATGGGCTGGTCTGGGTATTTATTGTCAGTATTAGCCCTCTTGTTCTGTGTGGTGAGTGTAGCAAGTGAGTGGGTGGACAGTAGCCAATTTTGTAAGGCTATATCTGCATCAAAATTATCAACAACAATTTGCAAAAGACCATCACTTGATTTTAATATTCCACCATGATCCATACTAGTTTAAGCTGATACCTTGAATCTCAAATATTCATCATATGAACAGATGATTTGAAAGTCATAGAATGTTTTTATCAAACCCCTCTCTGTTGCACTGAGCATTCTGATAGTACCAGTGATTATGTTTCCAATCAAAATCACAGGTAGTGCATTCTAGTTTATAGACAATATTTACAGTATATTCAGTAGCATTGTGCTTGCATTTTCTATTGCTGTGTCTTTGTTAATTCTAATTTTGTCTTCTATTTTGGAAAGTTCAGGATTTTTTTTACTCCTCATGTATCATCTGTGCTGCATATTTCATCAAGATATCATTGTCATCATCTTCTAGTGTTAGAATTGTGCTAACAGTTCACCACCAAATAATGTTGACATCTTTTGGACCAATGAGCATTCATTGTCTGAGAAGCTGACCTAAACATGACTTGTACAAAATGTATATTTTAGTGGATGCTCATGTGTTCCACGTAAGTCCTCGTGCTGTTCAACACCACTTCCAAACAAGATCTTCCTTCTCAAATTTATCAGCACATTTTGTTGCAACTTTTACAGTTCCTAAATTTATAACTCTGATCGTACAGTCATTTGTAACATGCATCATTGTCTTACAGGTTACTCACAGCATATTCAAATGAAGTTTATACTTTTCTGGACCATTTATTTTTTCAAATATTGCATACATCAATGTTGGCCTCATTGAAAGTTTTGTTGCCCAGACATTTGTTAGTGTCCAACATAGTCTTGCAGTCCACAGGCAGTCTGGTTATTGAGAATCAATCTCCATGACACAGATTTCACCACAGAAATTTCATTGTTCTTTTAATCCAAATGAGGGTTACTTAGAACATTGTAGAAGCTTTTGTAGAGGCACTTAAACCTTTTCTTTTTAAGAACCACTTGGTATGCTCCTTGGACGTGTATGTTGAAACATAGTTTTAATGGCAAGATATGATCAAATTTCATCCAGAAGCCTTTGTAAATCAAAATGGATATCATTACTTCATTCTCTGCTGAACTGAATAATTTTCAAAATCCCATCCCCTTTGGCTCCCATCAGAGGGCCTGTAACCTTAGAAGCTGTTATTGAGCATTCATTATCTTTAATATAAGTTAACATTAATTACAACTAATTACATTTGTAGATAGTGCCACTTTCTTACACTAAACAAAAAACTTTATTAATTTTTTCCATCTCTTTATGGGATAGCTGTAAATCTTTCTATTTGCAATGCTAAATCAGGTATTTGATTCTCTTACTGGGGCAGATAGCCCAGTGTAGCTTTGCTTTAAGAAAATACATACATTAAATGTATAACACAACATACACACAATGTGGGGAAGGGCAAACAAATATCTTGTTTATTACAAAAAGTGTGTTAACACTATGGAGGAATGCAGTTAAAACAAATGGCCACCACTATTGCAGTAATACATAAAACCAAATGACATTTGATACTACAACAACCACCATAATGCTGATATGAAAAGTCATTTCTTGAGTTATACTCACTTTGTACTTTGACTTATGGCTGTACAAGTTCATCATGTATGGCACTTTTTGTGGCCAATGACTGTCAATCAATTAATTAATGATGCAAAACAGTGTGGAATGACATTAAAAGGTGGATGTTGAAAGTGGGTAGAATATAGCACCCATACCATCAAAGCTTTGACTGCCATTTTTTCATACAAAGTCACCCTGACTGTTGCACAGTGTACACCATACTTTAGGTAGATAAATATTTACTTCTTTAAGCTTATACAAAACATTTGGTAAGGTGATAATGAGTACTGTAATATTATGTTATGAATAAATTGTGTGAAATTAAAACATTGTCCTTATTTACTACAGCATCTATTCCGACATTTTTTAAGTTCCTAATCTGGACAAAGGAGAGGTACCGTACCTTGTTACTTTATAAAATAAAATTGACTAGAAAATTGAGCCAAAAAAATAAGTATGAAAATTCAGAGGAAATGCTATATTCCTTACAACATTTTAGAATTAAATTACTATGTGTATCTATACCATTGAACTGTTCCATTAAGTGAGCTCTGATGTTTCTCTGAACATCAGTTTTTGTCAAATTGCATGCATTTTTGAATACCTTTTGGAAAAAAAATTTTCTTTCCAACATCAAAAAACATATTAAGTTATCAGATTCCTCATGTAGGCCTAAGGCCAAAACTAATCAATCTTTTCTTAAAGATTTGCATGGTCTTGTAGTTAAAGCACTCAACTCATAATCTGAGGATTCAATTCCTCACTGGCAAACATGCTAACCCTTTTAGCTGTAGGGGACCTTATAATATGATACTCAATCTCACTATTCATTTGTAAAAAAGTAGCCCAAGAGCTGGTGGTGAGAAATGTTGACTAACTGCCTTCCCTCTTGACTTTCACTAGAGAATTTGTGAATAGATTAGTGCAGGTAGTCTTTGTGTAGCTTTACAACAACAACAACAACAACAAAAATCAAACCAACATGGGTCTTTTTACCTAAACCTCTTAAACAGATTCTAATTCTTAATTTAAAAAAACAGTAAAAATTTGCAAAGAAATAACTATCAAATGATGCAATATTTATATGATTTAGTTTAAAAATTAATTAGTATTTCATATCGTGTAAGTGAAGAGACGGTCACGTTAAAATAATGCTTATTCATAATGAAGATGTTTTTATTGTATTAAATAAATCAGTTTTCTTTCTTAAACTATAGCAGTTTAACTTGTATATTATCTTTACTGTTAGAAACATTGCCCTATAGGTAGCTGTTGTGACTTTAATTACTAATCATAGTATTAAAAATTTTCTTTGAGAAATATTTTTTCTGGAAAGTATGTTGCAAAATTAAAGTGTTCATATTGTTCTCTTTGCATCAAAGGGATGGAATGTACAGAGCTCAAAATTTTCATAAATTTTTCTTCTATAAACTGTGTTGTGTTTATATAATAAAAGTGCTACTGTTTATTGAAAAAATAAGTTTGTTAATAACTCCAGTTTCTCAGTACTCTATTCAAAAATACTTCAACAAAGATATAATCGAACATGAGAATGCACAGCCCTAGTAAAAGTTGTGTTCTCACTGTGAAGAAAGCACTTTTATTTAAAATTGTCTTTTATCATAAAGAAATGATTGTTGCTGATACCACAGTTTTTTTCTTGATTCTCTGAATCTTGAATACCAAAAGTATGAAATTGTGTATTGATTTTTGTTGATGGTGCAATTCCATAGAGGGCGCTACATTGTATTATTTTGGTCACTTACATAGGTAGATAAACATATACAATGCCATGTCCATGACATTAACATGTGTAATTGAAGATAACCTTAATTTCATTTAAAGGCATTTATACTGAAAAGAACCTAAGTATTGCTACAACCTACCTTAACTATTAACTAGTCAATATTAAGTTTTTTCAATATTTGTGAACTTTGAAAGTGATTATGAAATTCAAACAGTTTACATAAATGTATAATTGTGTGAATGTGTATTTCCATTTTTATAATCATTGTTTGCATTTTAATGTTTTGGTTGGTTGTTTTTTTTCTGTTACATAGACTAACACTGTTGTTAGGGAAACATTTTCAAATTTGACATCTGGAGTAGATTATCATTTTGCTGTAAGTATTTTATTTTGTTTCTTCCCAGTTTTCCAATTTATGCTCTTGTTCATGTATTCATAATATGAAAACAAAGGTTTAAAAGGTAGCTTAATGCTGTACAATGAAAAGCAAAGGGTGGAGATAGTTTCTTACTAGAAACCTGTATTTATACAGCCCGTTGAGAAAAATATTGTTAAAAAATAATTACCATGTTATTACGATCAACGTTATATATTGGCTTTAATGCCCACTTAAATACCTGTGTGAGATATATTTTAGCTCTTTGTTAATCCAATTTTTATATGTTAATTAAGTATCACATTTTGGATTACATATAGATATTCTACTTGCTGGATGTCTACCATTTAGGGGGAATCCAGTCAGATTATCTAGATATCTGAATAGTTTTAACATTTTATATGTTAATGATTTTTGAGTCTTACCATCACTTAATAAATTTAAAAAGTAATTTGCATAGTAACAATTATCTTTAACTGAATGTGCTAACTAATATAAAAAAAATAATCTATAAACGTAAGAATGTAGAATAATACTTCTCAATGAAAAAAATGTAGTAACAAAAGTTAACACTTTTTACTGTTTCAAAAATAAGTAGGTGGAGTTTAGTGAAGTGTGACATCACTGAGAGGGTTATGACTTAAACACAGGAGAGAAAGGGAAGTGGTTAAAAATCTTTCTAACATGCATCACTTCATAAGTGGTAGAATTTTGAATAATAGGCTATAATTACATCTATATTTTAATAATAAACATTTATTACATTTATTTTTTCTAGATCAGACCAGGTGATAAACGTTGTACAGACTGTTTAAAAGACCTTGGTAATCCACAATGTAAAGGATGTGTTTGTTTCATTAAAAAGTTTTCTATATCACCTGCTTTGGTTGGTAAGTTGTTCTGTTAAGTTAAATTTTTATAATACTTTTAAACATTTGTTTAGGAATATTCCTTAAAAAACATGTTATAATTTGGAAACATAACAGTTCTGGTTAGTGTTAAAAATTTCGAACACTTATGTTTTGGGTTGTAAAATAATATATTTCTTTTGAAACATACATCAAATTATTGTTACTCAAGTTTTTAGTTTAAACTGTATCTTGAAGCTTAAAATCTGAAATTCATTAAAATACTGATGTTGAAGTACTAAAAACATTTGCAACATTTAAAATGGCCACACATCACTATATCAACATTACTACCATCTTGTAAATAAAAACACTGATATTTATTAAATCTCTGTGCTGTTATGCAATGTACATTTTTTTTCTTCGTGAATACTGTAATGTTCCAAATATGTCATCCTCAGTCCCTCTGAGAAATCAGAGTCCATCTAAACTGAAGGGTTAATCTACTAATTAAGGACCTTGTAAGTTACATAATTATCAACCCACAAATGCATCTTTCTTTAAAGAAATATTTAGTTCAGTAATTAAGCATAATTGATCTTTAATTTTTCAGAAGAAAACCTTAAAATAGCAAATGTTTTCTTATTCATACTCTTGAATCCTACACCAAAGTGTTTATTTTAACGTGAAAAATAACAGTTAACATTTTAAGGAACAGAGGATTACAAATAAAACTACACTGCAAAATATTTTGTAACACAACATCTTTGATGCTGTAACTTTAAATAATTGAAACTGCATACTATTGTAACTTTCAAAGAGATTAGATAATCATTAAAAAAAGAAAATGATAAAAAGTAAATGATACATACACCTTGCAGGTTATATCTATTTTTCTTATTTAACTATCTATGTTGTACATTCCTCTACTGGCCAAATCCTCAAAAATAATTCTTTTTTATATTAAAATAACTAAAAAATGGAGATATACATTTATATCACACAATAAAGTATATTTTTAGCTTAATATAGGTGAACAAAGTGCAAATAATAAAGCCTACTTGAAAGTATTGTATAAAGTACAATGGAAAGCCTTTTTCTTGAAAGCTCATTTGAAATTTTCTTGCAATTATAATTCATATAAATTTATTTTTCTTTGTTATTGCTTTTTTTTTTAACAATTCTCTTCAAATAAAATAAATTTCAGAATATTTTGTGAATGTATTTTTGGCTTTTGTGCCGTTATGAACATAGAACTTTCACTCTAAGAAGATAACTCATGAAGAAGCCAATCAGCTTCTCACCTCATGAATCAATGTGATGATACAATTAAGTTGTTCTTAGTTTAATTTCAAGTCAACCTGTATGGTATATTAATAAAACTAGCAAATGTATAAACCAAAGTAATTGAGATTACTGACAACTAATTATACATAACCAAAAGGTGTTCTTGATAATGTAATTATGTTCTCAGTGCATTTTTTATATTATTCTACAAGACAAAAGCAGCTAAAGTCCATAAGTGACTATCTGATATAAATCTAACACTGTTGTCAAATCTTTGCAGTTAAGTTTTTCACAGTTATTATTGTATAATGTTTCAGGAAATGGCATGAATAAGTTCATGGGAAACCAACAATTACTTAATCATTTTGCTAAGTGTGTCCTCAGAATTGTTTTTGCTATGGTTTTGTAGATGATGTATACATATACTTTTTTTTTCCAGAGAGCAGTGTCTTTAAAAAAACAGATGCGACTGATATATTGCTTGGTGTTACATTGAGTATTGCTGCTGTTCTTCTACTGTTATTAGTAATAGTTGCATTTCGAAGAAGACACAACTTAAGAAATCAAGGTGGGTTACTGAACCTCTTTTTATTATTAATATAAAAACCTTCATTATTCAAATAACTGAATTTTTAGAGTGAAAAATAAAATGTTTTAAAGACTTGAGGTGTAAAGTTATCAAGTGGAACTCAGTCTCATAGTCAGTATGACTTGGGTGTCTCGGGGCTGCCAGATTTTTTTATTTTTATTATTTGATAACATCACATTGTATGTTGACACATGAGAGTAACTCAAATATAGAAGAGTGGTGTGTTGCAAAATAGGCATGCATAAACAATATGAATTAGTAAGATTGTGATAACTTATAATTTATTTATATCTTTTGACATTCTACAACAGGAAGAGTTTCATATAAATTTCTAACAACAACAACAAAACTATTTTCACAACAGGAACATTGCTCTGGTTCTCTCCCCTTTCAAGCCCAGCTTGTTTCAGAATCTTATATCTTGATCTACATTAATGGTGAATGCTTTAAAATGTCTAAAATGCAACAGTTAAATTTGCAGTATTCTGTGTGATACAGGTTTATCATTATATTTGCACACTTAGGCTTAAACTGGAGTTTACAAAGAATAATATTAGCAAGAAAATAACATCAAGTTTGTTGTTATTTCCCACCAGAACGAAATTGTAAAACAATTTTTCTAGTAATTAGTAGTTTTTGTAAGGAGCTAAAATGTGAAATCCTGCATAAAGGAAACAAAAAAACATATGTGAAACTAATTTAAAACAGTTGTGTAAAATAAATACTACAGTGAACTTAGTAAAAGGGGGAAAAAAGCCTTATTTTCAAATATTATCAACATTCTTCAGGGATGGTTCCAACAACAATAGTAATAATGTATATTGTCACTCTGTGGTTATGATTTCTTCCCAAATTTGTTTCTGTTATAAAAACATGCCTGGGTTGACCTTACACAATAATTGAGAGATGTAGCTAAGTTTTAACAGTGTTTGTTGTGTATACAAAATAAATATGTTAACGTACATTTTAAATTTACCAGTAAGTAATGGTTACCATATTTTGGAGGGTTTTCTTTTCCCATTTGAACACAAATAGAAATTTTATCTACAGTTTAGTATAAAAGAGGAATTAAACATTTGGTTTGATATTTGTAACATGCAGAGCTTGAACATTTGTATCTAAATATTACTTGTTATGGCTTTTATACTAGTAAACAAATGACCCTCATTAACAAGTTGCAAACACAATATTTGAAGATAGTGTATTATTTTTTTAATATTAAATTGTGATAAAAAAAAAAGTAACATATATTTAACATACTGTGAAACTTGTTAGGAACTGAGATTCTAGTTAATTTCCACAAAACTGCTAATTATACATAACTAAAAGGTGTTCTTGATTATGGTGTAATTATGTTGTTCTATCTGCGATAAATCTAACACTGTTGTCAAAACTTTGATATAGTTAAGTTTTCACGATTATTGTTTTATTATGTTTCAGGAAGTAGCACTGAGGCCTGCCAGATTTTTTTTTTATTATTATTATCTGATGACATCACATTATATGTTAACACACAAGAGTAACTCAAATATAGAATACTGAAACTTTCATGTTTATTTTCATCAACAAAACTTCATACTGTATACATGAGACTATACAAACTCCTTTATATATAAGGTCAATAAGCTTTGTCCTGGAAACATTTCACCAATGAAAAAAAAGCACAAATAGTTTTGGCCATAGATCTTCATCATGTTTCAGTTAACTGAATACTTCTTTCATTGTTTGAAAGAAAATTACTAAGTTAATTTACAAACATGTTTAAAAATGCAAAAGGTTTGATCAACAAAATTGATATTCATAAAAAATAAATAACTAATTCAATAATTGAGTTCACTAGATGTGGTATTTTTATTGAAACAATTTCAAAAGTATTAAGAAATTATTCATCACCTAAATGTTTTTATTTTGTTTCGATGTAGTAGAAGCAAAACACTAACATTTTATTATATAATTCCTAGGTTCTAATATGCAAAGTTTTGTTCTTGAGTCCAGCACCTCATCGTCAGGTAGGTTGTGTGTTTTGTAGAACACTGTTGGCTAATCGTTAATTTAATTACGCCAGTTGGGAAGCTAATGTGTGATCAATGCTAGATAACTAGGCATATTGTACATATTTTGCAGACTTGTAAATGTACTTGGTTGGAACTGTTGTAAGTCTACAGACATAACACTAAAATCTGTGGTTTGATTTCATAAGATGGACACAGCAGATAGCCCAAGGTGGCTTTGCTTTAAAATAAATAGACAGTAAGCCTGTAAAACTTGTTATAAAGTTCATCTGTAAAACAGCTGTGTATTTTACCGTAACAGTCTGTATAAATCTACAATAAGTCAGCAAAATATCTTTTCATGATACAAATGCTTTTCCTTTGGATTTTTTTAATAAGTGTTTGTATAACTTATCTGTAATAGTCCTTTAAAATCAGTTTTTTAATGCATTACTTTGTACCATGAGTGAAACCATTCCTGAAATACAGTATTATAGTATTTAAAAAATATATCTATGAAGATATGTTATTACTCTGAAAAACTTAAGTTGCTTTTTTGTAATGGTTATGTTAGAAACTTGATGTTTTACCTGTTTTTTGCCATGCATTGCTTTTCAAAATTATTGTATTTTTACAGAATATTTGTGTTTTGAATTTAATGTATTCAGAGTTTTAGTGCAAGAAAATAAAATAGTTTAATTTTTAAGCTGTTTTTGCATTATCTGAGAGAATAGAAATGTGTTTAGTCTCACGTATATAGTTGTTTCAATAAAAATAATTATTTTAATAAAAATATATTGTGACATGCATGTTTTTAAGAATTTTAAAACTTGGCTACTGTCAATTTATTATAGCTGTATTTATTTCAATGTTGTCTTTACATAAATAGAGAATAGAGAATACATTTTGAAGTATCTACACTATTATTATATATTTTCAGATAATTATGCATTTTTAATACACAATTTTTAGAACACAGTGTGACTCTTAAACATTTTGAAATTTTGCCAAATAAATGTAAAATTTTTTTTTTGAAAAACACATTAACTAATAAACAAGAGCTTTTAAAATTCAACTGCTACCAGCAGAATGAAGGGCATCAGAGTAGTTGTACACCAGGTAAAGCATTATTATGTATAAATGTATTCAGATTATTCTGGTTTGTTTCTTTATCTTTGGAATCATTATGATTAGTTTGAGTGAGAGTTGGATATTTAAACAAGCCTTAATTTTATGAAATATTTTTTATATATATGTGTGTATTTCTGTGACTTCTAAATATTATCCAGTTTATGTTCACGATATTGAAAAAACATTTCTACTTATGTATTTCCTTTTTAACATCTAGTACTGAAAAGCTATCTGTGGTTAAAGAAAATATACAAATAAAATAACATGAGCAGCTTAACAACCTGATTATCTTTTCTGCTAAGGATCAAGCAGTTTCTATCCAAAGCTAAATCCTTATCCAAGTGGATACAAATTACTTGAAAGGCATTGTTAATGGACTACATGTCCAGGAACTTCTGGGTGACACTTTGAGCTGCTAGAGTAGACCTTTATTAGGTCTACACTAACAGTTTAGTGTCATTCATAAATTTGCACACACATGCAGTATGTCAACAAAACCTTTTTAAGATGTTCTCTCATTTGTCTAAATATTCTATCAAACAAAAACATAGATTATCATATAAACACAAAATTGCTCAAAGATCTGATATATTAGGGACAAGGGTAAATGTTGCAAAATTAACAGTTTCTATATATATAACATCATACAATGTTACATAGTTTTCTATGAAAGCCTAGAATCTACTTAATAATCATTTAATTTTTTGAAGCTGTAAACTCAATCATAAAAGTTTCTGTTGTCATATATTAAACTTATTAGAATTGAAGCCTGTGCTTCAACAACAATGAACTTTAGGTGATCTTTTATATGCAAAAACGGCTCGTTTGGGTTGAGAAAATGTTTCAAATAGAAGAGCAAACAACGTTTCGACCTTCTTCGGTCATCGTCAGTTTCACAAAGGTTCTTTGTCAAATGTATCCAGACATGACAAAGAACTCCACCTCCAAAACCTGTAAAAGCAGCTAAAGCTATATAAGTTATAACTAAATCACAGAGGTTCTTGTGACTGTATCTCTTTGCTGGTTTTTCAATAATTATTGTTTACCATATTGGTAACATTGGTTCAGATTCATGTGCCCTCACAAATCCTAAATTCTTGATGATGAGAAACCCACTTAAAAATGTATCTCAAAACTGCTGGTATAAGTATTAACACTTTTATTGATATGCAGAGAACAACATTTCAACCTTTTGTTCTCTGCTTATTAATACAAGTGTTAATATCCATACCAGCCATTCTGAAGTACCAAATCCTGAATTCACAACACACCACAGATTTATTCTTGCTTCACTGCTACTTCTTAAGTTCTAATTATTAGTTCCATAAATGCAAGTGTATGATGAGGTTGAATAAATAAACTACCAAACAACCAATATCAGAGAATTATAATGATAAAATCAGGGGTTCAAATCCTCATGGTGAACACAGCAGATAGCTCAGTGTGGCTTTCCTTTATAAAGCATATATGAGATAACAATTTGACCTTAGATATTTCAAGTATCCAAAACCAAACTTGTTCTCAGTTTGTTGATTGTTGTAAAAAGAAAAAGAAAGAGAGAGAGGGAAAAATAAAAGGTTTTTGACCCAGCTAGGTCATGCAAAGACAAATAAAAGTACTTTATGGCCTATTCAGTTTTATCAGTATGGTAGGCAATAATCTTTCAAAATTGTAACCATATGGTGATTAATAGACTTTTCACCTTTCTAAATTTCTAACCATGTGGTAATAATTCATCTGAACTAGTCAGCTATATCAGTATATTTTAGTAGTAAACTTTTAAACTGTAACCACATGATAATTACCTTTATCAGTAACAAAACAATTAACTGTTTTGAAACATAACCATATAGTAATTAGTTGCCCATGTAAGGTTTCTTATTCTTAACTACTTGAAAATTATTAGACCTAAGTTGGTGTTATATAGCCTGTGTCAGTTAAATACAATTCTTATAAATACTTTAGGAGTTGTAAACACACTTGTCCATTAAAAAAAGAATGAATATAAAGTTCTTGTTTTATTATCTTGTACAACTCTTAAAGTTCCTCCTTCTATGTTTAAGGCTAAAATTTTGAAGACATAAGTTACGGTTTTGGTTTTCTTGTTACTAACATTTGAAAATAAATTTGATTGTAATTATATTGAGTTTTTGTCTTACAGTGCTTTCACTTCTTTGTTTTGTACTGTTTTTTTATATATTAGGTCACCTCATAGAAAACCTGCATAACCAAAACAGCCCTCTTCAGGTGTCATTTCTCTATTCTCGTGACTGTTTAGAGCATATTCAAGTGATTGAAGCACTGGCTCAGTTCCTGAGGATAAATTTTGAAGTTGATGTTCTTCTAGATGTAGAACAGGAACATGAAATTATTATCAACCCAGAAGGTTGGGTTCAGTCACTTGTTGACTGTTCCAACAGAAGTAACAAAAAAATTATTATTATAGAATCTGAAGGAGCTGTTAAACGACAGTGGGCTCGACAGCGAGGAGAGGTTTGAAATTTTTACTTGGTGTTATTAAAAGTCACTGTAAAGTTGATGTTGATACAATTTATTTGAAGTATTAATGAATGAAAATAATAATTCTGGTGCATATGTATTGTGAAAAATATTCTTATTACCCACAGGATTGGGTTATAGTTTTTAGTACTTTGAAAAGAAAGCTGGACCTTTTTTATTATTCAAGTTTTTACAATTTTATACATATAGTCTTCATAATGTTTCTCTCTGTATAACATGCTAAGAATTTAGCCAGAAAAACAGTTGTTAACAATGTCTTTTATGTTGTTTGTATAAACTTACTAAGAGAACTGTAAAAAAAACTATATAAAACAGCATATAACATGTGTTAGTACCACACTCTTTTCCAAAGTATACTTGGAGCAAGTGACTAATGATCTGTTCTAACAAGTCCTCATTGTATAGCAATGTTACAAAGTTAGATAGTATGCTATAATTGATAACTGTTTATCAAAATGTGCACAATGCATATACATATCAGAAAGCATAAAAGTGTGATGATAATTATATAAAAAAAACAAAAGGGTTACTGACCCAGCTCTTCCAGATGAGGTCATGGGCAGGCAAATAAATATACTTTATGGTATATTCAGCTTTATCAGTATGGTAAGCAATAATCTTTCCATATTGTAACTACGTGGTAATTATGTATTAGAACTAGTCAGCTGTATTAGTATATTTAAATAGCAATATTTTCACTCATAATCATATGTTAATTATTAGACTTCATTTATCAGCAATAAAACAACCGTTTTTAAATATAACCCTATAATAATTATTTGACATGTAAGCTTTGTGATTCATAACTACTTGATATTTGTTAAACGTAGTTGGCTTTATTGATATGATAAAGAGTATCTGTACATAATGAAATGATAACTATTAGACCTGAGGATCTGAATTATTATGGTAGTTCTTCTGATCTGATCAGTACTGAGTTAAATATTAAAACTTTAGAAACGTTGGCTTCACCTTTGTTCATTTATTCTTCACTTACTCATACCCAATGGTTTCAGTAAGTTAGAAGCCTTCCAAATGAATGTATTGTTTTTATGGTCTATTCTCTTTCACAGTTGGGGATTTTTCTGTGGTGAAGAAAACATAACTTGACAATATAACACAAAATTCTTTATTCCTTTTTGACCAATTTTCTTTGTAATATGACAAGACCAAATACAGTATGGTAAAGGAGTGGGATCTTTGAGGGATGATAATGGAAAGTCTTATGTCTGATCATTGTGAGATGGCTGAGGCACTTCAGAACCTAGTGTCAGGACCTTTCCACTTTTTGATTTACAACAGTAACATAGATAAGGAATGGTCAACAAATTATAAATTTTCTGATGGTATTAAGATTTTGGGTGTTGCTGGTTGTGACAAAGATGCTGCAACTACAAAGGGATTTGGAGTACTTAGTAAATTGTGCAAAAATTAAGCAGATGAATTTTAATTGTAATAAATTCAAGTGATACATGTGGGACATTACAGTTTTAATTATAAATATAATCTAGATGAGAGTAACCTTAACCTGGAAGAAAAGGATATTGATGTTTGTTCTAATTTATGATTCTTTTAAACCATCTAAGCAGTGTACTGTTGCCAGTTGCAAAATATAAATAGGATATTATGTTTTAGCTACAGAAATATTCCATTCACATCTAGAGGTTATAATATCTTTACATAGGTTATACTACATTTGAAGTATTGTGTTGTCTTTGATTATTTACCTCAGGAGTGACATTGAATTGCTGGAAAGGATTCAGAGTTACTAAGATGATACCTCAGATTGAAAAGTTATCATACAAAGAAAAGTTAAAATCTATGAAATTATTTTCTGAAAAGAAAAAAAAAATTTAGATTGAATCTGATTGAGGCCTAAGATTGTTAAAAGAATTGATAGTGTTGACAGCTTGATATATCATCCCTTTTCATACTTCACATCGAGAAGAGTAGGATTATGGAACATGTATAAATCTTGGCAGGGTAGGAATAATTTTTAACTTAGATAACTATTTTTCTAAAATGATGGTTAGTCTTTTGAATGAGTTGCCATAAGATGTGATGGATACAGTAAAAGGAATTTGAAGGATTGACAGTTTGATAAATATTTGATAGGAGCTGGATTTGAATGTTTTATTTTTTGTTTTAAAGTTTAGTTCAGTGGAGTGTAATAGCCTAGATGGACCACTTGGTCCCTTATTGACCTTAAATTACATGTACTTATGCATATACCACCATGTTAAAATCTCTTCACATAAATTTGTGGTATGCTTCCTTAAAAATATTGAGATAACTGTATAAAATTTCAGGTGAAATTTATTTTATTTTGATTTGGAAAATAATAAAAAATTACCTTTCATATAAGAGGTATTAATACCTAATTGGTTTACTTTCAGAGCTTAAAATCAACCTCTGATCATTTGGACAATTTGTTTATGTATGGGCTGTCAACTATAACAAGTGATCTAACAAGAGCCTCCTCCGACTATGATCATCTATTGGTTCTTCGGTTCCCATATACTCCCACAGCCTACGTTCTTGACCACATAGTACCAAATCGCCGATATCTGATACCGGATCACCTTTCAGATCTGTACCTCTCTTTATTTCAGGATGCTGAACTCAATATCCTCAGTTCTCAAGATCTTGTAGAACAATGGCAGCAATCTCAATCTTACATAGATTTAATTCATGCTTTGAATGCAATGGAAAAGATCATTACTGACAACCCAAACTACTTGGATGAGTATCTGTTTAAAGAATACTGATACATCTTCTTTAACATTAATTTGTATTAGCTGATTTGTTATAAGGATTTTTTTCTTCTAATTGAAGAAACACTGCTGGAATTCAAATAAGTGAAAGTTTTTATATTAATTATTACTGTAATGAACAATAATTATATTTGAAGTTATTTAGTAAGTACAGAATTCCATACAGTGGTCTGTACTTTAGTAGTATTTGTGTAAGTGTTAAATGGTCAAAGCCATTATCTGTTTGTAGAATACATTGTAACCAAAACCTTGAAACTAACCTCTGACGTTTTACCTACTTGACGGTTATTGATCTGTTTTTGAAAAAAGACCATTATTTTCTCTTTTAATATTACATCTTACCTCAAGATGAAACATTCTAATTGTAACTACATTAGAAAACAAATGTTAGAATATTTGTAACTTTCATATAACTAACATGTAAGCATCTTAAAACTTCATCATGCTTCTCTCGTCTTTTTCTTAAGTTTAAAACATTGGATTTTACAATCAACTTAAAATTAATGAGCTAGCTGTTTGAAAAAATGGAAATCTTAAACCTGGTTTTTGGTCAACTTCTGTTTTTAATTTTGTGTCAGTAAAGTATAATTACTGGTTTTGTTTTTGTGTGTTTTATATTCTTAGTAACTTAAATTTAAAAATAAGTTTACTTTGCAAATTATGTTGAGAAAGCTTAGAGCAACAAAATTTTAAGAATTATTACTATTGATGTTTCAAATCTTCGTGATGCAACTTGTTACATACATCATGCTCTGCCGTAAACTCTGGTTTACAGTTTGTATGATATTTCAGTACTTAGTCCAGACTTGTATAATATTTTTTAAAATTCAAATAATAGGAAAACCATCAATTCATTTTTTCTCTTATCCATCAAAAAAATAGCTTCTTTTTGTGTTATTTTCCTCCATATAATTTTTGCTCAGATTCCTACAATAAGTCATTTTGTAAAGCTCACTTTTTAATGTTTCAATTTTTGTAAATAACAATTATTGTCTTAGTTAAAAAGAATTAAGGAAATCTGTATATCAACATCTCTGTGATATAAACTGGGTATGTTTATCATACAGAGGTATAATCTTGTCATGTACCCATGTCACTGAGTTCTTCTATTTAACTAATTGTAGTGCATTTCAAACTCAAAAGCATATTTATATTGAATAATAATTGTTCTTTGTTACCACATCAGTTACATGTAACTTCCAGTTGGTTCTTTCCACAAACTTTCCTTATAATAGGAAAGAAACTGCAAAATATCTACATTTGATTTCTGAATCAATAACAGCATCCAGCTTTCATGTTTTTACTAATGGCACTAACTTTTATTTAAATAACTGAAAAATCATCAAAAATGACACTAAAATAAGGCAAATTTTACTAACAAAAATAATTCTATATTAAAAAAAAAAAAAAATTATAATGTAACCTAAACGCTAAAACTTATGATGGTGTCATTAAGAATGTAGTTATAAAATGTAATAGGCCTAACATAATGTCTTATGACAAGTATAACTGATTTTATAGTTTACTTCTAAGCAAGCTTTTATAAACCATTACAATTTAAACAAATTGTACAATACTTTTAAATTGAAATTGTCTTTGAAAATTAATATATTAACAATATCAATTTTTCTGTACTATACTATGCGACTTAGTTGATTAAACATATTGTATATAATTTAATATACATATGTTTTAAAACAGCATTGCATTTGTGATATTATGGTGCTTGTATATTTTGTAAAACTGTTTGCATACTTAATATGTATTCTTGTTTATCAAACAAAATGTAAGGAAAGTTTTTATTTGGATCAAGAATACAAATATATTGATCAAGCTAAAGTCACTGTATATTTTTGTTCAAATTGTTTCTTATTGTTTTCTTCTTCTCACAAGCCCAAAATATGTTATGTTTGGAAACTAGTTGGGTACAGCTAAACAATATATAGGCTTAGGTAAAGAAAACATTTTAAATTATCCAAACACAGGTTTGACCTCAAAGTACAATCTTACTTCAATATGACAGGATTAAATAAGCAATGGTCTGTAGAGGAATAAAGTAAGAAAAGACTAGTATGAACCTACCTGAATCAGGGCTTGTAGATAGAAGACAATGAGAAATTAAGTTATCTGAAAAGATCCCAAGTAAACCAAATAATAATAATAAAAGAACAGTTGAAAACTTCCCAGAAGGGATTTGATTGTAAAATTAATCCACACTTAGGTCCATAGAAAGAAACTTGTGTTGTATAATAGTTGCATAACATAGTGCACTAAATAAATAAAACAAAGAAACAAAATGTGTGCAAGAGAATAGACATATCTGGGCCAAACTGTATCCATCTTTTGATATGTAACTGTGCAAATCTGGTATAACAATAACCACCTCCTTTTCTGAGCAAAACATACTGATGAATAAAGACAGATGCCACAACTGAGAGAAGTGTTGTACTGTTCATTCACATAAAGAATGAACACAAATCTCAGAGCAATAGATTAGAGGAGTCTAAGATTATATTTCTGTATAACACCACTAACATGAAAGTGTTATCCATGTTGCCAAGTAAAACAATTATATAAGCACTGCATAAAGCACATGAAAGAAATCAATCTCTGTAAATGAAAGCTATGTACTGGTCAAATAAGTGAAAATGATTTACTTGAAATTACCTGGAGTACAAAGATGGTTTTACTGTATTAAGTTATAAATGTTAATACTGTAATTTCTAAAATGGTTCGGTGATATGAGTTAATTCAGCAGGTAAAGAAAATTACTGCATAAAGTTTGACAATTTCTTATGATTAAATTATTACATTGCACATATTTCTAACTCACATATAGCTTATCTCTATTTAGAAATGCACAACATTTTCAAATTGCATATGTACGGGACTGAGAAGTTAGTTCCTCACAAAAATCAAATCCAGGAAAGTGAACTGCTTTTAACCATTATGAAAAACAAGAGGGCAAAGTGAAAAAAGGAGGACCATACAAAAGTAACTTTAACAAACAGAAGGCTCAATTAATGGGTGTCCTAAAAGGTTATATAGGTAATAATAAACTGGATACAAAGAAATGATCTGTTTATTCAACTTCCTAGTACCAAAAATAAACAAATATTGATCTTAATAAAGTGTTGGGTATCAGTTTTTAAAAATTGTTTATTAAATGCTGGGAAAAAAAAGAAAAATTCTTCAGTTTCTTTCAGTTACATCTGAAAGACTACAAATATTAAAATATATATATATACATTTTATTTTTAATCATTAAATACTACACCACTGCTAAATGGACAAAAGTTGGTACCAGATACTGTATTAACATATGATGTACCTATTTATGGTCCTCACACACCTATATTCAAATTTAAACAGGAATATGGCCCAGTCATTTAATGCTATGTATATCCACATCACTATTAAAGGTAATATTAAATCTCATCTTTTACTGTATTAATTCTCTCCTATTCAATCTAATACATATGCATTATAGAGAGATGTCAACTCTCAAGGAATTTGCATGAGTCTTCAAGAAATTATGATAATATCAGTGTTAAATATGCTAAACTTGTAGTTTTTATTTCTGGTACAGACAAACTTTTCACGATTAATTTTCCAGCTCCTGGCTTTGGTAGTTTTTTTCCCAAGGAAATGGTGATGGGTAAAGGAGGCTTCTAGAAAATGGATGAGACCCTAGAATAGCATAAAATTTCCTGACAACCATGTGCCTGGGAAAGAGAAACTCTGAAGAACCCAGCTGTTTTCTTCAATGACTGTCCTTGTTATATTGTGCATAACACTGCGAGCAAAGTTGGGAATACATACACTAAAACAACAGGCTTTGACGTTGAAGATTTTTCTGTACTGGCTTGATGAATAAACAAAGAGGAATTAAAAGAATTTTGTACATCTTGTGATACAACATAAGCAAGCATGATCAAACATGTATGTACCCACTAGCCAAGTTTCAAAAATGCCATTTACAGAGAAATACAAAAAACTGTTAGCATCAAAAGCTAGTTCCTGAGCAGTGATGACAACCAACCAAGATTCAGACAACTGCAGCAATGGTCTAGAATCCCTTAGTTGAAGTGCACCTCTTTTTCCTATCAGTCTGTACTAACTACAGAAGTTCATTTCTGTGAACACATTTATGCATTTGAAGAACCTACTGATCTTAGTTTTGCATGACTTTCTAAGAAAACTTGCCTGTCAGTTTCTAGATGTCAGGATGGTGAAAGAAGTAGGAGTAGAGTTGATGTACCTTGATGACAGGCATCTCATAAATTAATCAATGATGGATAGGACACAAACAGGATCAGCCAGTTCCACCATGGTGTCAGATCTTTCTATGTAAAAATGCTTAGTAAAGTAAGTAACCACTTGCTACTGAATAACCCTGTGCTAAAGAATGCCAGGTTTCTCAACTCAACTGTCCCAACTTGAATACTTTTATTAACAGGTTTTAACAATGATTTGGCAAAAATGTAATTACCAAAAGATGAATTAATTCTATATCAACTACTAGAGAAACATGATGTACCAGAAGATGTGTGGGAAAAGGCTACAATTTATCAATATAAACTGAGGACTCTAAAGATCAAGTAAACCTAGCCTGTACTCTGTGGTGGTTGTTTGGGAACACATTTCCACAAGAAGCAATGCAGGTGGCAATCCTCTATTCTCAATCAGGTAGCACAGCTGATTCTTACAATACTGCACTCAAATGCTGCTTAAAGGAATGTTTCCAACTGTAAGCAATAACAAAACACCTTTTAGACATAATCTAGATCCAGAAAAAACTCTGAAAGCATTGCGACCATAAAGATTGCTCTTCCAAAAAAACATCACCAGTTTACAAATTTGATCCTCCTGTGGTGTGAATATTACTGCATTTTGTGTTCAATGTCTTCTGCATTGCTTGTGCAATTAGAGATTTTATCCATGGATATTTATAATGTAAGTACAGTGTTCTGACTTCAACATGAGTGATGTATTTTGTGCTTTTTTATTAACCTTCAAAGTACCTACCATACTTTATATTGCCACTGGAGTCTTGAGATGTCACAAAATACAAGCAGTTATGATTTCAGGCACAATATTCTGTTTTATAACTAAAGAACTTCAAAAAAGATATTTCACTCTCAGCAATGCAAGAAAATGGCTTTTAGGACATAAAATCTAAAACACAATCCGAGATAACTCCAGCATACTTCAGATCCCCCGAAGTGGTATATATTTACAATGAGCAGGAAAGAGTTACAATTCTTAGAAATCTCATAGAAGTTGACGTTTTTGCCTACAACCCTTTCAAATAAGCACATGTTTCAATGGTAATACACTGCCAACAGTATGTTTCTCAGCATTATAGTTGCATATAAAAGAATCTATTGTGATAATAATTTGAAGGGTAATACAATCATTTCTAAAAACGTTTATATTTTTCATAGCAAAGATGATGAGACTAGAGCTGAACAAGTAGTCAAATTTACTAATCAATTATTCTCATCAGATGGTTAAAGAAATATAATTATCTCACACAAGTTCATTAAAAATGTATAACTATGTATTTAGTTTTCATATCCATTTTAGACAGAGCACAAATAACATATTGTAGAACTTTGTGCTTAACAAAAAACACTAACAATAACATTAAAGGGCAACAAGAAACCTTTTGCTCTATTTAGGCCATCCTATCCACTAAAAATCTCAAGCCAACTTTTACCTTTCAAGTATTTATTAAGCTTTATCTTAAATTAACTGCACCACCAGATCCAAAGAAATTAAAGCTTTCGTGAAGATGATAAAAATTTATACTTGTGTCCACTCCTCTTACCATTCTCACCATTAAACATAAAAAAGTCTCAACACTATCAATTCCCTTAAAAATTTTAAACAGTGAAATCCCCTCTAACTTTCTTTTTGTCAAAAGAAACTAATTCAAAGATCATGATCTATACTGATAAGACAACCTTTCTATCCAATGTATCATCATAGTAGCCCTTCTCTGACCCATTTCCAACATTTCAATGTACTTTATAAGGTAAAGTGCCTAAGAATGAACATGGTATTCTATAATTATAACCTACACAGTCTTGTATTAACTATTTGGAGAAATACAACCTAAAATCCTATTTGTCCTGTCAACAGCAGCAGTTCTTTTACCTACATAAATAAAAAAGAGTAAGGACCCAAACAATGAGCCATGAGGTATTATACTTGTACCATTACTCCAGCTTGACTGAATTCTATTTATAAAAACCTGCTGTCTTAGGTTCAGCCAGTTATCTGTCTAATGAGCTAACCTAACCAGCAATAATCTTTTTAACAAGCTTTTCATATGACAATTTTGCAAATGGTTTCTGAAAATCCAAATACACCCAATCTTTACCTGTACAGCCATCTACATAAGCAGTAACCTATTTTGAGAATGTCAAAAGATCAATGAGGCAAGTTTTTAACCCTAGTGAAACCATGGTGACCATTCAACAACATTCTAAACTTTATTAAATGACTTTCAAACTTTTTTAATACCACTGATGTGAGATTAATAGGCTTATAATTTACTGGGGCAAAATTTATCACCTCCTTTAAAAAAACTAATTTTAACTACTTTGAATCTTTTGGCACTTACCCACTATTTAGAAGGAAATAAAAATAATTAGTACCTCACACATACAATCTTTAACCTCTTTCAGAACACTTAGATAAATATTATCTAATCCAGGAGCTTTGTCATTCTTCAGACTTTCTAATCATTTCTTAACAAGCTCAGAATTAGTGCACCCATCTTTTTCAATCATGTGGGACAATTAAATAACAACAGCTTAAATACTTCAATTACCAAGATACATGGAAACTCTAATTTCGATTAACTGATTATAATTTGTGAAACAGATATATTTAAGCATAATTTTTAATAACTGGACTTTCAAAATAACTGAAAATCAATAATCAGAAACAATTATTTTGGTTGATAATTTTTGTGACATTAATCAATTTAATCATAACTTGGACTACTGAACAGTCCAGACAAACAAAAATAGTAATAATAGTAATAACTGCATTTATACATATATAATAATTTTCATAACTTTAAGATGACTATGTAACACTGTTTAAATAAAGATACAGGTTCTTCGTGAACCTGATGATGACAGTCAAATCGTTGTTCACTCCTCTATTTGTGCTTTATCTATCCATACCAGCCATTTTTAAATATACAAAATAGGAGTCACAATAGCCTTTGACACCAAATTCAAGTAAGAATTTTAAACCTTATAATATTTTGATCCCAAACAAACCACAACTAAGGGGGTGACAGTACTTCCAAATTAATATAATGACATCAACTGAAACAACTTCTGCCCAACTGAAAACATATAATACATAGAATACTGCATGCCCCTTGTTAAGCCTCGACTAAATATTACATTATAAAGATTAAGAGAAAACACTCATTACATGAAGCACTAAATTAACCTATTATGCATTTTTTGTTTGATGAATTTTATTATTAAAGTACATTATGTAAGCTCTATTGTAAACAAGAATTCATCTTTAAAGTAAAATTTGTTTTAATATATAGTTATTTTTTAATATGCATTGCACAAAATACAACTTAATTTTTCCTATTTTTAATTTCTCCTAAGCAATCAAATAGTTTAAAACTCAGTAATTTATTCATAAAGGCTAGAAAGTGTAATAAGCCATCACAATAGTGTGGCAAATTTCCATAACTAACTTAACTGACATTATCATTACTCAAACACTGCAATGAAGACTTAACTTTAATAACCAAATCAATCATATGACCTTTGAGAAATAAATTATTTTGTGTTGATTACCTGTAAAAATTGTACTTCAACAGTTGGTTTTTACAAATTTTCTGTAAGTCGAACATTAAATACATTACTGTTAACACATTTTAAAAAATGTCACACAACTATACATTTGTAAAATTGTATCATAAACCATTGGAAGATATTTATAGGAATTATTTAAAAGGACACTGTCACATACAAATTATTACAGACTCCAGTTACAATAGCTAGAATCATTTTATTATTCACTTTAAGTAAAATAACTGCAGTAAGTAATTTTTTCATCTAGTAATGTTATTATGTTAAACACAAAATTCAACTAATATTCATATATTTAAATCCGCTATTAATTTACTTTTAATTATTTTTAAAAAATAATAAAATACATATTAATTTTAAATGGTGAAAAGTTACTTCATCAGGAATGTTTGGTACTATCTCCATAAAACTGTTTGAAACCTTGTTTTGCATGAAGGTCCTCCTTACCATTGGACTTGACAAATACAACTTCATTCGTTCAAGCATTTATGATAACTTCAGAAAAAAATAAAAAATTAATCATACATGTCAAAGTACAATTACTTTATGGATAAGAATAACTACTTATTGTACTAAATTATGACTGTAAATTATTATATTAATAACTGATAATAAATATTTTATAATGCAATTGTTTTAATAGATTTAAAAGTAGCATGCAATTTTGTATTAATATAACTGTTGGGTGGTGACAGCCTATTCTATTTTCCCACTAGCAGCCTACAATAAACTCAACTATTTGTACATTCTTCTTATGTTAATTACACTTTAAAATTATCGTAGTATGGCAGAAATAATTCACCACAAAATATACAGTACTCCAGCTACTATATTGTATGTTATACAGCTTAAAATTTTGGATAATTTTTGCTGATAAATTAAGTTCACAATAAAAGCATACACAAGTCATTGTTGTGATCAGTAATGTTTCACACTCCAGGCATATATATTGTACATATAATGGATGAACAAAAATAATTTATTTTTGTACGCCAGATTTTATAAAGCTTTCAATTATAGGAATATAATTGTTTCTTTAATGTTCCAGTTACCGTACCTTTATTTAAAGCATTTTACATAAAGTATTACTTTTCTACAATTTATTCTACTTGGATTTTGCAGAACTTGTAGCTATCAGTTTCACCTTTCCAGGCAAATTTCTCGAAATGTCTTGGTCTTTCACACTTTTAAGCAAATCTCTCTCTCGAGCTGTAATCTTATCTTGAAGGAAACTGTGTAGAGCAGTCTTTGATGCTTTACCTCTCTTACCCGTTCCTGGCAAGACCTTAACTTTAAACTTGTAGTTCTGCATGGCTGTATAAGGAGCACACACTGGAAGAGCAAATAACAAGGTATCTTCAGGAAGAGGAATACCAGTCAACAAATTAACAAGCTGTGTGATTTCATTGTTTTCAGCCATTTCTTCAGCACCATCTTCAACCTCCCCATCAACTTTGTGCTCATTGTCAGTAATTTGCTGTTTTGAAAGTTCATTTTTTACACAAATTAGTGTATCCTCAACACCTTCGTTGGGCTGATGAAAATGAACAGATCCTTTTCCTTGTTTTTTCTGATTCTGAAGTACTTTTTTTTCTTGTTTCTGTTTTTTCTCTTTTAAACTTTTTCCCTTTTTTTTACCTTTTTCTTCTTTTCCACCAGCAGAAGCTAGAATTTCCATTCTTAATTGTCTCTCCTCTTCATCTTGGTCTTTATACTTGTTTTTGATTCTCTTCATCTTGGCTTTCTGCCCTCTCTTGGGCTGCAAAAATGCTTTTGTCTCATCTTTAACATCCTTGTGTGAGGTATCTTCTTTGACTGGAAGTTTTTGCCTTGTCTTTGTTAGGACAGTGTTTTCTGTTTTTGAAGATTTAATTAAAACTGGTTGATCATCTCCCAAAAATACAACCTTCTCCTCTTCTGGAGTCTCAACATTACCATCTTCACTTTTACAGCTGCCCAATTTAACTTGAGTGTCAGGAAACATTAGTGCTTCATCATCATCTGAAATATTTTCATCATATTCTGAAGTATTTTCATCATCCATTTCATTTTTCTTTACATCATCATTTCTATCAAAATTTTGTTCACATCCTGAACTGACTGTAAAACTTTTAATATTTTCACTTGTATCTCCTTCACAGTTTTCATTTTGATCTTCTTCAAGATCGTCTTCTTTAAGAAGCAGTTCCCTGTCTTCTTCAACATCCAAACTATAAATTAGATCTTTGCCAGTAGAATCATATTCATCATCCAGCTTTACCTTTCGCTCCTCTTTATGGTTTTCTATGCTATCTTCATCTAACCTGAACAAAAAACCAAACCCCATGATTAAGTGAGATGGGGGTAAAAAGTTCTTTTTGCCACGAATCATGAATGCCCCAGGAGTCAAATATTCCCCTGCAGGGGCTGTCTTCGACACTTGATGATGATAAACCCACCAAGCACTTGTCACAATTTTTGCTTCCCAAGCAACACTGTAACAAACTGCCATAGTTCCTGCTTCATTGAGAGTTTTTGGTGGAACATCACCACCAGTGGGGTTCTTGATCACAATGCTACTTGCCCCATGAAGGTCAGCATGAACATAGATGTCTCCTTGTTTAAGATACCTCTTCACAATTAGTTCATTTTGCTGAGTATCTCTTCCTCCAATAACCAAATAATTCTCTGAACTTATAAACCACAAAAATTTTTCAAACCAAAAGGTTTTTCTGGCTTTTGTTATTGTTGTCATAACTGCTACTTCTTTCAAAAGTTGTTTGGTTGTTTTCTCTGCCGATTTTAATGCCTTTTCAGATGACTCAAGGGTTTTTTGAGCCTTCTTTGCTGCAGTTTTTTTTTTATCATAGTATTTCCTTGCATTTGAATATGCTGATAAATCAATATTAATATCTACCAATACAGAATTTCTGTTCCCAGTCTTATTTTCATTACCATCATTCTTCAGTGTGTTACCACTTTGGACATCAAGTAGCATAGTAAAGTGGTTTACTTCTAACTTCAAGGACTTAATTGCTTTAGCTACTGGATCCCCTTGTTCTGAAGCTTCCTGAATGATGTTCCAAATTTCAGTCCAATTTATTTGGTTAGCAATTGCACTACGCACAATTAAAAGGGCTTTATCAACAAGGCTAAGATTTATTTCAATTGCTTGTGCTTTAACAATGTCTTCTTCTTGTACCTTTTGTAAAGAACTCACTCTCTGTTCATGGTCTTTTTTAATATTCTGCAATTTTTTTAGAGCTTCTTTTTCTCGTTGATTAGCTTTCAAGTCAATTTTTTGACCTTCTAAACTAGAAAAAAACTGATCAACAGCTCTGTCAAATGAGCAAGTTTCAACATAAGGGTTTTGTTGATGCTGCTGAAACAAGAAAGGATGAAACTCTACATTTGTTGTAAATTCTTGTTCATCATGTTCAATATTACTTTTCTTTTCATTCTTTTGTATAATAAATCCTTTACATGGATTTTTACCTGCCTCATTCAAAATTTTCTGAGCTTCCTGCAAAGCTTCTTCAAGTCTATATACATCTTTTAATGCATCAAATTCTTTACCTATTTTTGTATTTTGCTGAAAACCATGGCAAAGCAACACATGCTCTAAAACAGCTGGTCCATAAGGCACATGAGACATAAGAACTTTTCTAAGATTTTCTCCAACTCTAGCAGTACTGATGATTTCTGTTAGCTTTCCAGTATCCAGTACAGGTTCAGGCTGCCGAGCCAAATCTACTGGATATTTTTCTCGCACAACAAACTTCACATCCTCACTTCCTTTAGCTCTTGGTCTTAATATATTAAGGATGATATATTCAAAATCTGTAAGTACTATATTTCCTCTGTCATACAACTCTAATATTACATGGTATGCTGCATCATTAATCCCAAACTGAATATCAACAATTCTATCAATTCCAAGTTGTCTAATAATTTCTAACCGCCTGTTTTTTAAGTGTTTCCTTAGTTTCATAGAAAATCCAGATGGTGCAGGATTTTTGGGCCATTCAAAATCTGTCGTGTGTAATCTGATACCCGATTCCAACAGTAACACAGACTTTTTCTCTTCCTTACTTAGTTTTATAAGGTAAGTTTTATTATCTATATCATACACTTGGACAACTCGCATGCCTAAAAGATTTTGTTTTAACTCGGTTATAATTGCGGTTAAGTCTACAGTATTAAATCTTCTCTTCATGGTATTGGTTCTTTAACGTTCAGTACTTAAAATCTTAAATAAGTTAATAACACATGTATCAAAACAAAATAACAATGGAAAGATACAAATCAATCAAAATCTCATGCTCAAACCTATTTCACTGTATAATAAGCCTTATCTAGAGAAAGCGTAGTCCTAGCGTGAACATTATATTATTAAAAAAATACAACAAATTACCAAATTGAAGTAACCACGATAATCGTACTGCATTTCAGACTTGATGCATGTTATTTATATCACATAACATTGAAGCAAAAGAGACACTTTTAAAAACGTAGAACTGTAATTATGTAATAAATTTTAAAATCTCAATAACATAAAACATCTTTAGGTTCGGAATTGCTTCAGATTTCATCATTAGCTTTAAAATAAAAAAATATTTCAGAGTAATTCAAGTAAAATATAAAATTAGCTTAGTTGTTTAGAAATAAGCACAAAGCTGCACAATGGGCTATCTGTGCTCTGCCCACCACGGGTATCGAAACCCGGATTTTAGCGTGTATGTCCGCAGACATACCGCTGAGCCACTGGGGGGCTAAAATTAGCTACTAATTAAGGTATTTTTTATAATCAAAAGTTAAGAAATAACAGATTTAACGGTAAGAGGAAATGTACGATAAAACATTCGGCATACATAATATAGTATATTAAAATATTGATTTATATACAAGAGCATTACAAATTTACAAACTATATTGATTCTTCTATCTATCAGTGATGTCGAGTGTTTTCTGGGCCCAGAACAGCCATTTTTGCATATAAAAATGATTCTTCTATCTGATCTAGAATTGAAAATTTTATCAGCGATCCAAGTACACGATAAGCAAACTATTTCTGAGTTAATACTGTTATACCTCGCTTAAGCAAACTAGCTGTCTATTCTTGACTGGCCTCACGCCGCTTACAAACTGACTTATTAACAACGAGGATATTTATGACCATGTAGACATAATGACGTCCGAAGTTAATTCACTGAAGTTTAATAGTTTGTGATGTTCCAAATCTATAAACTTTCCTGGTTAAATGCTGTAGTTTTCCGATTAATAAGTGTTTATCATACTTATAGCTTATGAGACTTATCGTGTACTGACTGTAGCGACCGAACAATGTCCTATTAGTGTCTCGGTGTCTTCCGATAGCTAGCTTCTATGTAATTATTCGGCGAGATTCTCGAAAATTCAACACATTCGAACATACGCCAGTGTTTTCGTAAGATATATATATTGTTGATACTTACTCTAGAAGATTTACAAATTTAGAGAACAGTCGGGACTTACGCAATACACATCTAACAATATATCAAATGCATCAAACTGAAACGAAAGTAGATATTAAAATAAAAGCATAACAGTAAATCCGTTACACTTCTAAGTTCATTCAAGTTAATTATGATAAACTAAAAGTAAATAGAGAGTTAAATCTCTGGATGTGTTTAAGTGGTACTACTTGCAGAATTTAAATAATTACTGCCGACCACAGTTATGACATGGGCACACATAGAAGAAGAAATTCAGTCAGTTTCATCTATCCAAGCAGTAAACAGTCATTCATGCGAAAGTTATTCAATGCTAATCCCAAAAACAGTGGAGTGCATGGGGGAAAGAAAGTTACAGAACCCATTTATACACAAAACAACTATCTTTATTAACAATTTTTCTGATTCTGTGTATTTTGTAATTGAAAAGAGTAGATTTTTATCTTAAATAGGTATGTCTCTGTACTTTCATTTTTTATTTCTGTTTCTTCCTTTCTATACTTCATTTTGTCAGTTGGTATTGTAATGTTCATCTTTTTTCTAGTATGTAGATGCATAGCAATTATTTATATAAAATTATGTATAAATGTGCAATATAAGTACAAAATATAAATATAATAGTACTGCCTGTTGTATGTCCATAAAATTATTTCACATTGTTTGGATGATAGCTCATTGGTTTGGTTTGAATTTTTGGCTCAAAACTACATTGGTTATATGTGCTAGCCGTCCCTAATTTAGTAGTGTAAGACTTTAGGGAAGGCAGCTTGTCATCATCACCCACCGCCAACTCTTGAGCTACTCCTTTACCAACAAATAGTGGGATTGACTGTTACCTTATAACATACCCGCGGCTGAAAATGCGAGCATGTTTGGTGTGAATGGGATTCGAACCCAAGAACCTCGTATTACGAGTATGGAAGATTTTGCGCTTTATACCACTACCTCATCTCTTATGGATGGATCTTCACCAAGTTAGGCATGAAAGTTTGTTGAGTCGATGAAAAGATACATGCAAATTTTTCGCTTCTCATTTTGCATTTTGTAATTTTTATGGGGTTTTTGCGTCAATATTTACTTCATCATTTACACAGTTATTGATGACGAGAAATCTCACTTGTAGAGAAATATATATGTAAAAACGGCTGGTTTGGGTTGAGAAAATTTTTATGTAGAGGAGCGAACAACGTGTCGACCTTCTGTCGAAGAACCTGACGATGACCGAAGACGGTCGAAACATTGTTCGCTCTTCTACATCCCGCGTCGCGCTAAACATGCTCACCCTCCCAGCCGTGGGGGTGTATAAGTTACGGTCAATCCCACTATTCGTTGGTAAAAGAGTAGCCCAAGAGTTGGCGGTGGGTGGTGATGACTAGCTGCCTTCCCTCTAGTCTTACACTGCCAAATTAGGGACGGCTAGCACTGATAGCCCTCGAGTAGCTTTGTGCGAAATTCCAAAACAAACTTAACATAAGCATGATAATTTGCTTTGATTGTAATATTTTAAACAAAATTGAATTATAATATAAAATTTCACATACATTTTTGTGCGAAATTCCAAAACAAATAATCTTCTACATAAAAATTTTCTCAACCCAAACCAGGCGTTTTTACATATATATCATTCACACAGCTTAATTTACATGCTCGTGTGTGTACCAAAATACGAACCTAAGTACGCATGTCCCAATCTTTGCACTTGCGGGCACATATACCAAAATACATAGGTGTGTACATATGTACTAAAATACGAATCTACGCGCACATGTACCAAAATATTAACCTGTGTGCGCGAGTACTGAAATACGTCTCTGCATATAATATTGGTACATGCGTGCATAAATTGGTACTTCGGTACATGCGCGCGCATCGTTCAAAATACCAACCATCGCGTGCATGTACTGAAATTCGAACCTCTCTGTGTGCATACAAATATTTGCATCTGCGCGCGCATGTACCAAATACCAACCTCTGCACGCATGTACCGAAATATGTACTTGAGAACACATGTAGCAAAATAGTTGCCTGTATGCCCATGTACTGAAATACGAACTTGCCCGCGCATATACCAATATACACTTGAATCCTATATTAATAGGTTACGGGTGAAGGGCTATGTTATGGAGTTTATTGACTTGCATTCAAAAATTTATGTGAAATTTTATATTATAATTCAATTTTGTTTAAAATATTACAATCAAAGCAAATTATCATGCTTATGTTAAGTTTGTTTTGGAATTTCGCACAAAGCTACTCGAGGGCTATCTGTGCTAGCCGTCCCTAATTTAGCAGTGTAAGACTAGAGGGAAGGCAGCTAGTCATCACCACCCACCGCCAACTCTTGGGCTACTCTTTTACCAACGAATAGTGGGATTGACCGTTACATATAACGCCCCCACGGCTGGGAGGGTGAGCATGTTTGGCACGACGCGGGCCCGAACTCGCTACCCTCGGATTATGAGTCGCGCGTCTTACGCGCTTGGCCATGCCGGGCCTCTTATGTGAAAATAAGGAATATTTCCATGTGTTTTCGTATAATAATTTTTTTAGAGTGATATGTGTTGATATGTGGGTTTCTGTTTTAACTGGGTACGCTTTCGTATTACTTACGACGTTTTAAGATACAAAAAGTTATTATTAATAAAAATAGTTTTATTTACTTCTCAATAATTGGTTTTAGCGTGACTATTATATTTAGTAAAGGATATTCTCTTAATGTGAATTTTGAGATGTATCCATGTTGAGGTTTGTTTTTACTGTGTAGTGACTACTTTTCTTAAAGGATATTATTGTATAAAATTAGTTAATAGTATGAGGTAACACCAGTTAATGTTTTATTTATTAACATGTAATAAGTGTGTATGTTATAACAAAATTCTCCATTTATAACAATTCATTGTTAATGGGTGTTCCAAGGTAACTGACAAAATTACTTGTTAAAGAGTTTTGTTGTGTGTGTTATATTTAATTGAACTTATTTTTACAGGATAGAAACAAAGGAAAACTTTAGTTCTTTTGATTTTGCCTTTAATTTGTTGAACAATTTTAGCACTGTCTCCAATTTCTGTAAGGTTAGAAATTTTTATATTTAGTATAAGTATAGTAGATTTAATTTTACACTAAAGCCTGAAGATAAACTTAAAAGTTGCCCATGAGTTGAAGAACTTGTAATTAATGTTAAATAACCACTACCTCTTAATTGTTATTGCTTTATAATCAAATTAATTTACATTTTGTTTAGGGTATGCAAAAGTTAATGTAATTAACTCTTGACACTAAATAATCTTTGTATCACAGAACTATATTTTACAGGGTGTTCGGAAAGTCACAGTGCAGTTTTGTAATCATATTTTATTCAGTCTATTTCAAGCTAGCAACTGATAGCGGTGTTTAGAAACAAAATAAGAATGATCCAAGCCTGTATTGATGCCAACGGGGGTCACTTTTAACATTGTTTATAATTGTTATTCATATTTATCTCCTGTATTCTATATTGAAACATGTCTGTTAATAAACATAAGTGCACAGCGACTTTTCGAATACCCTGCATAACAAGTAAAATGACTGATTGGTAGTTGCTCTCCTTTCATGTTATTTTGTATTCCTATAAATATTGCAGATAATTGCAACATAACATATGTTCTGCTTGGTTCTTCAGTATCATCTGGTATGATCTAACAGCATATTGTTGGAATCCTAACTTGTCTTGGCCAAGTGAATGGGTATGGTATTCAGAGTTATTTTAATATTGGACCTCTTGACCTTGAGTGGTATACATACTCTTCAGTATATGCTGTTATTTTAGTTTAATTTTTACTAGTATCTGTTAATATGAATGGATATTTCATGTCTTCTCTACTTGGTTCAATGGTTCTGTACTGTGTGATGCCTGCATTAGTGCCTGTACCCCATTCATTAGTTTGCCTTAAATTTGCTGTTATGATCTAAAGGTCAATAACTATGTTATTGTATTTATGTGAGATATCCACAGTTTTATCCCTCTGGGTTTAGTGTATTTCTCTCGTAACTTTATTTCATTGTTCTTCTTAAGTACCTTATCTGTCATTCTTTCTTGAGGGTTTGTTTGTTTAGCTGGTCCTGACTTTTCAAATAACTTTTTGTAATCATAGGTTTTAGTACCTTTAGCTTCTTACTATATATTTCTTTTATCATAAAACTCACATGACTCACAGGGACATATTTATTTTTAATTTTGAATAGATTCTTAGTGTTTTCTTTTTATCTACATTTACTGTTTTAAATGCTGTCTTTATTCTTTGTGACACTTCTACTTCATAAATTTCATCTAGTGCTTCATTAATTTATATTTAACTGATATCTCCTGTATTAGTACCTCTATGTTTTTCCATGTCATAAGAGGAAAGAGATATTTTAAGTGGATGCAACTGTTGTGCTTTTACAGACAGACAATAATAAGGGAACCTGCTCATCTCATGTTTTATGACCATAATTACAATTCTCTAACAAAGTGTATAATGAAGTTCTGTTAAATCTTTCTAATAATGCATTTTGCTGTCAGAATTTTCTTTACTTCTGGTAAATTTGTATGCTTTCTTTATTAGCTTTAAAATAAATTTGCACCTGTATCTGTTATTAAATACTGTAGTATTTTCTGCAGAGCTACAAGTTTATGTACAAATAAATGCCTTTGCTGTGGTTCTTGCTTTCTGATTTGGCAAACATATTGCTTTTAAAAGTTTAATTAAATAATGTGAAGCAACTAATATGATTTATTCCCTACATATGATGTTGACGAAGGTTCAGGTTATCATCCTAAATTTCATGACTAACTTTTACATTCTCTCTAAAGTGGTAATCTTTACATGTCGACTATTATTATATTTTTAACTATCCATACATGAGTTGCAACAGTTATTAATATCACTTTTCATATTTTCACAAAAAAATCCCTTATTAATTCTATTATATGTTTTTGCAACTTTTAAATGTGCAAAGAATGGAATGATATGTACTCATTACTTTGTTTATCAAAATTTATGGCTCTACTATTTGTAGAATATTCATTATATTTTCTCTACTTTCTTTGTCTTTCTGCACAACACATCTGAATATAACATTTAAGCTGTTCGTCTGAATGTAATATACTTTCTTTTAACGAATTTTCTACTACATCTCTCATTTGTTCATTGATTACATGATCTAAATCCAACACTATTTAATGATTGTCTTTATTATTTTTATTTAATTTCTTTCAGTTTTTAGTGAATTGTTTTGTATTATCAGTTGTTTCTACTACCCTAAAGCTGTGTAACGTATCTACATTAAGAAACCTTTTGTTTATTTATTGCTTTAGTTTGTTTGTTTGTTTGTTTTGGAATTTCGCACAAAGCTACTCGAGGGCTATCTGTGCTAGCCGTCCCTAATTTAGCAGTGTAAGACTAGAGGGAAGGCAGCTAATCATCACCACCCACCGCCAACTCTTGGGCTACTCTTTTACCAACGAATAGTGGGATTGACCGTCGATTATACGCCCCCACGGCTGAGAGGGCGAGCATGTTTAGCGCGACGCGGGCGCGAACCCGCGACCCTCGGATTACGAGTCGCACGCCTTACGCGCTTGGCCATGCCAGGCCTATTGCTTTAGAGTCATTTTTATAACAAACAATTTCCTCTCCAACCTATAAGATGGGTCATTAAGTATCATCAGGAACTGTAACTGAGCATCATCTGTAATTATAGTGAATTTTCTACCAGTTTGTTTGTTTGTTTTTGGAAATTCGCACAAAGCTACTCGAGGGCTATCTGTGCTAGCCGTCCCTAATTTTGCAGTGTAAGACTAGAGGGAAGGCAGCTAGTCATCACCACCCACCGCCAACTCTTGGGCTACTCTTTTACCAACGAATAGTGGGATTGACCGTAACATTATACATCCCCACGGCTGGGAGGGCGAGCATGTTTGGCGCGACGCGGGCGCGAACCCGCGAGCCTCGAATTACGAGTGCACGCCTTAACGCGCTCGGCCATGTTTTCTACCAGACAGATAATAATCGAAAGTTTTACTGTGTTAAACGATCATTTTCTGTTACTGAGTAATTTATCTCAACTTTTCCTCGCTCTACTTTGGTAAGATATGGGGTGTTTTCTAACTGTGATTACTCTTCTTCTGTGATATAAAAGTTAAACCTTTTGTGCTTGAGTTGAATTAATTAATAAAGGCCGGGTTACTCCAAATTAGTGCTCTTAATTTCTTCAATGTTTTTTGTCTCATATCTGCCCGCTAGAAACCTATGTCTTTCTTTGTTAACTCTACCAAAGGTCGTGCAAGTATTGAAAAATGTGGAACAAACCTCCTTTGAAACTGTGCAAATTGTAAAAATACATGATACTTTTTATCTGTCTTTCACACTGGTGTTTTCACGGCATCTGTGGTTTCTACATGACCAAAACGAGCTACTATTTTCCTTAATAACTGACATTTAGATGGTATTCATTTTAAGTTTGAAGTCTATCAAATGTGTATGTCAATCCTTTAGACTCGTACTTTTTCAGTCATATCACGATCAAAATTATCATGAGATAACTCAGAGCTCAAATCATTGTTCACTTGCATAAATTCAATTGTCTCTTTAAGAGTTAAAACACTAGAGTGATTGATTGGTCGTTTTATGGCGCAAAGCGACTAGGCTATCTGCACCTAACGAAGCGATTTGATTCCATTTTGGATCAATTTGTCATACAAATTAAACAGTGATTCAACTGTAAATATTACCACCAATGTTTCGAATAATGAAATATGTCATGTTGATGATGAAGAACCCACTTTAAAAAGTTTGTAAGTGGCTTAAATTAGTACCAAAATAAATTTTTATTACAAATGTACAATGTTTTGACAATATGAAAATTATTTTTTCTGAGTGTTGTACACAAATTACCACAAATATCAAAAATACTAGGAGTACTGTAACCCTGACAATGATACATCGATCAGTCTCAGGATTGCTGAAATGACACTACAGAAACCAAATTTCACCAGTAGCATACCGTTGTGTTTGCGGACTTACAATACTAGAAACTGGGTTTCGTTACCTGTGGTAGATAAAGCACAAATGGCTTATAATGTAGCTTTGTGCTTAATTTCATACAAGCAAACATAGACTAAATGGCATGTTATTAAACTAATATTTTCCTAATGGTACTATACGTGTATTTTTGTCTTTATCCCTTTCACCAGTATCTATTTGCCAATAGAAGATTTGTAAATCCCTGTACGGAAAATATTTACTTTAACGTTTCTTGCATGTTTGGTATCACAACTTTGTCCTTGGTAGTGATACGATTTAAAGCCCTAAAATCATTGCAAAACTTTAACTTACCCTATCTCTTAGAAAATAAAACGACTGGAGATGTAAGAAACCAATTTTGAATTTAACTCCAGATTAGGATTGTGATATGCATACTTTTATCTACCCATTTCCAGAAAGTTCATCTAATCAGTATTTAAAGTACGGTAGTTTCTTAAAAGTGTTCATTGGTACGTGTGCGCCTCCCAGTGGCTTAGCGGTATGTCTGCGGACTTACACGCTAAAATCCGGGTTTCGATATCCGTGGTGGGCAGAGCACAGATAGCCCATTGTGTAGCTTTGTGCTTAATTCAACACAACGACAACAACATGGTACGTGTGCGCACAGATGCGTGTTTCGATATACAGGTGCAAGTTCGTATATAGCCAATTACGAACCTGCCCCCGCATGTTTCAATGTAAACATTTAAAAGAGAAATACTTTATTTTAAAAATTATAGTTTGATAATTTTAGTTTATAGTTAAATTATGATTTATTTAATAAAAATATGTTATTTTAAGCTATCAGATCTGGGGCATGTGTAAGCTTTCTACAGAACACCACAGACGATAATTGTTCCTAGAAAACCTACCCATACAACAGAACCCGTCAACATCAACATCACCACTTCCATTTCGACCATCAATACCTCAACACAACTAAAACCATTTCCATTCTTATAGATTTTTTACGTCCAGCAGCTCAGCACAGTCAAACATCATCCCCCGTGAATTCTGATAGCGAAGACGAAAACCTCTTCGACGCACCACTTATCCCATAGTCAACCTCAAGAACTTGTATACCGTCAAATGTTTTGAAAAGTAAGTTTGATGTGTAAGCCTTTCCTTCCTCTTCACGTCGAGCCACAAAGGCACTACTTGGCATTATTGGCACCAGCTAGTGAAAGAGGGTTTTCTCGGGGTCCTCCCGTTTTGTCCACATCAACATTTTACTATAGGATCTACACATCCTCCGCTGCCCTGAAGGACCCTAAGTCCCATATCAGTCGTTGATCTTTGTAATGCTCACTGGTCGGTTCTTCCGCCGCTGCTTGCTTGCCTGCAAATTTAATTCAACTGAACAAAGTATCGAGAATGTCATACGTAGTTATGTTCTCTTTTTTAATCAAGATTTTAACTTTTCCCACCTCACGGGCTCTAGATACACAGGTTGCCCCAATCACCACCACGGGCGGATCGAAGAGAAACAAAATTTCTGAGCGTCTCCGGTTATATCTGATCCTGAGCTTCGACTTCAGGTTAGATAATTTTAAACCGAAACTTCTACCACTTTCTCCTGCTCTATGTTCCTAGAGAACAAAGTAACCCTAATTGAACAGTATAAATAAATTCCAAAACTAACAATCAAGGTATGTTTTAAATGCGAAAATAACCAAGAATCTTATAATTAGTATAGTTAAATAGGCGCTTGAAAACTTATATAAAAAAGGATAATCTTATATCATTACAAATAGAGAAGACTAGACAATCATTAACTTGTTTTGTTAGTTTGTTTTTTGAATTTTGCACAAAGCTACTCGAGGACTATCTGTGCTAGCCCTCCCTGATTTTGTAGTGTAAGACTAGAGGGAAGGCAGCTAGTCATCACCACCCACCGCCAACTCTTGGGCTACTCTTTTACCAACGAATAGTGGGATTGACCGTAACTTTATACGCCCCCACGGCTGGGAGGGCGAGCATGTTTAGCGCGACGCGGGGACGAACCCGCGACCCTCAGATTACGAGTCGCATGCCTTACGCGCTTGGCCATGCCGGGCCGCCAACAACTCACTGACATCTATTGTGAAATAATTCCCACCTTCACATACAAAACCTTGACAATTTTATTTAAAAATATTGTGATAACATTATGTAAACCATACTTTGGGCTTATGTTTTGCTCACCCAATTAGATCAGTTTTGTAGTTGAAACAAAAATACAACAGAACAAGGAGGCATATATTTTACAGATTTTAGATCAGAGGTAGATATAATAATGAAATATATTTCTTAACCAATGAAAACTCGCAGTTACAATATTTCCTAGCTTTATGTTTCGTGTTACTGTTATTTTACTTTCTCGTTTTGTGTAATTCGTACTTATAATGCTTGTAAACCAAGCGGTTTGTTTTGTTTAGAATTTCGCACAAAACTACATGAAGGCTATCTGCGCCAGCCGTTCCTAATTTAACAGTGTAAGACTAGAGGGAAGGCAGCTAGTCATTACCACCCACCGCCAACTCTTGAGCTACTCTTTTACCAATGAATAGTGGAATAGAGTGTCACATTATAACTCCCACACGAATTTGTTTAGTGTGACGGGAATTCGAACCCTAAACAAAGCGGAGGTTACGACAAAACTCATTAATTCGTCTCAGTTAGCTTGTAAATTATACCTTGAATTATTTTCAATATTTAAAAGAAAAGCAATGATGGAGTACATGTTGTCACTAACTAACATTATTTCTTTCGTGCAACGAGTTTGCTCTTCTTTTTTATTTTTTTTTTCATTCCAGTCCGAGTTGATAGGATCTGATCCTCGAATCGATCTCAATGAGTTATTGCATTGATGTTTTATTTTAGACCTAAGATAAAGCTTATACGTGTTTTGTTTTTTCAAAGAGCATTTTAACAACTGGGTTATCATCCTATTAATGCTACCCTTCTGATAACGACAGTGATGACCTAATTAGAAATGTATAGGACCCAACAATGAAAGGAACCAACTAGATGTATTTATCTATCTATATATGTGTGTATAACGAATGGACTTTCTATTTCAGCTGAATCATTCTGCAGGTACAAAGTTCAGAAAACAATAAAGTGAACTAAGACCATGCAATCTCTTAATGATCTTCTCGAAGGACACTGAAGAAATGTTGAATCGAGTCAACACGTAATAGTCTTTACACAATATTACAACATAGTGGTCTCAAAACTGGCGAATTTCAAAATCAATGAGATCTCAAAAAACTTAACTGGGTGGGTTCTCGTTTTGGCGGGTTTAAAGGAAGAAAAGCCTTTCCGTTTTGTTTCCTACACATTTCATAATTTTTCCTTTGTAACTGTGATCTCATTCTAAAAATTGTCACGGATAAAACTTTTGTTTTGTTACAGGTACTAAAAATAGGTCTTTCTCAATAACGAGAGAAACGTTGTACGATGGCGTTTTAATTTTCTCCTCTTCTTCGGTAATTTCTTCAAACAATTATGAATTCCCGTTCGAAATACGAAGTCAGTGAACTTGAAAATGCTTCTACAAATGTAAGAGTAGATGACAATTCCTCTGTTCAATCAAGCAATGCATTTAAAAACGCCAAGAAAAACCACTTGTCACTCCAAACCAAACTGGCTTTCAGCGTCGGTCATGTTTTCAATGATTTGTGTGCTTCTATGTGGTTTTCCTATTTGCTTACATATCTCGAGCTGGTATTAAGATTTGAGAATCGAATGACAGGCGCACTGCTCCTGCTGGGACAAGCAGCAGACGCTATTGCAACGCCTTTTATTGGTATTCAATCAGACAAACAATATAATTTTTTATTGTGCCGTTACGGGCGAAGGAAAATTTGGCATCTTATAGGTGAGTATTTAGTTCATTTAATTCTGTTACTTTTCCGTGTTGTCTCGTGTGATAACTTTAGTTTTATTTGTTTATTTGTAGTTAAGCGTATAGCTACGAAGTGTGATATCTATTCTATTCTCACCACGGGTTTCGAAACCTGGCATTTAACATTATAGATCTTTAGAGGTACCGCTATTCCACTGGTGAGGTAATACCTGTTTGTTTTTTGAATATCGTCCAAGGCAACACGAGGACTATCTGTGCTGTAGCCCCTAATTTAGCAGAGTATGACTAGATGGAATGCAGCTAATCATTGCCAACCCCGCCAACTCTTGGGCTACTTTTTTAGCAACGAATAATAGGACTGTCTGTAATATTATTACGCCCCGATTAGTATGTTTTTAGCGCCATGCCGGGCCGATACAAGTTCAGAATTTTCATGAAAGTTTAGGCCTTTGTAGATTCTCGCAGCTTTTCGTAGTTTGTAGAAAACTAGCACAATATCAAAATATTTTAAACTAATTCGTAAATTAATTAATCAATTCAGATAGTGAGAATCGATGAATCTGTTCATCAGTGTTCGAGTTAGTAAACAAGTCAGATAGTCAGTCAACAAATTTGTTATTGATCAATTAAAGAGGAATTATTGAAAGTAAGTGACGTGAACCTTATTTTTGAGTTAAGCATACTTTACTTTCAAAATCACTTTGAAACGTTGTTTGTAAAGTTAGGTCAACCAGTAAATATACGTTATTGAATAAATAAAGCAATTCATTATCGTTATATGGACATGACTGCATTATTTATACCAAATAATCCTCAAGAACCGGTCCTACGATATAACAATTTATAACAAAAAGCATTTTCGTTTGCTGAGGTTGTTTGTCTATCTGAAATGAACATGTTTATGTTACAGTCCATGTACTGTACTGCTACAAACTTGTAGCTCATTTGGCCTGACATGCAATATTGTTTTGAGAATACAAACTTCTCCTTCCAGGTAATTAGAATGTCATCGTTACATACAGAACATCTCCACAAAAATTTAGAAACATCACCCGAATATATCTCAGTACATATTTATATTCTAGCGCGAGTGCTATCTGCGCTAGCATTCCTTAAGTTACCAGTGAAAGACTAGCTCTTAGTCATCACAACCTACTACCAACTCTTGGACTATTATTTTACCAACTAATAGTAGGATGGGCTGTAATATTATAACTTCCATATGGCTGAAAGGGAGACCATGAATGGTGTGACGGGGATATGAACCTACGACCCTCAGATTACGAGTAGAGCGCCTAAACCAGCTGGCCATGAGCAATAATCGTTTAAGTTATTTATTTCTTGTTAAGCGCATAGCTACACGGAGAGTTATTTACCCGTGCTTTATTCACTACGAGTATCGAAACCCAAGTTTGGCGTTATTAGTTCCTAGTCCTACCATTGATCCACCAGGGGGCAAAATAATTTAATGTTGAAGTTATTAAAAAAAATTAGAAAATGTGAGTAAAAAATCACAACCATTAATAAGCTCCAGTGTTATAAGTATTTTAAAACTAATTGAAAGTTTGTTTGTTTTAGCGGAATGCTCTACAATGGAATATATGCACTCTGTTGACTAGGAAGAGGGATTAATCTCCGAATTCTAACGAACTAAGCCACCTGTAACACTATACTCCTATTAAATTATGTAATCTTTCTTTGATGTTGTTATTTAATTAATTTTTCAAGATAAACTTTTGTTTTCGTTCACGAAAATGGACAGTTATTGACAGTAGTTTAAATATTTACCCATTTAACATTTTACCTGTTTTATCATGTATTCCAGCTGGCCTAACATGGTTAGGTGGTTAAGGCACTCGACTCACCATGCCAGCGACGAGGATTCGAACCCCACTCGCATCAAACATTCTCGCCCTTTCAGCCGTGGGGGCGTTATAATATGACGGTCAATCCCTTTATTAGTTGGTAAAAGAATAACTCAAGAGTTGGCGGTGGGTGGTGATGACTAGTTGCCTTCCTTCTAGTCTTACACTGCTAAATTAGGGACGGCTAGCGTAGATAACCCTCGTGTAGCTTTGCGCGAAATTAAAAACAAACAAACAAAGCATTCCAGCTGGGGTGTTTGAAGGTACCTCTTTTTTTTTTCTTAAATTGCTTTGTTTTCTATTATAGCAACTTCATATTATATATATAATGAAAGGTTGGTCGTGTTATAAATCCTAGTTATATTTTTTTTCTTTTGTGTGAGTGTAAAAAAAATACGATAAAAATTGTAGCTGCAGATAGTGGACGAAAAAAAAAGTGGTTCCCCTTGAAAGTGTTATTAATTTGTTATATCTGTTGTTAGATAAAAGAAATATGTAAAAGTATAAATTTTTAAAACGCTCTTGATGAGTTCTGTTCAAATATGATCTCATTACTAATTTTAACCCTGGCTATTGTAAATATCCTAGTGTCATGATTTTAGTTACGTTTCTCATAAACATAAAGTGCTGTAGTTTTTTAGCTATTATTCCAATTAGCCTACAATTGATCAAACAGGCTTCTCTGCAATAATTGAATGTAAAACTGAAACTAAAAATAACATAACCCAGTTTTACAAGGTAATATATAGTCGCCGTTACCTTTAATGCTTCACATCGACGTGACATGATTTCAATAAGTTTGTACAGATATTCACAAGTGATTAACTGACATTCTTCTTTCAGAACTTCAAAAAAGTTCACCTTCTGTGTTTGGCTTGCGATCTTTCGTTATTTGTTTTAACTCAGCTCATAAATGTTCAATCAAATTGATATCATGTGATTGACCTGACCTTTCCATAATATCAATTCTCTTTTTACTAATATATCTTTCAACGACTCCACAGTAACTTTCCGGCGGTTCAGCAATAAGCCTAGGAATTATAACCCTTAAAATCTGTTTTCGATATCTTTAGTTGACAGAATACATTGTGTAGCTTTGATATACTTACCTACCGTGTTTCTCCGAAAATAAGACAGGGCTTATATTAATTTTCACTCCAAAATATGACACTAAGGCTTATTTTCGGGGGATGTCTTATTTTGATATATTAAAAACAATTATTAAACTATTAAACTAACTGATTAATACTTAAAAAAACTAATTAATAAATTATTATTTTTTTTATTTATTTCCTTTTCCTGCCACTCTTAACTAGGGCTTATATTAAAACTATCCTTAAAAATCACACTAGGTCTTATTTTATGAGTAGGTCTTATTATCGGAGAAACACGGTATTAGAAAAAAATTAATGTAGTATTTTTATATTTTGTTTCGAAACCTCCCTATCACCAGAGCACACTGCATGTCGTCTCTGGGAGTCAATCTCTTTAGTTTAAGAACCATTACTCTAAAGTACGAGTAAAAAAATCATCTCATCGTGTGACAATAATTTTTCTAGATATTATTGTTGTTTGTCTCTTGTGGTTATTTTGTTATTGTTGCTGTTATTACCGATGTTATTGTTGTTATTTCTAAAGAAAACAAATACAGGTAAACATCGATATAAGACGCATCGATGATGCGCGATAATCAGTTGGGCGCAATGAGGTCTTAAGCCCCAAATTTTTTTGGGTTTCTCCAGAGGCTGCCGCTTAAAATTACCTCTGCTTAATGTAATCAAAAACCAAATCCACTTCAATCTTTTTGTATGGTTTTTACGCGGCATATTGTGATCAGGCCGCTGGTTAATATGATCAAACCCTAGTCTGCATGTAATAATTCCTGGCGCTGTCAACTGCAGTAAAGTACACAATCTGCCAGTCATAGGATAGCTTTCAGTGCGTAGGCAAGAAGTATCAAAACTTTATTTTCATTAAATCCACAAGTCAATCTTGATCGACCGATGGATGACGAGGGATGAGTCATATACACCAGTGGCAGTGGCATGAAGTGCTGCAAGCGATAGCGTCAATGCTCAGGCCATATGTATACTATATATATGTATATTTCTAAGAAACAGCTCGCTCCCCAGAAGCTTTCAGACGAAGGGGAAATCTGTGACGTCAGATATTCCCTTTTATTCTAACACCACCGAATAACTGAAAGGTCTTGTAACACCGGCTCGTAGGCAGAATTTCGTCGACTGCATCAATTTTGTCGTGTGTATATGGGATAGTGACCATCCGGTGGCGACAGACTGCGATTTTCATATTTTTTCAACATACAGCGTATTTATACCCATGGAGAAGAGAGGCCCCAAGAGGAAAGCTTACACAGTACAAGAGAAGATACAGATTGTGCAGTGAATCCGGAACGGGGAAACAAGGACCAAGATTATGAAAGAAATAGGAGTTCCAGAGTCTACACTTCGAGGTTGGCTAAAGGATGAAGATCAACTGAGAGAATTCTGCAACCAGGTGGACAGAAAGACAGGACTACAGAGGAAGAAAACCAAGACAGCAGCAGACCCAGCAGTGGACAAGGAAGTTTATGATTGGCGCAATCAGATACAACACGGTCGAATTTTTTGGACCCCAACTAGCGCCTTATATCGATGTTTGACTGTACTTGGTTTTCTCAGTAGCGTAGCTTGGGTTTTCAGCGCTCGGGGACAAAGTCAGAAAAAGTCATAATTCCAAATTATGTAACATTAATTTGGCGCCACTCCGATGATATGCCCGGGGAAAGATGTACCCCCTTGCCCTCCCCCTTCCCCTAGCTACGCCACTGGGTTTTCTATATAAGTCAAGGAACGTATTAACTAAAACGATAAGGTAGTAATTTATTACGACTGAAAATTATACATAGGCAACTTTTAACTTGTTAGAAAAATCGACTAAAATAACAACTCTTATTTTCAGGAACAGTTTTGATAGCTGCCTCATTCCCCTTCTTATTTAATAAGTGTTTAGGATGCGCCGACAGAGACCAATGGTTTCAGTTTGTGTATTACGGGGTGTTCGTTTCGGTTTTTCAAATTGGCTGGGCTTCCAACCAGGTGGCGCACGTGTCGCTAATCACCGATCTTACTCCATTCTCCGCAGAACGAGTGGAATTGAACGCATACAGGTATTTATAACGATTTTAAAATGTATTTTCTAAGCACTCGTTCATATCTTTCCATCATTCTTCTGCACAAGTAAGATGAAAGGTGTAATCATGGAAAGTATTTATTGACATTCAGAGGGAATGAATAGAACTGCTATTCCAAGGAAGAGCAGGAGATGGGAAATCGATTAGCCTGCATATTAAGGGTCATCGTTTGGCATTGCAACCCCTGGAATTGTCATCTGAAACTCAACGGGTTTTTTTTACAGAATAATTCGTTCTCAATGCAAGTAAACCAAACTCGAAGCAAAAAGCTAATACAAAATCATAGATTCGTAGGCTGAAATATAAGAACACACTCTTAAGTTCCCCGCTGGTACAGCGATATGTCTCCGGATTTACAATTCTAAAATCATGGGTTCGATTCCCCTCGGTGGGCTTGGCAGATAGCCCTTTGTGGCTTTGCTATACAAAAAACACACACACTTTTGAGTGATCGTTATATTCCATAAACACAAGTTACAGTCATTTGATCTTAAAATTAATAAACATCCTTAGTTATACGTTTTTGCTCTTTTGTAACTTAAAAAGAAATGAATTAAGCTTCAGTTCTCTATATGCTGCAACATTATTAAGAAATTTGTAATAAGTTGTACCAGAAATCCATTTTATGAACCAAATCTTAACATCCAGTCTTCTCTACCGGATCTTACATTGTCTTTATTTTGATAAAATTATTTTAAATTTTTTATCTATTGTTCCAGTAAATTGCTTTTCACATTTCTCTCTTTAAGTTCGTGAATTTTCCTCAAAAATTATTTCAAAAGAAGGATGACGTTTCTGTCTTTTTATTTTCGTGGAAAAGTTTGTTTGTTTGTTTAGAATTAAGCACAAAGCTACTCAATGGGCTATCTGTGCTCTGCCCACCACGGGTATCGAAACCCGGTTTTTAGTGTGTAAGTCCGCAGACATACCACTGTGCCACTGGGGGACTCGTGGAAAAGAAAGGAAGGTAGGTTAAAAGAAATAAAGAGTGGATTCTCTAAAATGTTTTATGTTTCGAATATGCTATAGTGTGAATCAACGAAGTTAGATTTAAGGCTGCTAACTTCTATAAGTTGAGGGACGAAATTCTCACGTCTAAGTTAATGTTGTTCGAAAACATTCTCAAAATTCTAACAACGAATAAGGGCGAGACATTTTCTCCGTAAAATAGTTTTAAGATTCTTAAATACTGAAAGATACAAGAGTTCAAGGCATAAAGATCTAAAAAGTTTCATGCAGATCCTTTGAAGACTTCGGTAAATTAACGTTGTTTTTTTTACTTTTTTCAGACATGCTTTTACGGTGATTTCTAGCATTTATGTTTATTCCATCACGTGGGTAATGTTAGGAGTTTCTGAAGATGATGACGCTCTACGACAGCTGGGACCACAAGACGCACATTTATTCCGGGTTAGTGTGTTTTAATGATTGTTTTAAGAATGAAACAATGAGACAAAAGAATGAAAACCTACAGAGCAGGGTGCAGTAAGAACAATTATTCAGCTCCCTACTTTATGCATCTACACTGTTCCAAAATGAATTAGAAATCACTTATTGTTCCGTTTTGTCTCAGCCCTACTTCACAGGTTTAATTCATTTAGTACACGTCTTCAAATAATATTCGCGAATAAATCTGGTTATTTAAGGCACGTGGTGAATATAACTGACATGCGTATTTATTAACAAAATGAAAAATCTCAGATCCAATAATACGTTGTAAAACAATCGATGAGGCTATCTGAATTTTTAAATTCTACCAATTTATTAATCTAACGAAGTGCGCTTAACTAATTTATATACATGATAGTAAAACATTCGCTCAAATAATTTTATATATCACACATTTGTCCAGGTCTCAAATCGTAACCATTTAACAAATATATAATAACATATCGCTCTACAAGTGTTTCTTGTTGTTACTGTCCTATTAAGTAGTACGAATAACAATAAGTATTCCTCGTTTGTTTGTTTTTGCTACCCCTCTTTTATCTTTCTCATTCTCAAGCTAAAATGTATTATAACTACATCATTCACACAGTTAGAATACTTATAAAAAATAAGACCAAAGTTTTAGTTCTAAATTTTCTGTTATTTCTTTCCAGAACATTGTTTTCAGCATACTACCAGTAGGGATTGCCTTTTCTGTAATTTTTCATTTCTTTGTAAGAGAAAAGAATCCAGGAACACAGGAGACAAGACAAAATCAGAATACAGAAGATAAAGGTATCCCTTTGGAGGCTCTCGACTCTTATCGTCCTCGGAGTTATTCGTTTGATATCAGTGTGTTAATGCACTCAAACCATGCTGAGAACAATGACTCCAAAATACAAAGACAGCCTCATGGTACAGACGAAGATGACCATGAAGGCCAACCACAATTTAATTCAGAAATCGAGTTAAACATCACTGGAAACCATTGCGAACAACATCTAACCTGGAAGGAATGGTTGAAGAAGTTACAGTTCTACGAAGTTATAAGTTGTTTTTATCTTCTCTGTAAAAATAAGCATATGGAGCTAAATATCCCATCAATATCTGTGTATGGATATTTTAGAGAATTTATGTTCTATAAAATAGAAGTAATTCTAATATTTTTACATTTTTTATTTAGTTTATTCAAAATGAAATTTAAATGTAATTTACCTTCTATACAACTGTGTGCAACATTTTATTTGTTGTTGAATACAAAGATATGCATTGTGCTCTGTCCCAACAAGTATCAAAGCCCTATTTTTAATGTTATAAGCCACGAGACTTGCTGTCGAGGCACTGGGGTAGGGATATTTTTTCACAGTCTTTGAATCTAAAGCTCGAGATGCCTGTCTTTCAGGTTGCCTTTGTTTACATGACAAGCAGAATGTTTGTTAACCTGTCCCAAGTCTATACACCACTCTACCTACAGGACACTCTTCGTCTCCCTAAAGTAAGTACAGTAAACTAGTTCCAAGTCTACACATTATCGTACTTACAGGACAAGCTTTGTCTTCCTAGAGTAAGTACATGAAACTAGTTCCATGTCTACACATTATCGTACCTACAGGACAAGTTTTGTCTTCCTAGAGTAAATACATGAAACTAGTTCCATGTCTACACATTATCGTACCTACAGGACAAGTTTTGTCTTTCTAGAGTAAGTATATTAAATTAGTTCCATGTCTACATATTATCGTACCTACAGGACAAGTTTTGTCTTCCTAAAGTAAGTATATTAAACTAGTTCCATGTCTACACATTATCGTACCTACAGGACAAGTTTTGTCTACCAAGAGTAAGTATATTAAACTAGTTCCAAGTCCACACATCATCGTGCCTACAGGACAATCTTTGTATTCCTAGAATAAGTATATTAAACTAGTTCCATGTCTACACATTATCGTACCTACAGGACAATCTTTGTATTCCTAGAATAAGAATATTAAACTAGTTCCAAGTCTACAAACCACAATTCATGTAAGATGCTCCGTTTCCACAATGTAAATACACTTAATCGTACGTTCTCTCTTTATAAACCATGGGCTTTTAAGTAAGGTAAGTTTTCTATGCTGCTAGAAATATTTTAAAATATTATGAAACAATATGATCCGAAATCTTGAACATTTTAAAAGGTTGGTCTTCTATTTGCAAACGATGAAAACTAAACAGAGAGAATAGATGTTAAAGTACAGTTTGGTCTGTTAAATTGTTTTATTGCATCACAGACCTACAAATTATGTGTTTGTTCTTGTGATTCTGGTGTTCTTACCAATCAAATTACATAATTAGGCCTAGATGTAGGCTTTTTCAGTAGCCGAAATGTACGTCTTTAATATAGACGTGCTTCTAAGCTTTTCGATCTAAGCGATAGTCGCAAGTATCAGTCAGTAGGCCTAAGTATACATGCAAGGCTTGCAAGCACCATCACAGAATCTATCTACGTCTTGTACATAGTGTAAGATTAAGTAAAATTTCATCACAACAGATTGAACAGAACATGAAATTCGAAAATAGTACTCCAAAACGTAAACTCTTTTTATCTAGATCTGGCAGGCCATTTGTAGCTTGTAGCTGCACCAATATTGTGCGGTTTTCCTACGCCAGTTGTTCTTATGCATGTCTAGCCAGTTTTATTGTCGAACACCTTACTCTCCTTAGCTGCCAAAGTCGCTGACCATAGTGTACGTTTAGTGTGCAGTTAACGACAGGTTCGGGCCGCTCAGATCTAGACACGCCCTACACTCCGCTCCCTTAGTCTGAGCCTCGATTTTACAACAGAGCTCATTAGACCTATGTTTGTGGCCCTCACTAATCCATGAAATTTCAGATTATCACCGCCCTCTAATATAGTGATGGTAGTTTTATGGTAAAAGAACAATATATTCTCTTATCATATATGGTAAAAATATTGTTGTTTTTTTTATAATTAGAACACAAAAGGAGCGATTTCAACGGCCTGAAACCTCTACTCGAATTGTATTGCTAGTTTTTGTTCAGGTGTTTTTGTTTAGCAGACATGCTTATAGTCATTATATCACAAGGTGTTTGCCTTTTGATGAGCTTTTAACACGAAAATAATATATTTGTGATTGTTTAAGTATTTTTCGAGAAACTTGCAATTACTTGTGTTGTACCTAGCACACATTATTGTCCCAGCGATGCCCAGGCGGCCAGTCGGCTCGGTAGTCATTGTGAGGTTCGCGCGTTTGACTTAAATACATTGTACAGTTGTCCTACTTTCATTCTGTTCTATCTTCGTTCATTGTACGTTAGAGTTTTTCAATAAAGACTGTATTTTAGCCTATTGAGTCATCTGGGAAACAGATTCTAATTATGACAAGCAAGCGTCTGAAACTTTCCGATATTAGACAGTTCTGCAAGCCAGTTACTTGTACTACAAGTGACAATGCAGATGCAGATAATCCAACAACCTCAAGCAAAGGAATAGAAACTTGCTATACAGAGGAAATACCATGTTCATCAGAGGACGAGTCGGAAAATGCTTGTGCAACTATTGCACATCATGAACCACCAGATAGTTGTGAAACAAGTTTGTGCAGTAATGAAAAATGTGACACTCAACAGATACAGTGTGGAAAGCCATATCATCCAGACGCACAACTAATACCACGACAGAAACCAAAATCTCAAAATATCAACTTCCAGGGCAAGTGGTTTGATGAGTTCCCATAGCTGCACTTCGACAATCAGACTCAAAAAGTCATATGCTTTCATTGTGCCAAGGCGGAAAATAGAGGCCTTTTTACAGGGAAATTGGAAAGGCCAGTGGAGTATACCTTCATATCCACCGGTTTTTACAACTGGAAAAAAGCAAAACAGAAATTCAATGAACACCAATCCTCCTCTCAGCAAAGATTCGTTATATCTCCAGAAGGTTCACTTGTTGTAACTCCAATGACTGTCCAGTTACATGAAGGAAAAAAGAAGCAGCAGGAAGAATGCAAAAGAAGTCTAGCCAGAATATTCAGAAGTTTACGTTTCTTACTGCGTCAAGGTTTAGCATCACATGGAGATACTGGGGGGAACTTCCTGCAATTAATGAAGCACCTGGAAGAGGAAGATTTTGAGTTAACGGCCTACTTGTCAAAGAAAACCACATTCACATCACTCCAGGCTCAGAATGAAATAATGGAGATATTCAGCCATAAAATACTGAGGAACGTAGCACACGAAGTGCAGCAAAGTAAAGTCTGCATTAATGGTTGATGGTACTCAAGATGTTACAGGTGCCGAACAGGAAACAATATGTGTACGATATGTAGATGAGAACCTTGACGTCCATGAGACATTTCTTGGTTTGTGCAGTGTTTTTAGCACAACTGGTGAAATAATGCCCTCGACTATACTTGATGTACTGACTGGACTCAATTTACCACTGTCAGGATTAAGAGCACAAACTTATGATGGAGCTGCTAACATGAGTGGTGCGTACAGTGAATGCCAGGCAAAAATTAAAAAAAAGCAACCGTCAGCTTTGTTTTTTTCACTGCGGAGCACACAAGGCTAATTTAGTAATGCAACATGCAGTTGAAGCTTGTGAATGTGTTCGAGATTCTATCCAGTAGGTACATGAACTTGATGTCTTGCTTCAGAGGTCAGAAAAATACAAGACAATCTTTGAAAATGTAGTGTAGTCAGACAGCCACAATGGACCAGTTAAATACATCCGCCCACTTTGTCCAATACGCTGGTTGTACCGCCTATCTGCAATTACATGTGCTAATAATCACTACAGTGACATTTTTTATTCTTTGCCTGAATCAGCAAATGAAAAACTAGATGTAGCAGTGAAAGCACGAAGTCTGCTGGACAGATTTGGCAAAGGAAAGACAGTTTCAGGATTGTTGATGGCTCAGCATCAATTAGCTGCATTAGAGAAACTAAACCGTGCATTTCAAGCAAAATCAGGAACAGTATCTGGTATGACTGAAGCATCTGCAATGACAGTTGAGCAATTGTGGGTATTGCGAACAGAAGAAAATTACAACAATATATTTGATGGAGCTGCGTAAAACGTAACTTCCCTAGATCTGGTGCTTATTGAACTAACACGCATTCGCAGACCCCCCAAAAGGATCACAGGTGATGGCTCAGCACACCATTCTGCAACAGCTAGAGATAACTACAAAAGCCAATATTTTGAATTTGTGGACACAGTCATAGAACATCTGACCACTAGATTCAATGCAGACAACAATGACTTGAAGCAATATCTGGCTCTTGAGAACATGATCACATCTGGTAAGATTGGCAACTCGGTTATAAACTTCTATAAAGAAATCTCTGCACAACGGCTCGAGTTTAAGTTGCCCATGTTAAAAAGGAACAACAAAAGCAGTATCTCTGAAAGGTGCGAAGGATGCTTACTCTAAAATGCATGAAACAAGCCAGCAGATGTTTAGTGAAGTGTTTCTTGTCATGAAAATTTTGCTTGTATGTCCAGTATCCAGCTTTCCTGCATTAAGACGGTAGAAGACGTGGTTAAGGTCAACTATGTGGCAGTTTGCCATACTCACAAAGATGAGGTCTACAAGATAAATGAAGAAGAGCTTATGAAAGGATTTGTAAACAGATCATCACAAAGGAGGTCTACGTTTGGAAAAATGTAGACTAGAGGACTATATGAATCTTACTTCAATAAAAAGTATGCACAATTATGTGCTTCATTGTATTGATGTGTAATTTTAAAGAGTTCGCAAAGACATTTTAATTATTTTTATCAAACAACATGAACAGTTTTTCAGTAGATATAAACTTGTCAAGGGTAATTACTAATTTTATTAATATTTGAAAACGTAATTCATGCAATGAAAGCTATTAGTAGCCTTGTCAAATATAATGGCCATCTTTTCTACTGTGCAGTGTGCAGGAATAAATTCATGTGGCAATTAATTTGTAACAGATTTGTCTTTATTCTATTAACATGTTGAAAACTGTTCACAACACCTCACTTATACAAACCTACATAGAAACCTTGAAGTATCGTGGCAACAAGATTACTCTGTGACCGCCTGTTTACAGCTTTCAGGTTCACGTAATCAGAGATTACCAATTTGCAAATTGAACAGTCCACATAAGTGGTTGCAAAAATCATCCCCCCCATCGGATGTAAAGAATGTACACTCCTGACTCGAGCCTTTACATCATTCTTCAGATCTTCACATCAAAGGGTTTGAAACTGATGTATTTTCAGTTACTTGAACATGACATTAAAACTGATCTGGTTTGCTTCTATAGTATTTCGTAGCTCTAATTAAGGTTAGTGAAATTTGTATTTTTATGTTTTGTGTGTGTTTGTCAAATGTCAAACTAGAATTATTTTCAGACATCATTCACTTCACTACTAACTTGTTTTCTCTAGGAAAGTGTTGCCATTGTTCCTCTGATCACCTACATCAGTGGTTTTCTGTCATCTTTAGCGATGAAGCCAGTCAGTGTCAAGATAGGAACTAAGGTTGGTTTGAAACTTTCAATCAAAAGACACCTTCCATGAAAACGTACCAAGTTTGTAGTTTTATTTTAAACACATAAAAAATAATAACACACTGTCTTGATGTTCGTGATACCTCATTTTAAAAGTGTGTGTACAAGAAAATCCAATATTAAGCTTCGAAAGTTTTACTCTTAAATATTACGTGTCATATCAGTCACTTTTGTGTTAGTAAACAAATCCAACCTTACCTTATCTTTTGTGTGTGTGTTTATTGAAAGTTAAATTTTTATTTTATTATCATTTCACATTTAAGAAGAATGGCAATTTTTAAATGTTTGCTTATGTAAACCTAACTCATTAAAGTTAGGACCAAATTAAGCTCTTTAGCTTTCTGTAAAACATAATATCTTAACTGTTGTAGTGGATGAAAAGTAGCAACCCATATATGATGTTTTACGTAAAGAAACTCGAGAAATGGTAAAATGTTTGGAAATATAACTTTATAAATACAGTTGCATACTTCGATATAATATTTAGTCATAAATGAGTTCTTAAATTAAGGTTATCTCTGTATACTTATTTTCAGTACAAAGCTGCGCGAGAAATAGAATGCCCAAATTTTAGTGTTGTTAAGTTCGCAAACTTACTCATGACAAACCAAGTATGTTCACCCTTTCAACCGTTGTGGCATTATTATGTTACAACTAATCCCACTCTTTGTTTGGTTGTAGTTAAGTGCAGAACTACACAATAAGCTATCTGTAATGTGCTCCCACATGTACTGAAACACAGTTGTTGTTTTTTTAGTTTTGTGAGTCTTTAGACTCATTAACCGAATAGCTAATCAGATAGGTATTTATATAAAAAAAACATTTAGGTCACGATTGTGATTCAAACCATCTGTCACTCAAGGTGTTTGAAGCTTTTGTAATTTAGAAAACTGACTTTTACATATTACATGGGATCACAGAACCATTTTCCATTAATGATATAATCAGTGCTTTGTAAATATGAAATATTGTTTGCGATTTGTAATCATGTATATTATGGCTAATTTTTCAGGTGTGTTACTCTTGCTTGAAATGTTTTGCAGATTTCTTTCATGTTTGAGTGCTATGCGAAGTTGTGGTTGAGTGTCATACCTATGAATTTAATTGACAAGAACAGAACAATAGTGGAGTTCCAGAGTTTTAGTTTTACATTAAGTGTTTATACATGTTATTGGGGCTTCTATAGAATATTATAGCTTGGGTCTTTCTGGATTCAGATTGATTTTCTATTTGTTGCACCAGGTTGTGAAACTAATAATTAATTTTTGAAACTTATAAGCTACTTGAGTGGGGTCTCTGGAAGTGTTCCAGATAGCGATGCCATGTGTGCATGAATGATGCAACGGATTGTGGGAGGCCGTTGACAAAGAAGTGTACAAGAGAGGAATAGACTTTTGGGGGTTTCAGCATTGTGAGTGGACAGTGAAGAGATGCTGCTTTTTATTTTCATTGTTCTGTTCTCAAGGAAGTTATAGACCCAATTTGTGAATGTAATAGATATTTTATATTTCAAAAGTTTGTATATTAAGTCATTCTGCTAAATAGTATCAAATGCTTTTTGGACGGTTAGGGCTGTGGCTACCGATATTTCTTAAGTCATTTAAGGCTGATTTAATTCATCTGACAAAGTGACATGGTTTGTTTTTTCTACTTGCATTTTGAATTCGAGAGACGGTATTATTTGACTCTAATAACCAAAGCAATGTTGTTATTTTTCCATTAGTTTTGACATTCAGTTGATGAGGTTAATTGGTTGTTGTTTTGAATTAAGCACAAAGCTACACAATGGGCTATCTGTGCTCTGCCCACCACAGGTATTGAAACTCGATTTTTAGCGTTGTAAGTCCACAGACATACCGCTGAACCGCTGGGGGCGAGGTTAATTGGGCAAAAATCATTCGTATTTTTGGTCTTTCTTGAGAATTAATGTGATGACTGTAGATTTACATGCTTCAAGGAGATGGCTTGAGAAAAGCGATGGGTTTTGTATATTCTTCAGACATTCAAGGAGTTTGAAGAATGCACGTTTCAGTACGAGTTGGGGGACTTTGTCTTCTCTAGTAGTATTATTTTAAAAAAAATTATATTTTAATTTATACGGTGGTGATTTCAACATGGAATAAACTGTATAGAAATCGAGTGTGATTTTGTTTCCAAGGGGTGTGTGCGTGTTTTCTTATAGCGTAGCCACATCAGACTATCTACTGAGCCTACCGAGGGAAATCGAACCACTGATTTTAGCGTTGTAAATCCGTAGACTCACCGCTATACTAGCGGAGGGCTTGTTTCTAAAGAAAGATGAAACTATTTTTGGTATGATACAATGCCATGTTTAGTCAGTCTGGAACAATATTTTAGACCGAAGCGGTCATTCTTGAGGTTGATATATAACTTAAGTGCCTTTCAGTAATAGTGTCATGTTAAACTTTTCTTCTAATTTTTCACTTAAAATGAAGATTGTTTCACAATATTTAACCTGTTTTCTCCTCTGTATCAGAGTCAGTCAAATTTAAGATGATTCCTATTTCTGCTTTGTATTCCGACATTTTTGGTAGGTCTGGCACTATTCTGCAATTTCTACCCAATTATTTAAAAATAAACCAGTGAATTTTATAACAGCCAATATGATCTGAACTCGAAATTGACACCAAATGTGTCAATTGTCAACTCTAAAAAATGTTAGCAACCTATTAACAAATAAAAGAATTAAATAGTAGAAATAGATAACAGTTTGTATAGAATTTAAATCATTTCTTTTACTTTCTCAATTAAAGAAAAGCTTCTCCCAGAATGCATCAACATAATTTTAATTTTCTTTTAGGTAACCTTGTTGGGAGGTTCTGTTATAAGTATAACAACATGCATTTGGGTTTTTTTTGGAACGACTGAAGCCTTTACGTCATGGCAAATATACGTTGTTGGTGGATTGTTTGGTATAGGTGGAACTATCATGCTCGTGGCTAGTCTGGCAATAACAGCAGATCTTATTGGTCATAACACAGTGAGTTTCTTGGGAAAAAAATTAAATATTATCATGTTTTCTCAGTTTAAAAGCTTCAATGTCTTTTACTTATTATTACGCAATAAACTGGTATGATGAACTGGATGTGTTAGGAAGTAAATCAGTGTTTAGCTGCCTAAAACATCTCCAAGTTTGTATTCATAGCGCAAATGAAACAAGTTAAAAATAACAGACACATTGTAATTTAAAAACAGCAGAATGCACAATTACTTTCAAAAGTAAGACGTTATTTCTTTAGAGGGAATCGGGTGTAAGTTCTGGAAAAAAAAAGGAAGTTATAGAAATACAACTGAGGTAAAATTAAATTTGAAACAAAAAAGTTAAACTTACAACATAAAAGAAATAAATGTTTTTATGTTTGGAACATTTCAAACCCTGATACCTTCCTGTATAAACAGCTCTCAGTTCCACCAAAATTTAAAGCCACCAGTGCAAGGGTGTTATGAAAATTAAAACACATACATTTCAAACATGCTAGTTATACTTACCCATATTTTTAATGGCACGAGTTCCAAAAGTGATAAATTCCTACCACTGTATTGGTATTAAGAGATAATTTCATCATCTCACTTCCAGTACATACTCTTTTTTTTTTTTTTATCAACAGAACAGTGGTGCTTTTGTATTTGGAGCAATGAGTTTCTTTGACAAGCTTGGTAACGGAGCTATTGTGCTGCTCATACAAGAACTTAACCCAAAACAGTAAGTCCATACTTTCACAAAAAACTTTTAATTCATAAAAATATACATTACTGCCATGTGATTTTGTGTATGTGGAGCTACCATGCTTGTGAAAAGGCTGGCAACAGCAGTAGACCTTACTTCTCATGACGCATCCCTTACACGATACATGTAACTAACAAAGCATGCTCCTTCTTCCTGCACCACCCAGAATTGACTGGTTCAATCACTGTACTTTTTTTTATATATAGTAATTGGAAAATGCCCAAATGTGTACATACTGTTTTATTCTAGGATTTATTTTACCAAAACAGGGATGAAAGAAAAAGCCTATTGAACATTTCTAACTTTTTATAAGCTTTTGGTTTTGAATGTTAAGACAGAAGTACTTAATCAGTTACTATTACCTTCCTCAAAACCATGTTTACAATTAGCATCTAATGAGGTTGTTAGATGTTTAATAAAAAAGAAATAAGTGGAATATTACCCAGCTTTGTCCTTTTCACTTTTGCTTTCATAATGAATACCCACAGCTAATACTCAAAGATCAGAATGCACTGTTTCCACAACTGGAAACCTTCAACTATAAACTCAATATTTCACAAGGTTCAGCTTGGTTAGGTGATTTAGGTTAGTTCTGTAATATATATATATAGAAACACGCACACTAAGCTAACATTACAAAATAGCCTGTAATAACAAAATGATAAAACTGTACGTATTAAATATTCCAACCAACATTGTTAATAAAAGCAATATTAAAGAAAGAACAGAGTAAATCTTACCTACAGAACACACAGTTATAGTGATAAACAAGCAATCATCATATCACTGGAACATACATAAAACTAATGGATTTTGGAAAGCATTTAGAGTATATATTGTACTGTAATATCAACTTAAAAGAAAGAATCTTAGACTTTTAATTTACAAGAAGCAACAAGTTTGTAATATAGGGAAAAAAACCACAAAGAAAGAAATTGACCACTTGATAAAATCAAATGGAACAATGGCTATCCTCAAGCAGTAGTTAGAAGGCTGGACAGAAACAAAAAAAGTAAGTAACAAGGAGAAACAAACAATCACACAATCATCTGCTCTAAAAGTGCAGACAGCAGAAAATCAGGACAGGCACTGTAGTAGCTTAAAATTGAACTGTAACAGAGAGAAAAAATTATGAAATTTATAGCTTTGAGTTTACTTCTGATACAGTATATTTCATTAAAATTTAAAGCTTTTAGAACAAGTACAATGTTTCAATTACTTATGTACTTGATAATGATCTCACCTGCTCTGAAAATTAATCATATTTACTGTAAAAGCTGCAAATTGTAAAAATCTATGAATTTTTCTTTTTTATCTATTACATTCTGCATAAATACATGGGTTAATGATATTATTTAAGTTCAGTATGTTATACTCTTCTCAATTGTTGAAATAATGCATTCTGATAATTATAAGTATTAGCCGAGTGTATTTGTTATGGAAACTAAAGTTAAATAAAGAACAAAGCTATGTAATGTTTCACTGAATACATCAACCCCATTCGAGACCCAAACATGGACAATCCAAGAGTTAAATTAAATATAGAAGAAAAAAAATATATACACAATAGAAAGATATCAGAACATACCAAGGATCACAGCTGATCAAGAAAAAATAAATATCCAGGTATATTTCACTAAACACAGAATTGAATACAATGTGTGAAAGGCTAGTATAGTTAAGGAACATAAGTAATGACAATAATACTAGTTATTTCTATTGAAAATAGCAACACATTGCAGCATCAAAACTATTATTTCAGATATAAAATCCATATTTCTTTAATGAATACAATGATAATTGTTTATAAAGTCATTACTAAAATTGAAAATTTGTGATGTGATCATCTAGAATAGTTAAAACTATATCACACTAAAAAGTTTCTCTTAAACCATTTACATTTGTTAAGGTTACACCAAGAAACAATTCCAAGGTTTGAAATACAAAAAATATTAAACAATTCATTATTGTAAGTTTGATGTCATTTATTAATATTTCTTTACTAAGACTTGAAATGTGTGTAAAATGTAACACCTTAACTTTTTATACATGTGTGGTCATATTTTAAAATAACATTTATTATTATCCAACTTTGAGTTAGAAGATTACATTTGATCTTGATTTACAGAAATGTAGCCATTAACACTAGTCATGACTGGTACCATCAAAGTGTTTTAGCATTTGCATGTGGTGGATCTGCCTTACTCACCCTTTTAGGTGTACTGACACTTTCTCGATCACAGCACAAGTTGCAAACTTCAGAAATCAAAGCAGTGTTAAAGGTAAGTTGTTTTGTAACTGATACAAAATGATAAAAAGTAGCGTAACCAAGTGTAAGAACACTAAGTATAATAAGAAAAGTTTCACAAAACCATGAAATTGTTAAGTTTCCTGAATATGAAAGACTTTGAAATTATTTAAGCTCTAATATGTAAGATCAGGAATCTAAAAAAATAAAAAAAAAGCTTAAGCATTGTACTTGGTATGCAAATTACCATTTCATCTGAAAAAGTCTATACATAAACGTACTAGCTAACTTAAGAACTTAAAACATCACATCTACAAGTAACCATTAATGTAACAAAATATACTGTATGAACACTACCTTTACACCAGAAAACTCTTATTAATAAAGCACATATTTATAACTTAAATATTTATTAACTTCAAACTTTTGTGCAATGTGTATGCGATATCAATTGGTCAAATAATATCCTGTATCAAAGACTCTTCGCTAATTTAACATGGTGAAACATTTACAATTTTTGTTGTGCCCTATTTAACAACTGTAATGAAATGTCAAATGACTTATGAATTTTATGAAATATAACTAAACTTTAGAATTAATATTTAGGTATGAAGATATTTACAAAGAAATACCTGTCTATCATGAGCAATTGACCTTTCGTTAACACTCCCCCTTGTCAATAGGTACATCTCGCAAAACTATGCTACACCCAGAAATAAGGAGAATGTAATAAATTTGGAGTATCTAAAGTCATCTTCTCATGACAAAGAAAATGTTTTTATGTGTAATAATATTAATTTACGGTAGTTACTGTTATGATAAAATTATCAGACCATTAAATAAATTGCATGTACTGTAAGGAAAATTTCTTATATTGTAGAGATCTTAAAGAACAATTAGCCACATTGATTTGCTGTTATTCACATTCTTGCTACAACTGTTTAGATTAATTTGTACAAAATAACAATTTTGTAATTCATACAAGAACTTCCTTTCTTATATTGCAGGTTTCTGAAGGATAAACCAACTTAGAGATTTATACTATTTTTGTTAATTTTGACACTATTTTGCTATTTTGAAGTAGATCTAATACCATTTTTATCTAAAAACCATAAGCTGTTAGGTGTACAAAAGACTTCTGCTTATAGTATTAGAATGGATAGATTGTAGTTCTAATAGTAAAATCTTGGATGAACAGTGACTTAAAATCAGTGGCTCCTATCAGTATTATATTATCAGTTATGTTAAGACATGCTATGAAAGACACAAGTCTTTTGTTATGTACATTTGTGTGTGTTTAAACAGTATTTAGCTCGAGAAACCTGAAGTTTTGATAAAAATTATCACAAAAATCAATGGTTTCAGAACTATTTCATTACAGTGAAGTGTAAACAAAAGTATATTAATATCCTGTGTTTAAGTTGGCAAAAAAATATTTGAGATAAGTTTGTGAATAATAATAACTTTATTAAATTATTTGTTGATACATAAAGAAATCGTAAGGCTTCCAAACAAGGAAACTTGTGTAAAAAGGTGGGGAGCCCTCTAAACATTACATTTATACTTTGTTGAGAATAAAAACAACTTACTTGAAATAAACAAAATCAGATATTAATACGATTATTTAAAAATATAAATGACATAATGTAAGCATTAGTTATATAATCTGATGTGTCTAATTAATACAGATTAAATAACTTATTTCATCATAAAATACTTTTTTTCTCTAAGCAAGTGTTCAGAAACTTTTACTTCTGTTTGTTCACTTGTATTCAAAATGTAATTTTTCACAATGTTTTTATAAGAAAAATATAACAACCAATTCACTATTTTAGTTAACATACTCCAGGAGCATCATTTGTGGGCAAATTATATTTTACAATTCACCTTAATAATGATAACAAAGGAGCTTATATACCTTTAAGCTTGAGTGGAAAGTCACCTATATGATACTTTATACTCACTTTATAACAACATATACCCCATCACAGTGAGAAGCTAACAGTTACAAAGTTAATAGATCTTCAAAATTAACCAATGATACAGAGAGAAAACTGACAGTTTCCATGTAATATAAATGGGAATAAACAATTATCAATATACCATTCAAAGTAAAAGTAACCTGACAGTTTTAGGACATTTGACTTCATGTACAACATTGTACTTTTGTTTTTTTCTTTTATATATCACAGTCATTAAGTACTTCACTAATATATTAAGAAGGGTATACTTCTATGTATTTGGTCAAGCTCTTTGTTGTATAGTTGTTATATCATGTTATTACTATAAAAGAAAAAATGTGATAAGAATTTTTGGGATTGAGTTATAGTATTTGTTATGATTAAAATTCTACAAGTCAATGTACTTAAAAATAAAGTGATTTTGTTTAATATGACTCCATGTATGTTAAGTATTTATAAAAGTACTGAGCTCTGCTCCCTTAAAAACAGCCTGTTCCTCTAATGTGATTCAGGAATTACCTATAAGAAATACCACACTATTTCAAAGCAAAATCCGTTATTCAGGCTTTACTTTAGGCAAGGAACTACACTCACATTTTCTACTTATCTATTGAAACTCAGCATTTTTTTTTTTGTTATAATAGTTCTTTCAAAAAGTAAACTTTCCTTCAACAAGTATGAGCTGACAAGAGACTTCCTTACACTAATGAGAAAAGAAATTCGTATTTAAAAAAAAATCATGTTTGTGAGGTCTGTAAAAAAACAACTGAATTTCTTTCAAGAACTCTTTTCCCTTTTAAGTATCAGAATGATAAAGGAATAAGTTTTAAAAAACCTACATAAAACAAAACGCAACTCCCAAAGTTCTAACATTTGATGTTTTCATGAAGGTGAACGTCCAGTAAAAGAAAATCAAGCACAAGTTATTTAACAACTTAGCAACACCTTCTCCGTTAATATAATTACATTAATATCAGTACATATTTAAGATCATTATTGAAAACCTTTTACTCTTAAATATTTTTAGAAATGTATATGCATTCTAAAATAATGCAATTTCTATTAACAAGACACAAAGGCATAAAAACTGCTTAAAAAGTTCTTCTCTTTGCTTTATGTTAACTTTATTGGATGTTTTTAATAAATGAATAAATTTTCTTTCTAGCAAATTGACCAAAGAAATTTAAGTTTCAAATTATTGAAATAAAGTATCTAAAGACTATTGATGTATCTGAAGATATAAAATATAGTTGGAAAATGTTATGTCAACATTAAACAGAAAATAACATATCTTCCTTAAAATCTGGAAATTCAAGTAGAAAAACACCAATTACGTCAGCTTAAAAATGAAATTAAAAGTTAAACAAGAACAACAGCTCTTTTACAGACTGTCAAACTTAAGGTGTTTGTTTTTATACTTATGTCAACTTGTAATTTTTCTAAAAATAATTAACTAATAAAAAAAAGGATATAAATGCATCATTTTTTCTCAAGTTTTTGTAATGTTCTAGTTTTTTTAATGCTGGTTTATTAAACTTATCTTTTCCATATCATCATTAAGTTTTGAACATAATTTTTCAGAATAATATTTCTAAAATCATTAACACTTCTTCACAGAAAGTTAATTCTTTCTTTCAAAAGATGAATCCAACTGGGTCCACAACAACTTTCACAAAAAACATTATCACTAAAACTTAAGTAAAAGCTTGTGAAGGAATTTTCCACATCTCAAACCTTTTTTTATTCAAAACTTGTTGGCTTTGTTGTAACAACTGTCATCATGTGCACCTGCTAACTGAAACTGCAAAAGTCAAAAAGCCTACTGAAAGAAACCTATCTGAAATTGAGAATTCCTGTGTACCTCTTAAACAATATTGAGCTTTAAGCAACAATGTCAAAATGAGTTGAACATACAAAGTTTACATGCATTATTTTCAAAATATTTATGCCATTTAATTCAACTTTTGCTTCATATCCCACCATATATTTTCTATTAAGATGTATTTTTTGAACTTAACATTTGGAAAAATTAAACCCGATTCCAGGATCTTCCTAAAGAAGTAGTTATCAACTATGAGAACATATGAAACTATGTATCCAAATGTTCTACTTTTACCAGTTAGATTTAAAAAAAATTGTAAAAGTACTACATTAATTAAGCTCTGTAAAATAGTCTATTCTGCTAAGCTTTTTAATCTAAAATTATTACTTCACATTCTCAGTCCATATCATGCATTTTAAATACAAGTAAATAACCCCAAAATAATAAAACAAGTGATATAAGCTAGGATATAATAAAATATATTAACAATTAAAATAAATCTACCACAACATTGTAATTTTTTTCCTTTGAATGTCTGCTCTCTGAAAGCACCACAGTTTACACACAAAACAAGTCCCTAGGTTACTTGCATCACCATCATAAAACTAGACAATAGACATTCTAATGCTTATTATCTCACATATGTATTGTTTAAAAAAGCATTCAGGTCAGTGTTTTTGTCCTAAACATGCCATTCCACACCTCATTCATTCACCCACATCAGCATCCTTGTCTCCAATACTATACAAAAACAAGAAAGACAGGGACAAAAGTGCTGTTCCCAGGAAGTCACCTAAGGCTGTCAGATATGGTATTGCTGAATTGTCTGGATCAATTCTTTTTTTCCACATCCAATGTATCATACAAAATGCTATATATAACAGTATTAGTACCTAGAAAAATCAGGAAACAATACAAATATTTTACATTCCTGTATTACAGAGAACCAGATGTACAAAAACTTGCAGCCATGGTAGTACATACAATGTTGAAAAAACTAAACAATGAGATTTTATATTTATATTTCTACTCAATAATAAATTTCTTACATTTCCAAGTAGAATATTTTTTTAGTAATAAAATCCAATACTTCTACCTATATCTTTTACAAATATGAGTTCATCTTTGCTGGCAGTATAAAATATTTACAAAAATAATCAATGGATTATATTCATTGACACATATTTTACTTAAAACAATAAACAAAAAGTAAAACTAATTATTAGTCATACTAATATTTTTGGTATCATGATAGAAGAATTTAGTTCAAAACTACATTCATTTACAGAAAGTTTATTTATTTCTGAAAATTATAATTTTAATTGTTCTATTTAAGCACAATTTTGTAAATTGAGAAAATTATTTTAAACTTTAAAAAAATGAAAGCTATAAAAATAAACAAGTACATAATATACAAAATTCTCCATGTGATTAATACGGTAAATTACTATTAACTTGGAGACTTTTCAATTATCTTATCTTATGAATTAACCATTAACTTTCGTGCTTATAGAGACACTTAAACCAATAAAGTGAAACTGAACCTCAAACATACGGTAGCATAATTACACTTCATTTCTAATATTTGTGGTTTACTAATCAATAAACAAGTTGAATACAACTTACTACTGCAACAAAACAACTATCCAAAACAAAGATCAAAGTTATCAATACCATCATATAAAGTTTTATGTGCTTATATATTATTTCAAATGTTCAAAAGTGAGTTATAATACCACTTTTTACTTTAAATATTGTAAACATGTTATTATAATCTTTAACAGATACATTACCTGTATAACAGCAGCAGTCAAGTACGTTACAAGGAAAATCACAGTAATAGAGGTGTGACCAGCTTGGACAAAATGGATACCGTACGTGAAAATAAGATGTCCTGGAATGACCATCAGCATTAAAATACGAGCTGTCCTAGCATGAGGATCTGAAAAATCGAATAGTTAAAAGATCTAGATGAATAAAGAACACTAACTATTCAACCTAAACACTTATCCATGTGGTAACAGAAAGTAAATACCAAACAGTAAATGTTCCATTGAAAGACAACATACATAAATACTCAACAATAACAACTGTTAACATAATCAACACAGAAGTGTTGTTCTTTTATAACCCTTTCCAACCCCTAAAGATAAAACTGTCACTGAAATATTCATATTGAAATTCTTTATGTATATTTTTTGACAAAACCTCTTTTCTCCCTCCCCACCATCTTCTTTCAAGATAATTACTTTAATAATTCCTTTTCATTTTACAAAAACAATCCTTCCAGTAATTTGAAAGTCAAGTTTAACTGCGAACTGTGTCATTGCATGAGCTTAAGATTAGTAATACAGTGTGTATTGCTGTATACAAATATATAACTTTATTAATAATATAGGGTTATTTTCTTCACGGACTAATTATTTTACCTTGTTAACCCTATCACTATGGGTAAGTCAAAGTATGCAGGTCAAATTTTTGGTTATATTAAAAATTTAGTTAAACCATTTTATCATCGACACAAATAAACTTCACATCAAAAATGTAGTTAACAAATCAAAGTTCAATATTACACAAGTTTCAATTTCTTACTTAAAAAAAAAAATAATAAATATTCAACTTTCGTAATGTGTGTATCATGACATTAGTCCACCCAGACTTTTCCATTTGTTCTTTTTGTCATCTCTCTCTGATATTGAGTTTAACATAAATTACTCATTATAGTATAGATATTACTAAGGCACAGTCTAGTTTTTATTGCTTTTAGTTTTTTCAGTCCATGGAGACATTAGCTATAACCCACTTGCCATGCACATACATTACATCCTGTGTCACAAATTGTTAATAATATTATCTAATTATTGGTGTTCATTTATAACCAAATGAAAGGCAATATTTTAATTTCCCAAATTACGAATAACTCTTTGTTCTAAGTAAAGACTCTTAGCTTTTCACCAAAACTGAAACTTGCTATCACCAAGATAACATTGATTAGCTAAGGAAACTTTAAGGCACTTTGGCTTCAGTTAGAAAGCAAGTTAAACTATAATGGTTATAATTCTTTGTGTTCTTAAGTGCATAGTACAAATAAGTACAAATTATTTACTGTACTAATATTGTAAAAGTAATAGTTGATAGTTTCACTATTTGCCGACAACAAAAGAGGAAAAAATTACTATATTTTTTACATGCATTTTATTATATATTTTTATAAATTCAATTAAAATTTTAAAAACTTAGAAACTTATTACATTAGATAAGGAAAAAAAAATTTCCCTGAGGAGTATGCTTGCAAATATTGTAAGTTGAACTATGCATTCAATGGGTGATTAATAGCTTGTATCACAGGATTACGAGTTAAAAAAAAAAGAAAATTAAATAAAGTTGTAAACTGTCGAGACTCAAGATGTTTAGAATAAAACTAATTTTCTTTTACAATTTCCAGTGATTCTAAAAAAGAAAAAAAAGTAGTTAAAATTTATTTTGCATTGTTTGTGGTAGTTAAATGGTTAAGTCAAGTGTACTAAGTCCATATAGTTTTGTAAAAAAAACAAATAAGCTAAAATAGCTTTTACTTCATAATCATTTAAAGGAGTTCTAGAAATCATATAAATAAAATACGATAAATAAAATAAAAAAGTATTTTAATCTTATCATGAAAATCACTTTACACTCAAACTATTCAGATACTGATTTCATAAATTTTCAGATGATATTTAGTGACAAATAATTTAAAAATATTTTTATGTGTAAGCAACTTGTAATGTTTCCTAGAAAATTGCCACATTTTATAAAACTACACTTACTGCATTTAAAGTTATATTACTACACTCATGATTATGAAGTCAGTTAAAATGACCAAATCCATATTCAGAGTTGAGAGAGTGAGTGAAGATTTGATAAGTATTTAAATGATAAGAGCTGGCTTTGAGTGTTTTTATTTTTATTTAAAAATTTAGTTTAATGAATGGGGTAGTCTAGATCAGCATCCTCCACCTTATTTAATATCAGAGACCAGCTTGCTGTATATATAAATTGTCATGGATGACAAAATGTGATTATAATGAAGAAATATGAATATTCTGTTAGTTATTTATTTGTTTTCAGGAAATCCCATGAGCCAGCAAAGTGCACAAGAAATATACTGGCTTACATAAACTAACATAATCCTTGGTGTTCTTGAATTACATGTATTTATTGTATAATAATTTTACTATAATGATTGATTTGCATTGTTAATTTAGAATATGTAATTAGGACTAAATCTTCTTAGTTGACTAAACCTCAAAAAATATTACTGGGATTATGGTTAACCACATCATTAACAGCAAGGATTAGAATTCATCGTTTCATCAGTTGCTTATCATTATAAGTAAAAATGTAATATAATTAGGTATATACTGATTATCAGGTTAACTTTTAGTTGATACATGGCTAACTCTGATTAAAAGATAACATTAGTTATATACTAAAGAGCTCCTTGAAATATAATGTTTGATAAATTATCTTTAGAAATGTACATTAAACAACAGAAAAAGTTGCACAGTGGCTACACCCATGAGATCATGTGCATCATGTAGTTAAAAAAACAAGTGAAAAGTCACAACTATGGAATCATGTTAAAAGTAGGTATCTGTGTAAGGCTTGTATGAGGCTCAGGAAAACTTTCACTGGAAAATATTCAATAATAATTGACCTAGGCTATCAAGTATTTTAAAGTAACAAAAACAATATATTATAACAATAAATTAATTTGTATTTACTAAATAACACTTACTGCTGCTGCAGAAGGCTGAACAAGGATTAATACACAAATGTGAATCACTCGGTGGAAGTATGCCTAACTTTGATCTTTGGTGCAGAAAAGTGGAAATACGACTAGCTTGAACTGCAACTAGATTTCCACCAACACCTAAAATAACCAAAGTAACAAATTTAATGAGCATATAATCTCAGGTGAAGAACTGTTTAGTACCAAGAGGAAACTCATATTTTTTGCTTTAACAAGGCTTACATTTTTAATTCATGAATATTCATTACACTATTAACTGATGGTTAAAAGATACTCAATGAACAGAATCAATGTTCCTTGAAACAGATAAAAATTATAGATATTGCAAATCACAATGAGATTATAAAACCTACTTGTGGTACACAAGTTACTGTAACAAAAAATAATTAACTCTTTTATGAAAATAAACAACTCAGCTACAACAATCAATTAGTGGCATTTTTCCCCTATTAAAATGTATGATAAATACAAAAACTTCCTTTACACCATTCTTTTTATTTAATCTGAACACTAACAGTTATTAATAACAAGAAAAACAATTAACTTCAACAAAGCAAATGGATAGAGTAAGAAAAAAGTACAAGTGTGCAATGTTAAGTGTTAATTCTTTATCTTTTAATGCAAATTTCTTTAACCAACTAAGTATAATCTGATTGTAAATTTAACTAGTTGTCCTGAATATATTAATCCATAGAACTCACACCATGTTAACTAAATGCACCTTCTGCAATGTGCAACTATTCTTAAAGATCCTAAACCATGGAGCATGTTAACAAACTCCATCCATAATTCTTTTCACTTTTTCTTTAAACCCCAAATCTTGCAACTTATGATAATTAATATAAAATAAAAGTCATACTGTTTAAATGAAATGCAAAAAATTATTGCATATCATAAACACTCACCATTAATAACAGGCTGGAAAACAGCAATCCCATGAAACCTTGTGACAGCAAAATCTAATATACAACCTCCAATGCTGGGAAGAAAAAAAATAAAGAAATGTTAAATTACAAAAACATTATTTGGAACAAGCTATATCAACTACTTAATGTAAGTTATTATTCAACATACTTAAATATTGTGTCCTCCCGCACATGCTGCTATCATAATATAGCATTTTCTTTTTAATATTAATCTTTCTATTTCAGTTTGTTATGCATTTTGACATTATTCTCTTGACACACATAAGCAATAAAATTACTTGAACACAAGATTTAGCTTAACTCACTCAGACTTCATCTTCATGTAAATTAATTATTACTATTTACCTGGTACAAGTCACTTTGGAAAACAAACAGAAATTGCCTTATTCTTAAAATGTAATAAAAATTCTTTTAAACATTTTGCCAAACACAATCCTAAGAACTTTATATCAAGCATAATTTGCTGAAAAATGTACTCGAAGCAATCCCCTCTTATCAAGTAAAACATGTCCTGAAAATTACTGAATCAAGTAAAACATGTCCTGAAAATTACTGAACCAAAGTTTTATAATCATCTACCTTAATGCAACTGGAAATTAATTTGTATGTAAAAAGTTCTGCTCTGCAGTATCTTCAATGACCGATATAAAATAAGCTTTTTAGAAATAACTGAATTACATTATGTTTACAGTTCTATTGCTGATATTATGATCTTTGTGTACATCACTTGAAAGCAATGAATAAAATGTGGCTCAGATTCTTAACACATTTACATATCTCGTTTAAACACACTGGCTACTGCGTATCTGCATCAGAATATAACCAGAAATTTCACTATATAGCATTTATTGCTAATAGTTTTTGAAAATATAATTATAATTAGTGTACTTAAACATTTTTATGCCAAAAGAAATAAAAATGAATCATATTTTAACAAAAGATTACATGTTATACCTTTTCTCAACTGATTACATATCCAAAAAAACATAAATGTAAAACTTTAGTCAAAATCAAACCTCGAAAAAAAAAATACTTTGGATTAAATGGCCTCAAAAACTCTGCACAACCAGTTTACCCATAACTACGCAGTTCTTATACTTTCTTACTACTAGTTACATTATGTTTACAAAAATATTTCAACAGCTGTGCATTTTTCCAAGATCATTAACAAAATTATTCATACTTTATAAACTAACTCGCTATTCATTTTAAAGTTTGTTTGGTGTTGCCAGAAATAAGGCTTATTTTATGTAATTTTCATTAAAACTTAATAAAGATTTAGTTTATGATTCAGTAATGCTCTTTTGTTTTTATTCATACTTTAACATCTGTATTATATCACCTAACATTGCAGAAAAGCTACTAAAGTCTACCTCACTATAGAATCTGAAATATGTTGGAAAAATGTGTTGCACTTGAGTTTTATAAAGTAAATAAATTGTTTGTCTGATGACCCACAGAAGAGGCCAATGTAGCAATACTTGAACTACTTTGTAAATTTAATACACTGGAAAAATGTTGTTTACAAAAATCAGGAGATTAGATTTGATTGTTCTCAAGAATGCAACTATTACTCTAAATATCACTGTTATGTGTAAAGAAAAAAATATCATACCTGGATATTGCCATAGCAGAAATCACGGGTGTCCAACCAGAATAAAGTACATCATGTGTGAATTCATTATTATATGCTATAAAGCCCCAGAGTGGGAGTAACAAAAGGGCAAATGCAATCACAGAAGGTGCTACCCACACATTAGTACCTGTTTTTACAATCAAAATTTTACAGAGCATGTTAAAAAAAGTACAACTCACAAGATAAACCTCATACATTTCATTAGCCAATAATTCATTCATGTTATTTATATAACAGTGCCTTTATTGTTGTTTTTTAATATTTACAATTAGTGCCACATCAATTGCACTTTAACAATACTTACAAATTTTCTTTAATCTTTAAAAGATGCAAGTATAATAAAAGTCAAGAAAATTTGTTACACATGAACTTTAAATTTTAAATCCACATGAATATATTTAAATTTCAAAGGAAATTAAATATTCTCATATTTTCTTGCCTACATTTGATATATGCTTATACTTGAATATGAGGCTTATAAGATCACTTTCAATAATATTTGTATTCCACACAGAAACATACAAGTACATACTTAATACCATACCATTTAATACTAAGGCAATTAAAAGGCAATAAAAGTTAACATTTTCTTAAATTAAAAATTTATTTCCAATTGTACTTACCTCTGCTAATATTATAGCTATTTCATGATCTCCAGAGTTTCCACTCTTTGCCCATCTATGGATTGAAAACTTTTGCCCAAGTCATTTATACCCCACTCAAATATCTTAGGGAAATCCTAGTTTCTGAAATTCTCCAACTTCAATACACCCTATATCTAGATACTTTATACAAGAATCTCATTCAGATAATGTAATTACTTTTATGACACATAAACCAGATTTTAGTGAAGGTAGGGTGAGTGTCAGTGGAGGTAAGTATTATAGGAAATACATTTTCAGTTTAGGAAAATGTTAACTTCCAAAACAAACTTACCATCTGCTGACAATATAGTTAGAAAAGGTAGAGGGACCTGTGCAAAAATAATCCATACATTAAGCATTTGTATGGAACATAAGTGAACCTAAGGTCCCACAGTTGGACCTCAATGTTACTTTTGATTGCATCTCAATCCATGGCCACAGAGATGCTTTTCACACCACCAGAATCACAATGAGAAAGCAAGCAACACTTAGGTAGACAAACTCTCCTCCACCTGAAGAAATTCAAAAGACAACACCCTAGGTTCCAAATGATTAGATTGCATAAGCCATGCTCAGTCAATGGAACAGAAATCATCCAGTATAGGATTACAAACATTTATCCTTACTCTGCAACCAAGTAAACAAGGAATATTCTGCTTGGCCCTGGAATTATGGAGAAGTGAAATCTGTCTTCAACCAAGGATCTACAACAGGATCACTTCACATTCAGAATTATGAGGAGATAATGAATCTCTTTCCATGAACAATATACAAAACTGACATTGATTAAATAGAAAGGTCATGCACTCGTCAACCAGACAGTTTCTTGTCAAATCTGAGCCAGAATTATAAGTAGGCTCCTGCATTGGCTGTTCTACTGATATCTAAAAAGGACATTCAGGGACTTAGTAAAAGGGCCCCAAACTTTGACCCTTTTTTCCAAGAGTGGAGGAACATATTTAAACACCTAAAGGAGAAGCCCCTGTACACCAACCCAGAAACTGGAGATGGTAAGAGCTCCCAAGTTCCACTAATAAAGTCCAGAGGTGATACAAGTTGAGGAGCCCTGAGGAACAATGCTCTGGAAACTGTGCACTAGATGAACCATGTTCCCAAGATTGTTAAAAGCACACTGATCCTGATTTATTCAACCTGAAGAATGGCATGGACAGGCAGGATCACCTTTAGCTTTACTCATAATAGTTTATGAGTGGTGGTCCAAAATAAGGTAAGATCATCTGGTAGGTACCAAGATGATCTCATAGAACATTCCATTTTAACAAGATCTGTTGCAGCCTGTAGTAATTAGTGAAAGTGGTTGCTAGCAAGGAATTAAACAACTCTGCAGGAGACATAAGGTGCTGATGTAAGATCAGAAAGGTAAATCCCTGAATTGCAGTACTGGACCCTTATTCCCAAACCTTAGAAACCTTGGGAAGATTCTGCTATGGGAACATGGAGATAAGCACTAATGGCATCAAACTTGGTCATCTAGAACCCTGGTGCAAAATGACATTTTAAGCGATGAAAATATCCCTTTGTAAAGCAAAGAGGATCTTAACACTGATTGAGTCAAGACAAATCAAGGATTGATGCCAATCACCTGTCTTCTGAGGTACAATAAATAAATGGAAATATAATCATAGAGGAATGGGATCAACCTTATTTACTGCCCTATGGACTGACAACTCTCTTATGGCCTGGAAATGAAGCTCCACTCACAATGATTCTATTGGAAGTGAAAAATACAACATGTCAAACAAACAATGGTGAAGGTGATGTAAACTGAATGACCAATCCTGAAGCCAGAACAAGGAGTACCCATGGATTCCTGGTTAAAGAACTCCAGATGTCCAGGAAGTGATGTAATTATGCTCCCCCTCTAACAGCTATATCACTGGTTTGCCTGAGTGAAAGATCCTTAAGAATAAAAACAGACTATAATAGGGACCAACAGACCTAGGAATCAAAGGGGGAGGGGTCAGAAAACACTATACACTAAAATTCCCAAATTAACTACAGAAAGGGGAGAAGACAATGATGAAAAAGAATGTAAATGGGCAGGATGGAGAAACGGAGCTTCCCATAACTCCTTAAAAGCAAAAGACAGTAAACAAACACTTTCTAACAAAGCATCTCTACCCAATAAATCCTTACAACAGACCAGTGAGGAAACCAAAGAAAGAATGGAAGAAGACAATCTAACTAAAGTGCATGCCATTAAAATCCCAAATTCATCCTCAAATGGTTGAGGAGAATTGATAAGCCTCAAACAAAAGTTCTGCTGCAGATAAATACCTCAGGACAGTCATGATAGAAGACGAATCTGAGAGAAATGTGATAAATTTAAAGTAATCACAGGTTCCAATATAGACCCCACACACAAGTCCAAAAGAGGGGAAGGGTGATACATCCATTGAGAATTTAAACAGACCTTCTCCTGGAAGTGATAAGCCAAAGTATGCCAATCCAATAAACATGGGAGACAAAACATAGCTATCCTTTTGTGTAATCTAGTAACAAATCTTCCAGCAAGAACAGCAATATCAAAAGGCAGAGGAAAATCCAAGTAGTCACTTGCCCGACTTCCTCTAACAAGAAAGGAAATCAAATGCAATAGAAGAAACTCCCAAAAATCTCACAAACTAAAGTTACAAACTTAAAATAAAGGGGCTGCAGATGGCTAAATCAAAATGAACCTCTATTGAGACCAACCTAGTAACAGAAGGAGCCAAAAAAAGCAAGTCTAAATTCTCAACAGTTGTTACCAGATTATTTGCAAAAGCCACCTGAGAACTTTCCAGAGAAACATCTTTGGTCCACATCTTCATCTCATAATGGATCATGTTGCAGACAGTATTAACTAAGAGTGACCTTTACCCTAACTGTTGACAAACACCAGATAGTAAAGGTAGAAGAGAAGGGTTATGGTTGGCCCTTTAGTACAAATAACTGGAGAATCCATACCAATTGGCAAGTTTTTCTTGTTTGTTTAAGTGATTTATAAACAAATGAAAAGATAACCATGGAAATATCAGCCACATTCAAAATCAAAGTAAATAGTACATAATCACAAAACCCCTGTTGATAGAAATTAGTGCCAAATGCTTTGTTGAGTAAAAGTGATTGTTATCTGAATGAAGCACTCTGCTCCAGTGTTTTATATCACACTTAAATGCTTTAGGCAAATTCCAAGATCCAAAATTCTATCAAACATCTTAAATGCTTAGATGGGAAAACAGTGGAAACCCTGGAGATTGAGAAATAGCTATATTTTCAACAGATAGTAAGCATTATTGGAAATACTTCTTTTTAGAAGGTACTTCAACAATACCAAACAAACATTTAAAATTTTATAAGTCTCAATATGACCTACCCAAGTTACTGAAAAAAAAATTACTAATCCAAGCCAACAGAGCCAATGTTGTAAGATCTCCCAATGATGCAGCTATTGGAGTAGCTATGTTGTCAGGGTTTATGTGACATTTGACAGATAAAATGACTACAGCAACCATTAATAAACCTACAATAAAAAAGAAATTAAATATTGTGTATTTATACATTCATATCTCTTAAACATAACATGTCAAAATGACATTTTCAAAACAACAAGAACATAATTTATGTATAACCTTTATGAGATGGGTCATGGGTAAAAGGCCACATCACCTTTGTTGACTTGCATTCAAAATTTTATTGAACTACTACATTACGAATTTATGTCAATGTGATGTATCAAATTGTATGTTATAATTCAAACTTATAAATTAAGAAATTAACTTATATTAAAGTAAGTATTAAAAGAACCCACCTAAATATCTTTTGCGAGTCATGTGATATGTTGAATGCATCACTTGTTAAAATTAGATGTTTGTGATATCAAAATACTAAGTATAGTTTAGTATGAATAAGGAACTCAAATTACCAATACTGACAAGTTACAATATAAAATAAAAAGCTTAAGTATTTTAATTGTTCTGTGATGTAGGTTATGTACCGAATCAAACACACTGGCCTCATTCACCACTTTCCATTTTTGGAAACAGTTCCTTATATACACTTACTTCAAGGAGACATGAACAACCAATCAACAGCTTAGAATCTCCCCCTAGCTATTCAAATCTGTTAAAAGGCTGCATTCTTTGGAACAAAAATTTCAAGAAGGTAGATTGTGTTTTTAGGCTACTCCAAGTTTCATACCTTTTTTTAGACCAAAAAGCAACTCAGTTACTAGACTTGATAAACGATAGTGTACTCTATGGAATCAATAATAGTATTTTATGGTTGTTTTTGCTATTCAACTGTATATTATACATATAAAACCTAAAAATTATTTCATTTCATATCCTCTAAGTGCAAAATTTTAAAAGCCTTAGCAACTTATGTTCAACAGCAATGGAATTCTCAGATAATAGATAGAAGTAAATTGCTTTACTGATCTATATTTTAAGAAAAATAAATTTAACTTACTTATAACTAGTAATTATCTATATACATATAGAATGTGTAATAATTGAATTGTGACTATATTACAAAATACTAGTCCACTAAAACAGCTAAAATGGTCACTTTGTAAAGACTAAAAGTCATTTTTATATTATTGGATATGGTAACATGAGTGCATATGCACCATGTCAATGCAAGTTGTGTAACTTTAACTAAATATATCTGGAAAGTCAACATGATAAAGGAAATAAATATACAAGACTAAATATTTGTATTTTTTGTGTGTTATTAATTCTAGCACCAAAACAAAGAACAAAATTTATATTTATTTCCTAATTTTTATATAGTGGTTACAACAGCTGCAAAAGGGTTAAAGCGGTAATTTGTATCTAAAGTAAGACTAACAGCACTGGCTGTCAGAAGGTTTCTATCACAACTCATATTAACAACATACCTAGAGCAATACTAACAATGGTGGTTGTCAGAAGCTTACTAAAACAATCAATGTGATGACATACCTAAAGCAAGACTAGCAATGCCGGCAGTCAGAAGGCTACTAGCACACAACAGAAGACCGTGATGAATATCAAACTTCCCTTCTGGAATCCATCCCATTATCATAGCAAACAAGGATGCTAGGAAGCCCACCACACTAGCTTGACACTGGAAAGAAAGGAGATATTACAATAATTACAGAAGTTATCTTCCACCCACTCACCATACACACAAGGATGTCTGTTTCATTACCATCTACAATATTATCAAAATCCTCCCTCGATGTGCTATGAATAATATAATTAAATGATTAAAGATGAGTAGATATTTCCTAGAAAGAACAGAAAAAGTTGTAAAATTAATTTTTTCTACACAACCCATGTATAACTGTCATTTTTTACATGTAATCCAATACAATTCAATAGCAAGATGTAATTCTTAGACTAACCAATACAAATAAAGAGAAGTTACCTGAAGAAGAGCCATGTTTCCGTATGTAATCTTCCATTGCTGAGAAAAAGAATCAAGATGTCCAAGATTGGCCTAAATAGAAACATAGGTAATTGGTCAAGTTAAAGATTTTACAAAAATAAAAAAGTGTGCTTAAAAAAAATATTGTACAACACGTATCACCAAGACTATAGCATTAACTCAAATTACAAAACTATGCAAATGATAAAACATGTTCAAGAACATACAATTTAGAATATTTGAAAATCAAAGTGAATGCAAAGGAAACTTTGAAATTAGATTATCACTAAACTTGTTTTATAAATATCTATTGTATTAAAAATTAATATTAAAAGTTAAAATCTTCCTCACATGAAAATGTATTTCCTATAAATACTTATCTCTCTGCACCATTAGTTATAACCCTCAAATGCAATTTTCATGGAATTTCCTGTGCACAAACTTTGAAAACTCCCACTAACACGTCTACATGTAGTGCACTAGCCTATGATATAAATATTATAATGTTGTAACTCTTCACCATCAGAAGAGAAATGCAACTTAATTCAATGTGCACTAATCCTTGTTAGCAACAATATAAAATCACAAGGTCATTCTTGACAAGGCAAACACAATATAGTGAAAGTAGGAAGGAAAAGGGGTAAGATGGTCTTGAAAGACATCTATTTATCTGAAATATGTATCCAGGTAAGGAAAGCACCACCCTCAAAATAATTACTTATCTCTTCACCAGTAACAGTTAGAATCCCAAACTGAAGGGACTCGTGATAACAATTATAAAAATGAACTCATTTCTGAAATAAGGACAGAGAAGGGAAGCCTACATGATACGACTTCCACAAGACCAGGAATCATCTAATGTAACAGCAACTAGCAGGAAGCCACATTCTTTTCAAAGAGATAATAATCTTCATCTAAGTCCCATCCAACTATACATATCCCTCAAAAACTACTTGAAACATATTGAACTTTCAAGTAACATCCTACCCCTATATCACAAACAATGGTTGGACCCAACCAGCACCAACAAGAAGCAATGAGGAAAAAGAGAATTGGTTGGTCCCACTGAACTTGCAAGGTAAAGTTGGCAACAGATGTATCATTGAGGTGTAGTAAGTTATGAAATCAGGAAATTGAAGTTACTAGTAACCAGATCCACTCTCTGATTCCAAGAAATCAGGAATAATACCAAAGAGGTGAAATGCAGGTAAAGAAAAAGAGAGGAAAAGTAACTAAATACCTGAAAAAAAAGCATCCAGATTGAAGAGGTCCCAACAAGAGAGAAATCAAGACAAAATAGAAGCAGTAGAGTAAAAAACATAGAATGGTAGGAAGAAAAAGTAAAGCATCCAAAATTGATAGAAGGAATAAAGAAAACTATAGTTCAAAAGATTACACAAAAGTCACGATCTTGAACCACACCAAAAGAGTCATAAAGACAAGGAGGACAATGAACGACAAACAAGTTACATAGAAGAATGCCTACAAAGTAAAGCAACCCAAATTAATTATGAAAAACAGGCAAAGAGGTATAAAAAGCAACAGAAAAGGAGGAATCTGTTCCTTATCAGAAGTGGAAGTTGATTGATTGATTTAGTGTTTTATGGCACAAAGCAACGAGGCTATCTGCGCCAAACAACCGGTAAAAATGTAGTAAAAGACATAAATGGAAATGAAGGTAAAACAAAAAAAAAGTATAAAACCAGTGTTGACACCTAGTCTACAAGGTTAAGATAGAAGGCAAAGTGTAAAAAGTTGTAAGGTAGGTATTCTATCAAAAAGGTATAATCATAACCCGCCAGGAAGACTAGGCAGGTACAAGACCCACCGTCAGTCACCTGAAGTTGGTCTTTCCAGTCCTGGTTCTGGGTAATGTGTCATAGCAACTAGTATCAAAATGTAAAAGAATAGAAGTATGAAAAAAACACACAGCAAAAGCGCAACAATGAGTAACCAAATGTTCAGTAAAAAGAGAAAAGTCACGTAAATGGAGTAAAATTTGTAAAGGAAAATGAAGGTAAAAACAAAACAGCAATTAAAACAGAAAATGGTGTAAAAACCAATGGTGACACCCAGTCTTCAAAGTTATAAACTATTTACTCTAGCATAATAATAATGATCATAACCCGCCAGGAAGACTAACGAACAAGTTCAAGAACCACCGTCAGTCACCTGAAGTTGGCCTTTCCAGTCCTGGTTCTGGGTTATGTGTCATAGTAGCTATTATCAAAATGTAATGGAATAAAAGTTTAAAAAGACATTCAGCAAAATCATAATAAAGAGTAGTCAAATGTCCAGTAAAAAGATAAAAGTCAAGTAAATGGAGTAAAATGTGTAAAGGTAACTGAAGATAAAAACAAAATGGCAATTAAAACAGGAAGTGGTGCAAAAACCAATGACGACATCCAGTCAACAAAGTTGTAAAGGACAACCTGTAGCAGAATGGGAATGATCATAACCCGCCAGGAAGACTAACAGGTAGTATATAAACCACTGTCAGCCACCTGAAGTTGGTCTTTCCATCCTGGTTCCGGGTTATGAGTCAATATGGCCAGTACAAAAAGGTTGTAAAATGATATGCAGCGAAAGTATAACAGTAACTCGCCAGGAAGACTAACGAGTAGTTCAAACAGACAGTTCAAACAGAAGCGTTAGTCACCTGAAGTTGGCCTTTCCAGTCCTGGTGTCGAGTTATTTAATGTTCTGGCCATTGTTTAACGTCGCATTGAATGAGAGAGAATAAAACTTTAAAAAGGAGCCACAATTAAAAAGGTGTAATAAATAAATATACCACACTTAAATGAGATTAAAAAGATTAATGGCCATTAAAAAATTAAAAACGTTATTAAGGTGGACATAGTCACCATCACCAATAACTCTGTCCAATGTTACAGACTGACCCTGGGAAAAAATATGTTTAAAGTATTGCCGTCGTTGAGGATTGTAACGATGGCAAGAAAGTAAAACATGGCTGATAGTGATTTGAGTGTTACACAAACTACACATTGGTGCATCAGTTCCAGATAAAAGAAAATGATGAGTTAAAAAACTGTGACCAATGCGTAGCCTAGTGAGAACAACTTCTTCCCTCCGAACTTTACGGAAGCTAGATGGCCAAACTCCAATTTTGGGTTTAATTTGAAAAAGTTTATTGTCGCGTTGTTCACTCCAAGTGGACTGCCAACTGGCACGGAGCCGAGCTTTGAAGACAACACCATAGTCCATGTACGGAATAGGCATAGAGGTGATGGGGCTGAGGCATACATATTTAGCTGCCATGTCTGCAAGCTCGTTCCCATGAATACCAACATGGCCTGGTATCCAGAAAAACTGGATTGAAGTAGCTGCTAATGAGAAATGGGCCAGTCGGTTTCAAATATCTGCTAGAATAGGATGTGAGCTAATGTGAAGTGATTCCAAGGCAAGAATAGAACTAAGCGAGTCAGTATAAATAGTGCAGTTGGAGTACTTCTCAGCTGCAATATGATCAAGGGCAAGAGATATGGCATACAGTTCAGCAGTGAACACAGAAGCTGTAGAGGGGATTCTGCGTGCAACTACTGACCCACAGCAAACCATAGCAGAGCCCACTGAATTTCCTGATTTGGAACCATCTGTATAAATGGGAACTGAATGATTGTTTGAAAGATATTCATTGAATAAAAGACGGTACTTCCAGTCTGGAGTATCCGCCTTTTTTAGGTGATTGAAAGAAAGGTCACACTTGGGGGCTGCAATAAGCCATGGTGGGATGCGTCGACATGTGGAATCTGCAATATTATCCAAGGACAGACCCAATTCATCCAATTGCGCCCGGATGCGAAGACCAAACGGAGCAATGACAGATCGTCTGTTCTGAAAAAGTACTGCCCACCGAGGAAGGAAAACACATTCCCAGGTGGGATGCTTTGGTAAGGAACAAAGTTTCGAAGTATATTGTAAAGACAGTTGCAAACGGCGAAGGTGTAGAGGAGGTTCATGAGATTCAATGTATATGCTTTGAACTGGAGAGGTACGGAAAGCTCCGGTGCAGAGTCGAAGACCTTGGTGATGAATGGGGTCCAGTATCTTTAAGGCCGAGGGTCTGGCAGAGCCATAGACCATTGATCCATAGTCAAGTTTCGATCTAATAAGAGCACAATAGATCTTTAACATTGAACGGCGATCTGCCCCCCAACTGGTAGAAGAGAGGACACGAAGGATGTTCAGTGTTCTAGTGCATTTGACCCGAAGCTGCTTTAAGTGTGGTATAAAGGTCAATTTACGATCAAAGATAAGCCCCAAGAACTTTGTCTCTGGGACCACTGGCAGCAAAACTTCACCGATATGAAGTTCAGGATCAGGGTGAATACCTCGTCGGCGGCAAAAGTGCATGCATACAGTTTTGGAAAGAGAGAAATTAAAGCCATTCGCAAGAGTCCACTTCTGTACACGATTGAGGGCAGTTTGCAGTTGCCGCTCAGTATATCTCATGTTTGATGACTGACATGAGATGTGAAAGTCGTCAACATACAGCCCATTCATAACGGTGAGAGGGAGTTGTTCAGTGATGGCATTTATCTTTATACTGAAAAGTGTGACACTCAATATACAGCCTTGAGGGACTCCAAGTTCCTGTACAAAAGAACGTGAAAGTGCCGAACCTACACGAACTTGGAATCTCCTGTCCATTAAAAAATTTTTAATAAACATGGGTAGATGGCCACGTAACCCATATGTATGGAGGTCTCGCAAAACGCCATACCTCCAGGTTGTGTCGTAAGCCTTCTCTATGTCAAAGAATATTGATACAAGGTGTTGGCGGTTGAGAAAGGCCTCTCTGATAGATGTTTCAAGACGAATTAGGTGGTCTATGGTGGAGTGCTGTCGACGGAACCCACACTGGGTGGGTGAGAGGAAGTTGTTTGATTCAAGGAACCAAACAAGACGAGCATTAACCATCCTTTCTAAGGTCTTACAGAGACAGCTCGTCAGAGCAATTGGACGATAGTTTGAAGGAATCTTTGGATCTTTCCCTGGCTTAGAGAAAGGTAAAATAATAGCCTGGCGCCAGGCATCAGGAAAAACATTCTCCTGCCAAATCCGGTTGAAGATAGTCAGAAGGACATCAAGAGAATCAGGAGAGAGATGGTGTAGCATGTCATAATGAATATCATCAGGTCCAACAGATGTACTGGCAGACCGATGAAGGGACATTTTTAGTTCCATCAGGGTAAAGGGACTATTATAGTCAAAGAAAGTCAGTTTGAAAGGAAAGAGGTGATTGCTCTGCCCGAGTCTTGATGGCCAGGAAGGTGGAGGGACAAGCAGAAGTGCTAGATACCCGGCAAAAGCATTCACCTAGAGTGTTAGCGATGTTTCGGACATCAGTCACCTCCTGACCATCAGAGAGTAAGATCGAGAGGGGAACAGAAGTGTAGTGCCCATTAACCTTTCGAATCTTGTCCCATACGATCTTGGAACTGATGGTAGAAGATATGCTGGATGTGAACTTAATCCAAGATTCCTTCTGGCTTTGACGTCTTACCCACCTAGCATGTGCTCGGGCCCGCTGGAAAGCAACCCGATTTGAAAGTGTGGGATATCTGCGAAAAGTGTCCCACGCCCGTTTTTGAGCCTTCCGTGCTAAGTTGCAAGCAGAATTCCACCATGGACGAGGATATCGTGGGAAACGTGTCGAGGTTTTAGGAATACACTGAGCAGCTGCATGTATAATACAATCAGTTACCGCTGCAACACAGTTGTCTATTGATGGCTGATTTACGATGACAGGATCAAGTTCTGCGAGAGCAGTGAAAGTGGACCAGTCTGCCTGATCCAGCTTCCACCGGGGCACGCAGGTAGGGTGGCATCGACCATGGCCAGTCTCTCTCAAAATTATCGGAAAATGATCACTGCCTAGTGGATTACTGTCAACCCTCCATGAAAAATGGGAGAATAATGAAGGGGAGCAAACTGAGAGATCAATGGCAGTGAATGACTGACTTGGTGCATGAAAGTAAGTGGAAGAACCAGTATTGAAAAGAGAAAAATCATGATCAGAGAGCATCTGCTCTACAGATCGACCCCTCCCATCAATAACAGCACTTCCCCAGAGGGGATGGTGTCCATTAAAATCCCCCAGGATTAGAAATGGAGATGGTAACTGTTCAACAAGAGCATCCAGGTCTGATTGATCATATGTCTCTCCAGGGGACAGGTACAGAGAACAAACAGTGATGGTACGACCCAAGGAAATACGGATGGCTACGGCCTCCAAGGGTGTATTGAGTGACAAAGACAGGGTGGGCACATGTTGATCAACCAAAAGTGCCACCCCTCCATGTACTCGACCATCACACAACTTGTCATTTCTGTACAGAGAAAACTGCCGGATGGAGACTGTATCAGCAGATTTGAGAAATGTTTCTTGTAGAGAAAGACAAACAGGGTGGTAGGAAGCAATCAGTGTTTTGATATCATCCAGATTAGAACGTAAACCTCAACAGTTCCATTGTATCAAGGTGGCCATTTTTAAGGACGGGCAGGTGAAGTGGTTGGAGAACCCTTCGGTTTACGACCTCGTCTTTTGTCTTTACTGTCTTTCTTCGGAGGAGGTCTATCAACCTCCATGGATCCTGCTCTGGGTCGAATGGGCAGGTTTTTGTTATTGGAAGAGGAATCAAGTGACTGAGGACGCGGACGAATAAGTGTTTTGTTTATTGTGGTGGGAGAAAATGATGTAACAGAAGAAATGCCTGTATTTGAAACTGAAGGACATGGATCTTGAGGTTTGTTGGAAGTTATGGGAGGAACAGAGATGGGTGTGGAAGTCGATTCATCTACTGTTTTAACCACGGAGGTCAAAAGGCTTTTCATTTGTTTTGAAAACGATTCTTTTGGAGGCACAGAGAGATCTGTCTGCACTTCCACTGTAGTTGTGGAATGGAGTGCAGCAGCATATGTCCGAGATGGGATTGTGGACAACAATTTCCGAGCCTCAGGATAACTAATGTTATGTGTCGTTTTCAAATGCTGCACCTCTTTTTCCTCAAACCATTTTGGACAAGAATGAAAGTAAGAGGGGTGAGAACCATTGCAGTTGACGCAATGTGGGTTTATGTCACAATCATAGGCATCGTGGTCCTTGCCTCCACAACGAGCACATGTCAGGGAACCACGACAAGATGTCTGAGTGGCCGAATCTCTGACATTGAAAACATCGAAGAGGGTTTGGAATGTATGGCCGAACCCTGCAAATGAGATAACCTGCTTTGATGGTGGCGGGTGCTCGTGGTGAAGTGAATGTTAAAACAAGGGTATTTGTTGGCAGTGTAACTCCATCTTTGCGAGTGGAGATGCGCCTCACTGCAGAAACTCCTTGAGTGGAAAGACCGGCGAGAATCTCCGTTTCAGGAACATTCTTCAAATCCCTTTCAACAATAACTCCTCGTGAAGTATTCAAAGTAGCATGGGGTGTAACCTCAATAGGTATATCGCCAATTACCTTTGATTTCAAGAGGAGTTCACTGTGTTGGGATGTGGATGTTTCAACCAGTATGTCACCAGATCGAAGCTTCTTTACTGACTTTGGAGAGCCAGCAAGTCCCTCTAGCCCCTTTTAAATAAAAAAAAGGGGACATTTGCCCTAAAGGTTTTTCTGAAAGAGAATGCAATATCAGAAAATGAGGTACGTTTGTTACTGATGTTGGAGATTGCTGTTCTGAGTATTCAAGACGTGGTCGTTTACCCATTGACTGTTTTTTTACAGTTTTATTTAAATTTTTTGAAGGATCCATAGGAAAGAGAAAAGTTTCGGTACTCACTGACCCCACCCACCATGGAGCCCTACAAGGGGACGCACTACAAAGTCATGCAAGGACAATGCAGCAACGCCAGGGTTTCGTGAGCACTATACCCAAACACCAGCATCAGGCACAATGTCCACAACACCTGTTGAGAACTTCCAACACTGGTACTTGGTTGGCTCTAGCCCAGGTGGACCAGCCGATTGACCCAAGGGGGGCCACCCAAGGGCCACCCGTCTACAGGAATTCGAGGCCAAAGTGGTGTGTTAGGGATGGACCCCTCAACCACCAGGATCCTCTCCTCCCCTTCACGGGATCGCCACGCACGGCAAACACGTGGGTGGATGTTTAGATCCCAGAGAAGGTAACCAGACAGAACAGAACCTTCCCTGGGAGGTCCCCTCACCACGTACAGGAATCCACTCCGAGGAGCAGAAGTGGAAGAGCCAGAAACAAAGGCTAAAGGTAAAAGTACAGACTAAAACAATCCATAGGCAAGGGAGGGTTCTACAGAAGGGAATGAGACAAAAGATACCCAAATTGGAGAAAAACAGGCAGAGGTGAATTAAGTGACATGTTCAGAAACTTCAATGGTCACTGCACACAATGTAATAGCTCTTAACAGTGTACAGAGGTAAATAACATTTCTAAATCTTGATTTATATTCAGTATTACATTAAATTACCTGAACATGATTACAACATTGAAATAGCATTAATATCACTCGGAAATACCAGTCTAATTAAAAATTTAGTTATCTGACAGCTCTACATGCAGTTTCTTACAACTATCATTTTTACTTAATTACTCATGATTCTATGAACGAGTTTTTCTTTTTAAAGTGAAGGGTAACTTCATATTTCTTCTAAGGTTTTGAATCAGTAGAAATGTTTATGTGCATCACTTGCATCTACAATAAAAACTTCACAAACCTGAGTTGATAATCTGGATGCTAATGTCATTTCTAAATTTCCTTTCAGCCCCAGCAGTGCAGGAACAAGAATAAATACCTCAGACACCACCACAAAGACTTTCCAATGCTGAAGAGAAAATAAGTTATTTTATCACTTACAAAAGCATATAACTTGTTATTTTAGCTTATTAGTAATGTCAACCCCCTCTGACATTAAAAGTGAACTAAATAATGCCTTCTTTCAAGAATTTACAAAAGTCGGTATTTAACTGAAGTAAAAAGGTCATGAGGAATACATTTCACAAATCTTCAAATAGGATCCAGTTCAGATGCAGCTCTAAAGGTACAAGTTTGGATGATTACTGATCATCCAAACCTAATTACTCCTCAAACTACTATCACAAACATCTACCAAGAGGTAACAAATACTCAGGACTGAAGACCAGCACATTTAGTGTGTGTAGGAAGTTTCAACTTCTATACCTGCGAAAATTATAAATGAAAACTTTAATCTAGAAATTTTCATAGCACTTAAATGACAAATTCTGATAGAAGATTTCTGGAGGCAGGACCCTCCTAGAAAACATTTGAAAACATTTTTCTCATGAGTCAAAAAATCATGAAACCATATACTGCTGTATACCACATATTCCTGACATCAGCAAACAAATAACCAACATTTGGCAAAAACTAGTAACAAAATATAACATTCCAGTTAACACTAAATTTATTCAAAAACCAGGCACAAAACTGAGGTCTATACTATGTAAGAACCACACTGACAAACACCATACCAACATTATTTATAAAATACAATGTGATAACTCCCACGACTTCTATATTGGAGAAACAAGTAGAAAAATGGAAACCAGATTCAAAGAACATAAAAAGTCACCTTCACACGTTTTCGAACATTGCAAGTCAAATGAACACAACCATAGAAAACACTAAAATACTAAATAAAGAAACAAACATAAACAAACGACAAATCAAAGAAGCCTTACTTATACAACTTAAACCCAAAATAAACCAATATAAAGGAATGCCATTATACCTCTATTAATATTTTATAGATAAAATTATATATTCAAACATCTAACCCTGCCCTCTACATTGCGACACTCAATTACACAACCCCTTCCAAACATGTGGTCAGCTTCCGGTCAGTTACCTCTTTCTTTGTGAACCTGACGATGACCGAAGAAGGTCGAAACGTTGTTCGCTCTTCTATTTAAAATATTTTCTCAACCCAAACGAGCCGTTTTTGCATATAAAATTCATCTGGTAATATACTCTATGATGATATACACATTCAACAGTAAAGACTAAATCATGGTATCAACATATAGGTAACCAATTGTAAAACTGACTTCATGGTTAGAATACAGAAATGATGTACAACTATATCAACACTGATTTGGTAAAACACGTACATACACAGTACAGCTTTCATTTCATCCATGGTCAATTTACATTAGATTATGAATCATACCTAATTAGAAATTAGTAAAACATTTTATACACATACTTGCACAGCATCCAACACAAGTCCAGCTCCAACTGTCCCTAACCCAGCAATTAAGAAAGGTATAAAGACTTGAACAGATATTGCCCATAGTGACTCATGTTCTTCTGTATGTACATGCACAGAAGGTTTATATGTTGGTACTTCTTGGACACTGTATTCTTTTTGCAGCAATGGTTCATTATCTTTCTCTCCTTCATACTGTGCAAGATCAAATAATTCCAGACTCAAATCATCCCCCTCTCTCACAAGCTTACTGTACTTATCCTGAGCTTCAAATGTTAGGTCACTCGATTCTTTACTCTTCTGTGCTTCAGTGTCTGGTGGTGAAGAAAAGAGTTCATTTTGTTCCATATGAATACTAGAAACCAACTTGCGATGACGTAGTTCTAGGTTGTGACCATCAAAGGATGGAACAGATGTCACTTCATTCATTCTTCCACCTCACTAAGGACAGATTATCTTCTCCCACTATAAAACAACAACTCAATGTAAAATTGTGTTGAAATTTTTTCTGCTAACCATTATAAAAACACAATTTTTAGAAAGTTGCAATGAAAAGAATTGTGTGTTGCATAATCTACAGCAGATACAGGTGGTTTCATAACTGATTGTGAATGTACCAATTAAAACCAGATGTTGCTGGTCAGTCAATGTCATAATCACTATTTTCTTTACTCATGACTCTTTACTGTTACTTCACTTAATTTTTAGTTTTTTACTTAACTTTCTAAATAATTTTGTGTGTACTTTTGTTTTTTACTGCTCTGGAGAAAATTCTTTTTAATACAGCTTTAAAACATTGCAGTTACTTCTTTTCCTTCAATTATTTACTCTAAAATGTACATATAACAATCACAAATATCTAATTTTTGAAATTTTGTCACAGAATGTGTCCATTTGCACATGACAAATTTTCTACTTATAAATGGAAAAAGACAGCAAAAAATGAAAACTAAAATACTTACAAGTTTCAAACCTAATTTTAAAAATATGTCAAAGCCACAAATACATAGTCATGAAATAAGTTAATTTCATGAAATAAATTTTATTAATATCCACAAATTTCATTTTACCTACAATGTTAAAACAATTCACTAACATTCCAGACTGTGACTAGAGGTTTACTGTGTTGAGTCATAATATTTTATAAAAAAACTGATAAAAATATTTAGAGTATATTCCTATCACCAGTAAATTCACAATTATATATATACATACATTCACACACACACACTTATAAATTTACTCCTATAACCAGAAAATAAATAAGTCAAATTTACACATGTACATTTAAATTCAGCCCTGAATAACCGGCCAACATAAAATTATAATACAGTTACATGACGCATGCACTCCTGAATGACTATAACACATTGGAATTCTTACAGTTGCAGACACTAAGGTAAAAATAAAAATTTCTGAATAATCAGAAAATAAAGTATATCAATCACACTTAATATAAGTATGAATGTTATCCTGAATGACCAAAAAACATCAGCCACACTTACACGTGTATGTGTAAATCCTGTCATAAAGAGCCAGAAAATGTAAAATAAATCCAAAATACAAGATTCTATCTGAAAAAAAAACTAGCATTTAATACTAATACTTAAATGCTGATGGGAGAAAAGTGGTACATTTTGAAGTCTGTTAAAACTTAATAAACAATATTTATGATCATGCCTCAAACAGTCTCATGGCAAATTTGTAGAACCTGGTACTTAAAACTTTTTGTAGTCCAGGTTCCATCACACAGATGCTTTAAAAATGTCCTTAAAACAAGTTTTGCATGACACCACTACTGATCCTTTTATTCTCACTAAAAAATAAGTGCTTTTAAATTCAAATTCTATTATTATCTATCAAGTCATTGGTCATACTCAATTGTTGTTTGTTTACACAGATCAGCTCACAAATAGCTTTGTGTAAATGTACTGGCTGTTATGACTAGTACTTTGATTTTAATTGGCCGAGACTAGTTGTTTTAAACACATTCAGTAATACATTTTCAGACTATTTTATATGCAAAAACGGCTCGTTTGGGTTGAGAAAATATTTTAAATAGAAGACCGAACAACGTTTCGACCTTCTTCGGTCATCGTCAGGTTCACAAAGAAAGAGGTAACTGACCGGAAGCTGACCACATGTTTGGAAGGGGTTGTGTAACTGAGTGTCGCAATGTAGAGGGCGGGGTTAGATGTTTGAATATATAATTTTATCTATAATATTAATATAGGTATAATGGCGTTCCTTTATATTGATTTATTTTGGGTTTAAGTTGTTGTATGAGTAAGGCTTCTTTAATTTTTCGTTTGTTTATGTTTGTTTATTTAGTATTTTAGTGTTTTCTATGGTTATGTTGTGTCCATTTGACTTCAAGTGTTCGAAAACATGTGAAGGTGACTTATGTTCTTTGAATCTGGTTTCCATTTTTCTACTTGTTTCTCCAATATAAAAGTCATTGCAGTTATCACATTGTATTTTATAAATAATGTTGGTGTGGCGTTTGTCAGTGTAGTTCTTACATAGTATAGACCTCAGTTTTGTGCCTGGTTTTTGAATAAATTTAGTATTAACTGGAATGTTATATTTTGTTACTAGTTTTTGTCAAATGTTGGTTAGTTGTTTGCTGATGTCAGGAATATATGGTATACAGCAGTATATGGTTTCGTGATTTTTTGATTCGTGAGATATATTTACTTTTGTTGGTTGATTTTGCTTTGTGTCTAGGTGTGTGCGTATAATGTTTTCTACGGTTTGTGTAGAAAACTTATTAATGTTGATGAAGTATTGTTTTATTTTGTCTAATTCATCGTTAATTTTATCTGGTGAGCATAGTTTTATGGCTGTGTTTATCTGGTTTCTTAGTATGTTGAGTTTTTGTTTTGTTTCATGTGCTGAGTCCCAAGGAATGTATAGTCCAGTAGGGGTGATTTTTCGGTGGATTTCTGTTTTGAATTGTGTGTCGGTTCTTATAATTTTGAGGTTAAGAAATGATATTTGATTGCTTTCTTCCTGTTCACATGTGAAGTTAATGTTGGGGTGTATAGAGTTAATGTGAGTGAAAAAATTAAGTATGTGTTCTGTAGATTTGAATTCCGCAACCGTGTCATCAACATATCTGTACCAGTATAGTGGTGGGTGTAATGCTGTATTAATTGCTTGTGTTTCAATTTGTGTCATAAAAATATTGGCTAGAACTGGTGATATTGGGTTGCCCATGCTTAGGCCATTTGTTTGTATGTAGTTTTGGTTGTTGAATATGAAGTTTGTCTTTATTGTGGTGAATTCTATGAGGGTTGCTAACTGGTTACTGGGAATGTCTAATTCGGTTAGGGTCTCGGATATAGAGTTCTAAGGCTATCTTGCAGGCTTCTGTTGTTGGAACTTCTGTAAAGAGGGATATAACATCGAAACTGGCCATTAAGGCTTTACGATTAAGTTGATTTAGATTAGACTTGAAATTAAAAGAGTCTTTGATGAATGAGCTGGCTGATGTTGCATATTTGGAGAATGCCCATGCTATGTATTTACCAAGATTGTAATTAAACGATTCATATGTTGACATTATTGGTCGTAATGGACAATCTGGTTTATGAGGTTTGGGGATGCCATATATATTTGCAGTGTGCGTGAGTCGGTTTTACGTAGGTAGGAATAAAGTGTTTGTGAAATTGTGTTGGCTTTTTTCATTTGTAGTAGTAATTTGTTCAGTTGCGTCTCATGTGTCTTTGTTGGATTTGTGTGTATTGGTTTAAATTTGTTCATGTCTGATAGGATGTTATTCATTTTTTGTATGTATTCATTCGTGTTCATTATTACTATAGCATTACCTTTATCTGCTTTTAGAATTTATGTTTCTGTCTTGTTTTAGGTTTTTAATGGAATTAATGTCTCTTTTTGTAAGGTTGTTTTTTAGTTTTCCCGTTTTGTGAAATTATGTTGATGGTTTTGTAAGAAGTTCTAGCCAATATTTTTATGACACAAATTGAAACACAAGGAATTAATACAGCTTTACATCCACCACTATACTGGTACAGATATGTAGATGACACGGTTGCAGGATTCAAATCTACATAACACATACTTAATTTTTTCACTCACATTAACTCTATACATCCCAACATTAACTTCACATGTGAACAGGAAGAAAGCAATCAAATATCATTTCTTAACCTCAAAATTATAAGAACCAACACACAATTCAAAACAGAAATCCACCGAAAAATCACCCCTACTGGACTATACATTCCTTGGGACTCAGCACATGAAACAAAACAAAAACTCAACATACTAAGAAACCAGATAAACACAGCCATAAAACTATGCTCACTAGATAAAATATTAACGATGAATTAGACAAAATAAAAAAATACTTCATCAACATCAATAAGTTTTCTACATAAACCGTAGAAAACATTATACGCACACACCTAGACACAAAGCAAAATCAACCAACAAAAGTAAATATATCTCATGAATCAAAAAATCACGAAACCATATACTGCTGTATACCATATATTCCTGACATCAGCAAAAAAATAACCAACATTTGGCAAAAACTAGTAACAAAATATAACATTCCAGTTAATACTAAATTTATTCAAAAACCAGGCACAAAACTGAGGTCTATACTATGGAAGAACTACACTGACAAACGCCACACCAACATTATTTATAAAATACAATGTGATAACTGCAATGACTTCTATATTGGAGAAACAAGTAGAAAAATGGAAACCAGATTCAAAGAACATAAGTCACCTTCACATGTTTTCGAACACTGCAAGTCAAATGGACACAACATAACCATAGAAAACACTAAAATACTAAATAAAGAAACAAACATAAACAAACGAAAAATTAAAGAAGCCTTACTCATACAACAACTTAAACCCAAAATAAATCAATATAAAGGAATGCCATTATACCTATATTAATATTATAGATAAAATTATATATTCAAACATCTAACCCCGCCCTCTACATTGCGACACTCAGTTACACAACCCCTTCCAAACATGTGGTCAGCTTCCGGTCAGTTACCTCTTTCTTTGTGAACCTGACGATGACTGAAGAAGGTCGAAACGTTGTTCGGTCTTCTATTTAAAATATTTTCTCAACCCAAACGAGCCGTTTTTGCATATAAAATTCTCAACAAGTGGGTTTCTCGACATCACTGATTTTCAGACTAGCTTTTTATATGAACAAACATTTCTAATATAGAAATTATATCAAATATTTTAACACTTAAAATATGAAACTGGATATTAATTATTTGAAAATTCAGATCAGCAAAAATAAGTTTCAGAAAACTTGTTTTTGACCTAAAATGATTTGATGAAATACTTTCTGCACAACAAGAGATCACAATGACTGCCAAACTGACCAGAGGTCATCATAATTCAGTGGCACACTTTGAACATGTCTAGGTTCAGGCAGCAAAACTGTTTTACTAATAGACAAACATCACAACTAACCAATGCAAACTAAGGACTAGTACAGTATCAGATGACTAACAAACCATAACAACCAGTTGGATGCAGCTGTTTATAACCTTCATGTGTTTTGTGAAGGCAGATGTACAGCTATGCAAGTCACATATTCAGAGAATAGAATTAGATAAAATTTTACATACCAACTATGAAAATAATCCACAACATTCTTTCTTTGTAAAAAAAAAAAAAAAAAAAAAAAATAAAATTTATGTATGTTATCACTATATAAACACTTAAAAAAATAAATTTGTATTTGCAAATAAAACAGAACTAAAGAATGTTACCATTAAAAACAAGTTTCAAAGCATTTATATTTTAAATTATGATTGTTTTACAAAAACTACCCATTTCAATAACTGAAACAGAAAAACCACCAATTTGTTATTCGGCTAAGTTTTAAATGTACAGGATGTTTGGAAAGTCACTGTGCACTTATATATTCATTAACAGACATGTTTCAATATAGAATACAGGAGGTAAATATAAATGACAATTATAAACAATGTTGAAAGTGGCCCCCGTTGACATCAATACAGGTCTGAATCATTCTTATTTTGTTTCTAAATACTGCTACCAGTTGATGGATTAAGATAGACTAAATAAAATATGATTACAAAACTGCACTTTCCAAACACCCTATATTTTAAATAACTGAATTTGTGAGAATTATGTACATTTCTAAATCAAGATATAAATCACTTACTTATCACCAAAGAATCCAATGAATAGAACATTATAATACTGCTCCTCATTTACATATTATGTACAATTAAAATTTTCACAACTTACATACACACAATCACCCCCATGATTACTGAAGAATATACTGAAGATATAGTTAAAATACATTAGCTGGATAGCATCTATTTTACCATTTACATTAGTTTGAATTTCATGTGTACTATTTAACAATGTCCAGTATATAAACTCATTTTGTGCACACATACTAAATATTTCAAATTAGTTTCAATATTTCACTTTTCACAGATAATTTTTTGTTGACTAAGACAGCATTATATGTTGTTACTTTACAATATACTTTCTGAAGAAATCAATGCTAATGCACAAGAAAATTAACAACCAGTTGTCATTTTTGATGACATATAAATGAGATTCTTTGGAAAGATGTAAACCAGTGACAACCAAATCACTTAAAAATCATCTAAACAATGTTCTTGTTTAAAAGAAGGTTAAGACAAAGGTTGGCCTTAAGAAACATTGTTATTGGACTATCTAGAACAAAGTTTCAAGCTGTTAGAGTAAATATTCATCAGGTCTTGTAATTAGGTCTGCAATTAAAATTCCTTTGGAGGTTGGGGAAAAGTTGTGGCTGAGTGGAAAACTCTCTGGGCTTAGAGTTCTAGAATTGAAATTTATAACAATAATCTGAAAAGGTTGTGGAGTTTCTCTGTCTTAAGAGAGAATTTCTGAATGTGATATTTTGATTTTCTAAGAATGAAAAGAAAAATTTCTCTGCAAAATTCAAAGCTTTAGATCAGTCATCTGTAGTCATGATTTTCATAAGTTGTGAACCGAAAAGTTGTTTGAAAAGCTCTCTTCTTTTGTTTAACAGCTGAATGGTCATTTATACGTTTTCTGAAAGCATCTTAAAAAACTGTTGCATTTTGAAGGTATTAAAAGTTTCAAAATGTGATTGAAGAAACTGTAGTGACTTGAAGATTTCTACATCTGAAAAGGAAGATGAGGTTGTAACTGGATCTGGCAAGTATTGGGAGTAGTTTGAAGTTACTGAACTGATTAATATCTACCCTAGCAGCTTAAAATGTCCTACAGAACTTCATAGACAGATAAAGGTTATTATTATTAATACCTTTCAAATGTTTAGAAATTTTTTATGGATATTTAATGTAAAAAAGACACTCCTCATAATTGTATTAGCATAATTCAATAAAATTAACTTGCCAATAAATACAAGTTTATAATGCTTTTTTTACTCAATAGATAACTTTTTGTGTGTTTATTTTGATGGAAAACTTACTCAAACTTTTCATGACACATTATAGCTTATAAATTTATTTTCAGAACTGAATGGTCTCTTTTGAGCCACTGAAAAATATTTATGATCTTTGTTTTTCCTACCAAGGTGATATTAAAAGTGAACCAGTAAGAAAATCTACATTTTCTTATGGTAGTGTTTTGTCACAAAAAAATGTATATTTTAAAAATCTAATGCTAGGGGTTTAACACAGTATTTAGTTTGCTTCTAGTTCTTAAAGTCTGCAAACTTCAATAACCTTGTTTAATAAAAAAAAAACTTATTTAAAAAATATAAAACCTAAAAAGGTGATTTATAAGCATATTTTAAAATAGGTAATTCACCGAACACCTATATTTTAACAAAAACCTGATTTTTAACCACTGGAACACACACAAAGCTGTGTAGTTTTTACAATATAATTCAAACAAAAAGTCTTCATTACAATAACAAAATTTATGTTTATGGTTACTTTAAAACTTTAGTTTTTAACCTCACACTCAAACCTACATCCATTTCAAGTGCAAGATAAAGACAAGTTGCACTTTTGGCTTTAGCTGAACAACTGAAATGTACAGTTTTATGTTTTGCACATCATCAAACACTAGTAAAATGTAGAGATGCATGTGTACAGCACCTGCAGGAAATTGGGTAAATACACATACATCCATTTGCATTATAGTTCTACCATATGCACTCTTATTAGAAGCAAATACATTCTGAGCTGAAATGTATCTCTACACCAGCATAGGTGTACAATTCATAAACAACATTTAAAAATATTTCAGTCACCCAAGTCGTTTGTTTCAGTTATACAGTTGTATTACAATATAATGTAATGCCAAAAACATAATTTTTGGGTTAAATAGTTTTATTATATCATGATTTAAAGTAATAATAACAGTGCTTGTATACATCTACTGAAACATGTACCTAAAATATTTCAAGCATCACTTGTGCTCAGTTTCATTTCTCATTGTTAAATGAATAAAATGTAGTTACCAATATCTATATTAACTCATCTAAAAAGTATGAGAGTTTGTTGTGGTTGCTGAAAAAGTTACAGTACATAATCTGTCTGGTTGTTTGATAGCAGTAGAAAAAAAAAAAAATTTATTAACAAGAATGTTTAAATGTTAAACTCTGGTTTATTTGCATAATTATACATTTGTGGTAAACAAATATAGCATACATTTTTTTCTATTTTAATACATTATTATTCTTAACACAATTTATTCTATTGTAAATAATACATGGTCAAGTGGTTGGCATCAGTCACTCTGAATAAATGTCACATCTAAAGAACATTTAATTTAAAAGCTCAATAGATAATTTTGACCTTATAAGCATCCAGTGGAAGTGACCATGTTATATTTAATAGCAGCAAGCACACTCATTTATCTGAATAAAAAAGATTAATTTTGTGCATTGCTCCATGGCCAGTCATTTCTATCTTAGGCTCAGTTATTCAGAGATTCGGTAATACTTCATAATAAGTATTATGTCAAATCTCCTGTTAAGCAGCCTTGTTTTTTGCATGTTTAAAACTGCAATGAATAGTGTTTAGCATGAAAACCTTTGTATTTTTGTTCTACTACAGGGTGGTCTCTAGAAAAGCGGAAAATTTGTAAAACAGCTATTTATTTTTACAAAGAATAACTTTTACAAAGTTTTTTAAAGGCATATGTTATATTACACTCATAGATGCTCAAAATTATTAAAATTATGCATTTTATTCATGATGTAAAGAAATCAAAATAGAAATGAGTAAGCACACATTTTATTCATGATCTCATCTGACCCTCAAATTTTCCGCTTTTCTAGCGACCACCCTGTAGTTTAACCACATTTAACAAAAATTACAAAATCTATCAGAAAAGTATTTACATTACAGTAAAATAATGGTTTATTGTCCTTTTCTCAAAGTTGGCATGCCTTGAGAAATTCTAAGCTACTTCACTCCAACTCTCTCTTCTTTCATTGAAAACATAAATTAAAGCCTTGAACTATTTAATGCAAAAACTATGAAGGTTGACATAATAACTGTAAAACAAAAAAAAGTAGTGAAAATATGCACAATAACCACACTTTTGCTAGTATGTTAGAAACATGTGAAAGTACAATATATTATTTTGACAGATACTATTATTATGCTACAAATGTGCAAAGAGAACTTAATGAAACCATCACCTTCGGTTGCTCATTCTGAATGGATGAAACCATGTGATAACTGCTTACATGGACAGTTACATTTGTAATATCAAGTAATGTTGTCAAGTTAGAGAAGACTAATTGTGTATTAACAAATCATGATACTTACTGTCTTTCTGGACTGAAGAACTGGACGAGCTTAAACTGTAGACATACAACCCTAGGAGCAGGCAAGACAAATACCACAAAGGAACAAGTCAGAAAAAGTCAACACTGTAAGCAACAACAAATGTTCTTATTAAAATGTTATTAGATTAGTTGCTCAAGTATAGCCTTGTTAATAAGGAAAATTAAAATATTTAATACACCACACATATTTGAAACATAGACCATTCTAAGGTTCAGGTATTTATGTAGTATGACATTACAAGTTTAAAATAATTAGCATTATTTCTAACTCTAAATTAATGTTATACCACAAAAAAACAAGGGCAAAGCAAGCAGAGATAAAAAATATTGTAGCATGTTAAAGTTATTATTTCAGATCTACAGAGGCTGAGAAAAATGCATCATCTTGCATCTTTTCCCATTCGTAACATAAAACTTAAGGACAAGATCCAGCTGCCCCATTCACTAAAACAAACTAAATTTTATCAAACATTTGTCAGGCACTCCCTTAAATGTACCACATCTGAAGACAACCCATACCAAAGGTCAGTCACCCTGCAAGAAAAATAAAACAAAGATAAAAAAATAAAATATCTTAAACAAAGATAGCTCCTATCCTGCCAAAAATTGTGTTTCCTCCAACTTTTCTTCTTTCAAGAGAAAGTTTCAGAGATCTTAACCTGTCCTTGTGTGCCAGCCTTTTCTGATACCTTAATGTTTTTCTGAGTAAGGCCTAACAATGACCTATGCAATGAAATTATAATCTTTTCAGTTTTGTATACAATATCTCTGTAAATACAATCTGAAGTTCTATTTGCCCTCCCACTAGCAATAGTATACTGCATGGATGGCTTAAGATATTTATCAGTTAAAACACAAATATCCCCTTGTTCAAGAACACTTAAAAGTTACTCCCATCAATATTGTTATTATAATTTTTTTTTTTAAATCAGCATATCCTGAGCTAAATTAAATAGTTTCATATGCATTACTATTCATATTAACTGACAACTCTAAAAAGCAGAATTACATGCAGCAACTTTGAGGTGTTTTTACCTGTGAATCAATTTTTCCAAGTACATAATTGAGTTAGTCTTAGAAGTTTGTTTTTTACAGCTCATATGAACAAACAAACACACCTTAACTCAAGATTAAACCTTTCTATAAAAATAAGTTACATACTACCACACATCTCTAACAAGTCACCAATAGTTCTATGCTACAAAGAAAATAGATCCAAATCTTTAAATATTTCTCCATACCTCAAAGCATATTTCAACCAAGTATAATTCTACTAGCACTTTTCTTTATTCAATTTGTTCTGAATTAGCACAGATCTTAACCTGAACTTAAAAATGGTCTTATCAGCAACATAACCCTATCCAGTATAACATCTCTTCAAAATGCTTATACCTATCCTTGATAAGTTCGGTTATAGAAATTTTACAATATATATCACAAAGGAAAAATACTTCCCACAATCTGCTTTCTATTAATCCTACAAGTTTATGAATGCCAAGAGAAAGCCTCATTTAGAATAACATGTACAGTTGAGTAGTAAAAGAGTGCAACTATCTAGATACAGTTTTCCTTTTATGACAGGATGACCTTCATAGGCTTAATGGCCTTCTTTCCCCATGCCTTTTTTTTTAACCTTTCTTAAAGTAATATAAACACTATTGAGACTAGTTTAAAAAAAATCACATTATTTCAAAACTATAAGCAATGGGAAATCAACCTAAAGATATGGATTTCTCTTCTTTGAAGTTCAGAAGACAAAGGTATGTTTTATGATTTCCACATAAAATACAGATGCTTGGAAAATTTAATATCCATATTAATGACTAAAAGAGTGGGTCTTTTGAAATGATTAAATACTTTAATAACTTTTCCTACATTCCTCACATCTAATGCTTACGCAATAAACAGTGAACTGAAAATGACAAATTATGAGGGAATACATCTATCTCAAAATGACTGGTATGCATATTAACACATTTACTGATAAGGAGAGAACAATGTTTCAACCTTCCTATATCATCTTCAGGTTAAGAAAGGAGTAATACATCACATTCTTAACAAATACCACAAATAAACCACACTGACAGTTCCACTTCCATCCAGCTTTCCCATTCTATATTTGCTTCATTCCTCAGATATTGAATACTAATATATTAATTATCAATAATATATTAATTACTGATGTTAAATGACATATTATAAACCTTCTCACAAGTAACCTTACAATTATAACTAGTACTTGAAGTATTCCAAAAGGAATATATTCACTCCAAAGTCACGGCCTCAAACTCTAACTTCAAAGGGATAGTATTTATAAATTACACGTTTTCGGTTTCACCGCATATACAACTTATGGCTTACGCGCAATTTAGACATTTATATTGTATACATAATTAACACTCTTATGGTAATACTTTTGAACTAAACCAACATCAATTTTAATTATGCCACAAACCTTTTTAGGATTACTCCAGTCGACACCCTGTTTCACAATTACATTAAAATCCGGTTATTATAAACCATCTGTAATAATAAAAAAATTCTTATTACTCTACCAAAGAGATGACGTTAACCTTGACAAACTGCCCTCTAAGTTAATTATGTCACAGAATAAAGAATTAAAATGTTTATTTTAATAGTATGGTTACAAATATGGATAATGCAAAAACCCTTTATTGATGGCTGGAATGAATTTTGAATTAAAAAAATGTTTCGATTTATTCGAATAAAATGACGCAAAATAGGAAATAATGCTATAGGCACATATACACGCTCTTGATTTCTGAGAAAAAAGATATGGCAACTAAAAGTTTCCCCCATGGATCACGAATAAATTTATATGTAATAATATGTAATATAGTTGGTATATTTCTTTACAGTTCATTTATTATAATATTTGAAAAATCTTGCTAAATATTATGTTCATATCTTAAATTAGAAAGTCGCCTTTATGTCCAGAAAATCTGGTATGTTTATTTAACTTTGAATTTCGCGCAAAGCTACACGAGGGCTATCTGCGCTAGCCGTTCCTAATTTAACAGTGTAAGACTAGAGAGAAGGCACCACCTTCCACAAACTCTCGAGCTACTATTTTACGAACGAATAGTGGAATTGACGGTCATGACGGTCATATAACTCCCCCATGGCGAGTAAGTTTGGTGCGACCAGGATTCGAACCAGTGACCCTCAGATTACGAGTTCAACGCCTTAACCCACCTGGCCATGCCAGGCCGAGTTGATATGTTCTTGAAATAGTTATCAGTTTACAGAAGTATTTTAAGCCCTAATGACAAGTTTCAAAGTAAGCGTATATTATGTTTTAACACTCGTTCTTAATGTTCATATGTTAAAACATTCACTAATAGATCTAAACGAAACTTTTATATGTTTACGATTATTAAAAACTTTTCAAGCCACTTACTTTAGGCTTAATTTAAATAACTGGTTACTTTGTCAAATAACACTTTATAAGTATTTTGTTCATGTAGTATATTCGAATAAATCTGATTATCTTAGAATAATATAAGTCCGCATAATAACAGGAGATTTAACAGGATATTTATTATGATGCCATTCCGAATTTTCTGACTGACAAAGTTCGAGAAAGAAAGACTGTAAAGCACTCTTTATTTAAGCTCAAACATTTAAAATAAATGTGGATATGGGATGGGTGGCAGCAACTTTATAACATTGTTATCTCCAAACACTTATAAGAGCTTACGGAAATATTTATTAAGTAACTCCATTATTTAAACTTTGGGATAGTATCACTATTTAAAAAAAGGACTTAAACTTCACTTAACAAACTTTATGGCTTAAATTTGAAAGAGACCAAAAGAACATACTATTACATAACAAATTTTCTAATACTAACCCTCTAAGAACTTAAGATGTAATGTTAAAAGTTTTTGTTCAACATGTTAAACTTTACATTGAAAGGAATTCAATTTCACTCACCAAACCGGAATGCGAGAGAGAGCAAACTAAGAGATCATAGTATTATATTTCAAGTCCTATGGTGTTACATTCCCATGATACGTGCGTCGTCTATATCACTATTGGTCATCGTACTTACAGATAAAAGAGGTTATAACCTCGAGATATCACATGACCTTCTGATCAAAGCGTACTGTAATCTTCTCTTGCTTTTATGACATTGGAATGTAACAGAACTGTCACAACCTTTCAACAAAAATTGCAATTTAATAATTAATTACGCTTTAAAAATGAGAAATAAAACAAATAAAAACACTCTTAATATAATTAAACATACCCTTATTCGTTAACACAATCCATATACATGTACAATTTTACAAATAAAACAGTAAATAATTTAACAAAAAACATCATAAAACAAATGTAATAAATAACACAACGAACAAAGCAAAGCTTTTTCGTCTTAATGATAATAAAGAAGCAATACAACAAGAGTGAAAATATAAAAATACAACAAACTCACAGGAACAAAACATATCTCAGTTTTGTCCTAAGTATTTGCCCTTTAAGTAAGATCATGAAAAGACATTGCAAAAAAGCATCAAAACCCATTTTAACTACAACAAAATCAAAAATGAGATATAAAACATGTAATGAAACACCCCTTAACAGTAATGACCACAGTCACAATGACTAAGAAATGGAATGCATAATTTAAAATGCAATATTTTACCAAGCCATTTCACAGAAAATAAAACTGAACGAACAGCAACAAACACTTGAATAATAATTAATTTACATGACTGTGATTTACGAATTTAATATGTATATTTTTCTCTTTATATTTTAATATTTATTATGAACCTATTTTTTATCTACATTGATATAAATTTCACATAATACGTGGTAAAAAAATCTAGTAATTTGACTTCGTTCTACCAGTCTATGTTCCTTTGTTATTCTCGAGCAGATAATGCTTATTCTGCTAACTGCAGGCAATTAATGAAATACAGCATGTTAATATTAGTGTCATTCAGAGGCAGTTCAGGGTATATATATTCAGGTTATAGCCTTAACTACATTTGAATTAGAATGTTCAATCACGTAGGTAGCATTAGTTACTCTGAATAAATACATTGCTTCTTGCAAAGTAAGAAATTGTGCAAATACAACTTCTGGTGTATAAATTGGAACAAATCAGTTTAAGTATGAATAGCGGTAAAAGCATACAAAATTGTTAATTTTATATTTCACTTTTGTGTTCATTAGCCATATTTTATTCAATCTCGTGACTTATTTATACATTCAGTCTTTTTAATGGCTTTTCTCTTCTGATGCCTGTAATATACAGATAGAATGGTGCCTTATCCCTTAATGTAACTGGCCGTTTTATCACTGAAAGGGAGTTCTTGAACCTTGTGTTGCTCCGTCTTTGATGATTCTTTCAATAAGTTAAGTTTCTGCCTTTAAATTCTTGTCCGAGATTAACCATTTGTCCATTTTCTCACTGGCACACTGCCAAAGATGATTATGATGGTTGACCTTTGGTTTGAATTGCCTATCCATCTGGATTCTGCAATCCACACAATTCATTCTTTACAGCAGAGCATATGGCTCCTCCCAGAAATTGCTTAACCTCGTACTTTGTTTTGTGTTACGAAGGGGATTAAATAGCTGTACCATGTCACTTCGATGGAATCCTGTCATATTAGTTTTAATAACGTACAACTTTTCGTTTTATCACACTCTGTTATTTTAGTTTTTATTTATTGAAGTTACATATGGCATCATTATTCTCCATATCTACAATAATTTTTCCAACAACTATTAGTCTCCAAGGTCATGGAGGAGTATTTGGTTCTACCACTTATCAGTGAATAGGTAAAAATGTATTGCTTATAACTCTTGGTATGAGTACTTCATTTCTCCGTTGTACAATGACCACTCTCCCTGTTGTCACTTGAATTTCAACCTCTGGTTTTGTAGCTGCTATGTAGTATGTACGTAAATATCTCCTAGTCATTGACTGAGAAGTTACCTGAAGCTAGCCTAACCTCACATCCACCTCCGAAAAACTAAGCTGACCGAGAATGTTTTTTATAAATAACAGATGACTATTATTTCTTCCATTTTCTGAAGTATTTTGCTCAGTTTAAATCTAAAATAGCTTTTATAATAACATCATTTTAAATTTCTCTATGTATATTTATAAACGTTATATATAAATACTTTTGTTTACACGCTGTGGCACACATGATAACATTTTCAGGCTATTATACATGTGTACTACACAGGCGCTTGAAGCAAATTCACATCGTTGGAACATGGAATCATATTCATAATGCTGTTGTTGTTAAGCGCAAAGCTACACACTCCGGGCATCAAACCTTCTCAGGCTTAACACTGGCCCCCCAGTGGCTCAGCGGTATGTCTGTGGGCTTACACGCTAAAATCCGGGTTTCGATACCCGTGGTGGGCAGAGCACAGATAGCCCATTGTGTAGCTTTGTGCTTAATTTAAAAAAACAAAAACAAAACAACAGCTTAACACTGAGCCATCATACGGTTAAAAATAATGCTATGTCTGTAATTACTTTTTTATGCGTGAGTACTGGTGTGTAAATTCAACTTATTTAACGTAAAGTAATCAGTATAAAAGTTGCAGTATTTTACAGTTGAATATTAATATCGATTATTATTGAAAGAAACAAAAACTGATTTACACAACTATTATTTCTTGAAAAAAAATGTTCCACTTCGCTCACTTGTTGTCTATTTTCACTTGCGACATAAGTGTCAATATCAATAGATATGTTAACGAATAAGTTAACTTACGATACACAAAATTAAAAGCATCTGGCAACAGATCATTGCCGACCACTGAAAACATATTAGTGTGGGGAAACAATTTTCGTTCTATACTGATTTGTAAGTCTTATACGTGTGCTTCAGTTTATACCGTTCATAGGTCTTTTAAGTTCATAGCAGTGTAGGCCAGGCATGACCAAGTGGATTAAAACGTTCGACTCGTAATCTGAGGGTTGCGGGTTCGAATCCAAACATCCTCGCCCTTTCAGCCGTTGGGACGTTATAAAGTAACAATCAATCCCGCTATTCGTTGGTAAAAGAGTTGCCCAAGAGTTGGCGGTGAGTGGTGATGACTAGCTGCCTTCCCTCTAGTCTTACACTGCTAAATTAGTGACGGTTAGCACAGATAGCTCTTGAGTAGCTTTGTGCGAAGTTAAAAAAAACAAAACATACCAGTGTATGCTAATATATGGCCTAAAATAAGCAAGACGTGTCGACAACCTGCAGCGACATCGTGTGAGTTAAAACTATAACAGTGGCAATACTTTACTCGCAGGTAACATTGATAGGATATAAAGTTGTAAAAATATTCAAAGGCATTTTAGAATTTTTTTTATCAACCAATTTAATAGCAAGACAAATAGCTTAACACATAACGTTTAGGGTCAACAAGGGACCTACTGACCCATCTTGGTTGTCCCATCTTCTAAATTTAACAAAAACAAAACATCTTAGAGCCAGCCTTTATAATTCATATAGCTCTTGAGCTTTTTCTTAAATTTACTGCCTCCAAACCATCCAAAGGCAACCCATTCCATAGGCCAAACACCCTGTTAAAGAATTGAAACTGTTTTAGCTGAATATGACTCCTACCTTGCCAAAATTTATATTTGTGTCCCCTAGTCTTACTATTCTCACCATTAAGCGTAAAGAAAGAAAGATGCATCAACAATGCCAATTCCCTTTACAATCCAAAACACCTCAAGTACATCCACTCTAACTCTTCTTTTATCAAGAGAAAACAATTCCAGAGATCTTAACCTCTCCTTACATGACAACCCATCCATTGCAAATAAAGAGCCCAAAACTTAACCCAATACTCCAGATGTGGCCTAACCAGTTGCCTACACAATGAAATTATAACATCTTTAGATTTGTATCCAATATTTCTGTAAATACAACCAAAAATCCTACTTGCCCTACCACTGGCAATAGCACACTACTTGGATGGCTTAAAAGACTTATCCACTATTGCACCCTTTTATAAAAGAACCCTTTCTTTTATAATACTGTTAAGGTTATTTCCACCCAAATTATACTTATAATTCAAATTATGATAACCCATATGCATTATCTTGTATTTATTATTATTAAAACCCATCTGCCATTTATTTGCCTAACTCACTAAATTATCTAAATATTTTTGTAGAGAAGTAACATTTTATTAACAGCTAGCAAAGCCCAAGAACTTAGTAATATCAGGAAACATAAGCAATTTATTGAGCATTATTTTATCTATGTCACTTACATAAATCAAAAATAGCAAAGGTCCTAAGACTAAATCCTGAGCTAACCACTTGTAATATAAATACAGTTTAGCTTAACTCCATTTATAACAACCTTTTGTTTTATTCCATTCAGCCACTCTTCTATCCAATTTTCTAGCTTATTCCCACAACTGTTGTGATAATTTTTACAAGTATTTTATGCAACACCATGTCCAATGCTTTATGAAAATCCAGATACATTAAATCTACATAAGTAACCTTTACAAATAATATCAAAAGATTTGTAAGACAGGATTTTCTCTTAGTGAAACTATATTAACTATCCAATAACATTCAGTATTTTTTAACTAGCTTTGCAAAACACTTTTCATAAATATTCCCAAAACTGGTGTAAGACTAATGGGCCTATAATTACTGTGACAAATTTATCACTTTCCTTGAAAAGAGGATTGACATTAGCTAACTTTCAACCTTTGGTATTTGTTCACTGTTCAAGGACTTACAAAAAATAGTAGCAAATGGCTCGCATATACAACCTTCATCTCAAAACCCTTGAAAAAATATTTTGTGGTTCAGCAACTTTATCTTTCCAAATTTTTCTTAATGAGCTTAAAATTAAGGCAATGATTTGCGTTGACTTCGTTTTAATCTATCAACTATTTGAGGTGAGAAATAATGCTTAAATCTTCATTATTAAAAACCGAATAAAAAACAGAAGTTAAAAACCAGTCATCACATAATCATCAGATATGAATCTTTGTGTTCATTCCTCAACAGTCCTACCCCTAATGTATTTACCTTTAATGTATTTAAAGAAATCATATGGTTAATTGTTACATTTTCAGCCAACATTTTTTCATATATCCTAATTAATGTCCCAATTTCCTGTTTCACTTACTCTCTTGATCTTCTAAATTTCCTTTCATACCAGTCAATTTAAATGTTAAATTTATTATGTTTTTATTTAATTCTATCTCTTAAACTCTTTGTGAGCCAACCTGGTTTTTTACTTGTTTTTTTTTTCTTTTGATAAGGAATATGTCTACCTTGACTATTAACAACTTTTCACATTTCATTGTTGGTATGCTTGGTTCCAGATAAGCCTAGTGTTGAAGCCGCGATTAACCCTTGAATATGGCCGGTCTACATTTTCAACTATGGGCGTTATAACCACGAATGTCATTCTTCCTATTCGATAAAGAGAAAAGAAGGTGATAGGTACTGTTTCTTGGTCTTCCTCTTTTAAGTCGGCATTCTAAACAACCATCTAAACCTTGGGGTTTCTGATTTGATTATTTAGAACACACGTAAAGGGAATTTCTGGTTGAAAATACCAAACAAAATTTCAAATAATTAATATATTTACTTCAGAATTGTCTTTAAACTTCCTGCTGGTTCACTCGAAGTAAAGTTATGAAACTTTATACTCTATTATAACAAATTTTAATTGATATTTTATTCCTGTAAGTGTTAGGTGAACTCTACTTAAAAAATATAAATTTAATTTAATTAGACTTTAATAGCACCAATATGTAGAAGCTAAACAAACATTTTTACTGTTGTCTATATTACCTCATATAATATGGAAGGATACTTTCAAAATACACCATAAAAACATTCTTTGCAGTAGTTATCAGAAAATGTGACAAACATAATTCACAAGATCTGATGTCATTGTCGTACTAGAAATGTAATATCATAATACAAAAAGATTCGTTAAACTAGGTCATTAAAATATAAATATAGAACAAAATCCAAATTCTGACTTGTAAACTTATACTTTAAAAAATGAGACAACCCAAAGATGAAAAAGCACGACTCTAAACTCACTTTTAAGGAAAACAAAAAAACTAAAATAAACTTGTAAGACACTTAGTCAACTTTTAAAATGGGAATTAAAAAAGAAAGCAGTTGTATTGAAAAAAACAGCAACTAAATTAATGTCACCAGAATTCAGAAGCAAACGTTATGCAAATAACAAATAAAAAAATAATACAATTATATTCGGGAGTGTAGTATTGCTGGAGAGCACTGCTCCACCACCAGAAATTGGAGTTCCAACACATCGAATTGTCAGATAACACTATGTTCTTTGTTTGTTGGTTGTTGTTTTTTTCTGATCCTCTATGTCCAATGGTACAACTCTTTCGAACCGCCCATCACAAACTCTATTACTCTCCATCAGGAAATGGCGTCAGGCACTGTACGTATTTGTTGTCGGAAATATAAATGCATATTCAATTTAATGCTAATATAAATAGTCTCAAATACTTAATGCTGCATATATTTTCTCTATTTAAAATAAATTTGCAAAAAAAAGGATTCTTTGTTTTTGAATTTCGCACAAAACTACTCGAGGGCTATCTGTGCTAGCCGTCCCTAATTTAGCAGTGTAGGACTAGAGGGAAGGCAGCTAGTCATCAACACCCACTGCCAACTCTTGGGCTTCTCTTTTACCAACGAATAGTGGGATTGACCGTAACATTATAACGCCCCCACGGCTGAAAGGGCGAGCATGTTTGGCGCGACGGGGATGCGAACCCACGCCCCTCATATTACGATTCGCACGCCTTTACACGCTTGGCCATGCCACTGCTAAATTAGGGACGGCTAGCACAGATAGCTTTCGAGTAGCTTAGTGCGAAATTCCAAAAAAACAAACAAAACAAGCATTCAGCTTAATGAAGAGTTACAAATGTTATTACCACTGTGTGCCCAAACTCATTTTTTGTGTTTTCCCACATATCGGGCCTGGCATGGCCGAGCGTGTTAAGGCGTGCACTCGTAATTCGAGGGTCGCGGGTTCGCGCCTGCGTCGCGCTAAACATGCTCGCCCTCCCAGCCGTGGGGGTGTATAATGTGACGGTCAATCCCACAATTCGTTGGTAAAAGAGTAGCCCAAGAAATGGCGGTGGGTGGTGATGACTAGCTACCTTCCCTCTAGTCTTACACTGCAAAATTAGGGACGGATAGCACAGATAGCCCTCGAGTAGCTTTGTGCGAAATTCCAAAACAAACAAAACAAACCCACATATTGTATTTTATATTCGCTGATGTTAGAAAATTTTCCAACAATTTCCAGAATCAGAAAATGAAGAAAGTTTGTCAGTTTACTAGGCGTAATACTGTTCTATTTCTCCTTATAAGGATTCAACGTGAAAAAGTTTCTTGATGTTGTTCTTGTTTCTTACATCATACTTAATTAACATCATCTTTCGATTTTCTTTGTGTACTAAAATGTTTTAAGAATTTATGATAAAGCAATAATTCCGCGAAATCTCTATACATATTGTATTATATATTACAAGGCCAAATGCATTCTTTGATTTGCCATAAATCTATAAAAGAAACTTATTCAGTTGTAAGTTAAAGCTTGCAAATGTCACTATAAGTATTAATCTTATTCACAATAATGTAAATGAGATTTCCTCTGAGGTTTTCTTTGGTTACAGAGCAAAGCTTCCAAAGCAATCAAACCACAAACTAGAGGAATTATACATTTTCAAGCTTACCATTGAAGCACCAGAGAGCTTTCCCTAAGTTACTTGGCTGTATTAGGATAAAGTAATCGTCAATATAAGTACATTAGCTGATTATAACAAAACAGCCTAAGAACGTAAGTTCTAACGTGAGACTAAGTATGGCTTCACTACGTGACAAAGACATAGGAAAAGCTCATATCTGACGAAGCTGGTCTTCATCTCGTACTCCGCTAAATCGGTATGTTGACATAGAAAATAAGACATAAAAGAAAAATGTCGAAGGTAAAACTACCGAGAAGTTAACTACATAAATGCATATACTATTGTCTATACGATACCCTTTATCCTCATATACCACACTTATAACGAAAACGAACAAGTTAAATACATAATTCTTAAGAAATTTCACATTTTAAAGGAATTTTACACTATCCAACATATTTTTCCGTCTTCCTCCGTAATTTCCTACCGTCGCGATACCAATACTAGAAACCTCTTAATACACAGTAACCTTAAAACAAACAACTCAACAGACAAATTTTGTTAGGCCCGGCATAGCCAGGTGGGTTATAGCGTGCGACTCGTAATCCTCGGGTTCGCCTCTTCGTTGCACCAAACATACTCGCCTTTTCAGTCGTGGGGGAGTCATAATGTAACGATCAATCCCACTCTTCGGTGGTAAAAAGGTAGCCAAAGAGTTGGCGGTGGGTGGTGATGACTAGCTGCCTTCTCTCTAGTTTTACACTGCAGATAGCCCTCGAGTAGCTTTGCGCAAAATTAAAAAACAAAACAAGACAAATTTTATTGTAGGTAGCTCTTACTGTAATAGAACGTGATGTAACAAGTGTGCTTACATTAACTCAAGAACATCCGAGCAGGGTTCTGAATCAAGTTTTTACATTAAGGATCAGTATAACTACACATCAGTGTGCGTCATACATTCTATTGTTTACCTGGCATGGCTTAGCGCGTTAAGGCGTGCGCTTCGTAATCTGAGGGTCGTGGGTTCGCGCCCGAGAAGGCCTCTTCAAACAAATGTAGCTGTAAGTTACAAAGACAACAAATTATCTTTTGGCCTGGGAACTTTACAACTCAATGGGCTAAATGAACATTTTAGTTTCTTATAATATTTCTCGCTTTAATTTTAGCTATACTTAAATTATGTATCTGTTTATTCATTAAAAAAAAACTACAATATATATATAGTCATATACAGGGTGTTCGGAAATTCACTGTGCACTTATATATTTATTAACTGCGCAGTGACTTTTTGAACACCCTGTATATGCGTGTGTGAATATAAATATATATGTATGGAAAAGTGTGTTCATATATGTATAAATACAGCACCTAATGTTTCAAGTATTTGTAAGCATTGTATTGTACACGTCCATTTGTTACATTGTCACGAGACCTTCAATTTTTTTTTTTTTTTTTTTGTTTACGGATTAACTGACTGTTCAGTTAGCAATATCTAAAGAAGGACAATGTCTAAAACGCTCTAACTACAATAGTATATACATATCATATATTTATTTTCAACATTTTTCTTTTATCTCTTTTTAACAACTGCTATGCATAATTTTCTACACAATTGAAAACATAGCAATTGAGTAAGCATGTGAGGCACGTCGGCAAATTGCGTCCGTGGTAATGCCAAACCTCTCGAAATACTTTCTTAATTCAGAATTAAGGATCAAGACTGACATGTAATAGGGTAAAAAATTCTGAAAATACCTACCTGGCTACGCAAGAGAAGTCAAATGAGGAAATGTCTGGAAAAGAAAAGAAGAGCCGAAAACATCTAGTGGTCGACCAAGAAACTGATGTCTACCTTCTGATCATTACGACTGGAATTAAAAGCATTCAATGGTTATAAAGTTCAATAATTGAATGAATACAATATTACTTGCTTCTTAAGCTGCTAAGTGCTATTTAACGTTGAAATGCATATTATGATTATCTCTCGATTATTACAAAGTTTTTGTTGTTTTTTTTTGTAATTTTGCGCAAAGTCACACGCTAACCGTCTCCAATTTAGCAGTGTAAGATTAAATGGAAGGCAGCTAGTCATCATTGCCCAAGGCCTACTCTTGGACTACTCTTTTACCATCGAATAGTGGGATTGATCGTAACATTATAACGCCTCCACGGCTGAAAGGGCGAATATGTTTGGTGTAATGGTGATTCGAACCTGTGACCCTCAAAGTATGAGTCGAGTGTCTTAACCACCTGGCTATGCTGGGCCTTGTCCCCAACTTCAGCTTGTTTGTAATTAGGAAGATTAATGAGCCCAAGTTATCCAGCAGAGTTCCTAAACAAGGTGATTGCAGGATATTAGATGATATTTTGTCGATTGTTACATGGGACAACTAGTATCAGTAGATGTATGGCCTAGAATACCAATAGTTTGCATAACTAAAGAAAATTACTAGGATTTCGAAAACTCATTTGAAAGGATATCGTGACCCTGAATATTCAAGCTATAAAGCAGTTTTCTATATCAAAGTATCTTCCGACATTTTGAGAAAATCCTTCACCCTACTTTCTAGCTGAAATTTTAAGGAGTATACCATATTCGCTAGACTCTTTCCAGTAAAAGTTAATTGTCTACAATTTTCATCGGCGTAATTCAACTACAAAACGTGAATGTAGTTACCAAACTCGTTGTTTAAGATTTCAGTGAAAACATGAAATTTAATAAAAATCATTCACATATTTCATTTTTATTGTAATTTATTAATCAAAGTTCAAAGGCCTTACAAAATGATGCTTGCTTTTGAACTATGTTTACGTATCAATCAGTACATCGGCCGTACAGTTTCAAATTTCTTGTTGGCTGTAAAGGATGTATGATAGTATAAAAACGAAGCTCTAATAACTGGAAAATGTAGTAAATTACAAGCAGTGATATTTAAAATTATTTAATGATACCCGTACAATTATAATACAAAGAAATTTGTCAAGGCGAAGACACGTAATATTTATATAATATAATATTCTCTCCTATTGGATGCATTTATTCCCTGTTAGAGTTATAATTTGACCCGGAACAACCAGCACAGGCCACAGTATCGGATTACAAGCAAATTGTAATGGCACGTCTGGTTAGTGTATTACCTGCGAATATAACACTGTAGAATCCTGTAATTTATAAATATTTAATGCCATTTTGTATTCGATAATGACTGCATGTATTTGTGAAAAGTTGTATACATTATTATAAATAAATTTAATTTACTCGTTAAGGCTGAGTTTGTTAATAATGAAAGTTCCATGAATAGATGTGGTATAATTATTAAAAATCATGTTCTTGTTCAACACTTGTCCATTATTTCAGTAGTTGAACTAAGCTTACTTTGCGAAACTTATCCTTACACTGTTACCCTCATCTGAGGAATTTATATCTTGCCTGTATTATGTATACCAAGCGCACATGGAAAATTCAGTCAAGAAAGAAAAAAGTTAAGAGCTTCTTTGCTTCGATACGCTTTCTTATTAGAAGTAAATTCATTATTTTTATTAGACTTCTGTTTCCTCCCATTCTAGTAGTAAATTCACTGCTCATTAAGTGATAGATTTTTACATTATGCAAAGAAGAATGCTAGGTTGACTTAAATTAACTCAAATAATCCGATAGTTATATTCTACTGCTCTATTACTGTTTCGTTAGGTTAACAATCGCAGAACATAAGAACTGCAATATTCAGAGTAGGTAACCTACAGAATAAAATTTGCAGCCTTCAGTGTTTTCATACTATTCCTTTTGCGCAAAATAATTTGAGTTTTATTTGTGGGTTCTGTGTTTACGAATGTGAATTATGTTTAATTTAAATTTTAAATTAATTTCAATCACTGTTTCCATGAAATATTTCGAGTAACATAAATAAACGTGTTGTCACATTCAATAACGTATGTTAAACGATGTAAGTTCAGTTTCTTTGCATATTACACCACCACTCATCACAACAAACTTGTCGGAAAGCTAACTTCAATGAAGTTCCCTACCTATTATGAGGTATAGTATCACGTGACAGAAGCTCCTCTTTACATCACTGCGTTTTCTACGATTGGTTGTAATAGTTTAAGGGGTCGCATTTGGAATGATTACAGCCATTTTATGAAATAAGTTACGGACGGTTCTTATGGAACATAGGTGGACGAGTTGGGCGTATTTTGGCTTACCGTTTTATACTGATAGCCTTAGTGATACAAGTAACAATTTTGTAATCAATCAAGAACCTGAATTGTATCCAATTTTTATTTCAGATATAAAAGTAGCCAACTTTATTTATGTGTTGAGTGAATTTGCATCGTTTGTTGAAAAGGTCATTTTTAGGCCCATCTATAGAAAAATAATAATGGTTGACCACACGACTTCGCAGTCGCAACAAAATGTTTTTAGGTTAGGACAGCCGAGGCCACCCTTATCGCCAAAAACCAACAGGCTTACTGAAGATTATATAATAACAGATAAAGTACTTGGTTTAGGAATTAATGGCAAAGTTGTTGAATGTTACGACAAAGTTACAAGAGTAAAATACGCATTAAAAGTAAGTTAACGTATATGATATATTATATATACTTACTAGTTTAATGCTACTGGTGTTAGTGGTACTACAACTGATTAGTGATCTGTGTTGAGGCTGGGAATGTGAGAGATTTGTGACTGTGAGATGCTTGTGACGAACGTTCAATGTCACTGTCAGCAGAAAGTGCTCTTGATCTTAATTACAGAAAAGGTGTATTAAAATTATTATTATCAATGTTATTAATATTGAGATTAGTTTTACAATTAGAATATCCCTATAATTTGTTCAGTTATTAATTTTTTAATATATTAAAAGATATCCTTTTTAAAATTGTAGTTTGCAATTTTATTTTTAAGTTTTAATTTTAGATAATGAATCTTAGTTAAAGCAGTTACAGTATTACTTTTATTAAACTATATATATTTCCAGTGCTTACTCTAGTTTTATTATTTGTATAGTGCATGTGGTTTGTTATCTAGTTTATATGGTATTATTATTCCTGCAAGTAAAAAAAAGATGGCTTCTGAAAAATTTTAAGAGAAGATTAAAGAAAAGCATCATAGATTTTAAAAAAATAAACTGATTAATACAACAGGAGATTTAGAAGATTATAAAAGTTGGTGAAACAAGAAATTAGGACATTACAGAGAATGTGTTAGCAGAAGATGTAAAAATTAAGAGTAAGGATTTTGTAAAATACATTAAGGATAAACTTAAAACAGTGTTAGGATAGGGTAGGACATTTGAGGGATGATAATGGAAGACTAGTATCTAATGATTATGAGATGACTGGCATGTTAAATTTTGCTTTTTGTTGTTTTTTATTAATGTAAATTTAAGCAGTATTCCTCATCTTGAGCAATTAATAAATGGAAACTCAATCAAACAAGATGACTGAATTATATGCTCTTTACCCAAAGGTTTTGGAGGAAGCTAAAATTGGATGTGTGAGCCACTTGTTACTATTTTTTTAGTGAGCAAGTGTCTGAGGATTGGGAGTTAGGGAGGTGATAACAATTGCACCAGTTTTTATAAGCCAGTTAGTCTTGCATCAGTTTTGGAAAGTGTTTAAAATGTGTTTTGCAAAGTTATTTAAAGAACACAATGTTATTGGATAGTTAATATGGTTTTACTAAGAGAAAATCTTTGATATTCTTTGAAAAGGTTACTTATGTAGATGATAAGGATGTAGATTTAATGTATCTGGATTTTCATAAAGCATTGGATATGATGTCACATAAAATACTTGTAAAAATTATCACTACAGGTGTGGGAATAAGTTAGAAAATTGGATAGAAGAGTGGCTGGATGGAATAAAACAAAAGGTTGTTATAAATGGAGTTCAGTCAAACTAAATTAATGTTACAATTAGGGTACCTCAGGGCTCAGTCTTAGGACCATTGCTTGTTTTTATTATTTGTATCCCAAACATAGATATGAGAAATATTCAGTAAAGGTCTTGGGTGTTGCTGGCTGTGAAGAGGATACTGTTGATTCACAAAAGAATTTAGATAATTTAGTGAGATGGGCAAATAAATTGTAGATGGGTTTTAATTATAATAAATGCTAGGTAATGCATGTAGGTTACCATAATTTTAATAATAAGAATAAGTTGGAATAACCTTGACAGTGTTATAAAGGAAAAGTATCTTGATGTGATAGTTGATTAGTGTCTTAAGCCATCCAGGAAATGTGTTGCTAGTGGTAGGGCAAATAGGAATTTTGGTTGTATCAACAAAAATATTAAATACAACTTTAAAGATGTTATAATTTCATTGTATAGGTCACTGGTTAAATCACATTTGGAGTATTTTGTTCAGTCTTGGGTTTCTTATCTCAGGATAGACATTGAATTATGAAAAATGATTTGAGGCAGAGTTGCAAGAATTGTGCCTGTGATGGAAGGGTTGTCATATGAGGAGAGGCTGAAATCTTAAAAATTGATTTCTTTTGAAAAAAGAACAGTTGGGCAGAGGGGTCTGTTTGAGGTGTTTAGGAAATTGATAATGTTGATGCATTATTTTTTTCATATTTAACAGAATAGTAGGACTAGAGGACATGGATATAAATTTTGGATGGGTAGGAGTCATCTCCAGCTAAGACAGTTTAATTATTCTAATTGAGTGGTTGGTCTTTGGAAAATTTTACCTATGCATGTTAGAGGCAGTACATTAAAGCGAGTTCAAGAAAAAGCTTAAAGTATATGAATGATAAAGGCTGATTTTAATATATTTTTTAATGTAGCTTATAGGATGGAACACCTGAGATGTGACCAACAAGTTCCACGTTGTACCAAAGCATTGTTATTAGTAATAACATTGAGATTTTTCCAACAGAATCTGTGTTCCACTCTTCAATGTTAGATGGGAGTGATGCATGTGGGATCTAACTAATATTAAATCTCATGAAACTGTCAGTTTGGTTGTTTTTTAATGTAATTATCAATAATTTGTGATCAAAGCAAAATTACTGACTGAATTAGTTTTTAGTTCTAATACAGTTAATATACTATAACTAGGAATATCCAGATTTTAAGGTTAGAATGTCTTGATTCATCAGTTCGATGACCACTCTGTTATTGATAAATTTGGCCACTAAGCACATACATGCAAGTGGGGGTCAAAATACACGAACCATGACCATTTATAGAGTACTGTCTAACATTATATTATGTATTTTGATATCAGAATTATAAGCTATTAATTTTACTCTATATTGCTAATTTAGAAACAATTCATGGTATGGAAGAGTGAATATGATATGTATAGGTATGTTGAAAATAGGCTGTAGACGTGCATTTTGAAGGTTCTATAGGTTGTGCAAATTGGATGATGGTGAAAATTATTTTTATTATTCACATTAACATTGTCATGCACTTTGAGTTATCAGTTTGAGGAACAATGATGTCATCAGTTTGCAGACATATCTTGAGTGCATATCTAATTTTTTTATACCACAGACTTGTACATTTTGCTAAGAGCTTCTCACATTTCATGCAGATAAACACTGTAAATTTGGAATTATAGTTAACATCCCATCTCGTATACAGGGCATGTCCATTGAACTAATCCTTGGGTCACATTAGTGTTATGAAACCTGTGCCAAACAAAGCATCTTTAACATATTTTTTAAGCAGTTAATTTCTATTTAGAATTGCATCGGATAGTTTCAGTGAGATTTTCAGCATTATGTGAAGGAAAACTTATCCTAAACTTGGTATTTATTACTAAATGTCTTGTAAGCAGTTTAGTTAACCTGTGTTTACAGACACATATGCGATAAAGAGAAGAACCGATTAAGAGTTCTATCTATAATTCAAATTTAGTTTATATTTCCTTTTTTCTAAAAGTTTTATTATAATTGTCTCACTTTTTTTTTTCAACCTCATCAGTGCAGTGTTTATTCATTCATAAACTTTCAACTGACTTCTTACGAAAAAAAATTATTTGCTTAATGTGTATGAATGATATTGAAACTTTTATATAACTTTTTGACTTTGGTTAATATCAGATAGTAGTAATATCCATCACATTTAACATGTTGACCACAAAGATTTCTTGTGTAAATATTAAATGGATGGAGTTTACTTTAAAATTTTCATACAAGTTTAACTAATTAATTTATTTCTCTTGTGTTTGCAAAAATCCACAATAAGATTCTCCTAAATCTTATCTAACACTTGACTAAATACACTACTATGTGTCCCTGTATGTAGTTTACTCTAGTCTACTACTTAATATGCAATGAAAAACTGATAATGGAATGAAACTGGCAGGATACTATAATTCTGCATTTCTTGTTCTGGTGTTGATAAATTACATATTCTAGAGGCTTTTAAAAATGTAGAAGTAACGGTAAAGATGTACACATTACTTGTACAATTAAAATAAGTTTGTTAGGGAAGAAAAGTATTTATAAAATTATTTAAAGATTTGTTATCAAGTTTCAGTTTTTAAATGGCATGTGACAAGATTCCATAACCTGGTATTACAACTACCAGGTCTTCCACTCATAATACTGGGGAAAGTGTTACTATGTTTAGAATCTACTGGAAAGCAAGAGTAAGTCACCTAATTAGTATTTTTTTTTTATATAAGTGATGCAAGTAATCATGCCTGTTTAATACTGTTAAATATTTTATTGATGAAAATAATATTTAATCATCAGACTCACTGTAATATTAGTATAATATTGTGTAATATCAGATTTTTTCCTGCTTGACTTTAAAATATTTATTTTTATAAGATATGGATTACTCTGGTAACCTTCATTTCATTAGGAACTTCTGTGTCAAGACACTTTTGGAAAAAAAAATAATTAAAGGCTCCATTATCTATGTGATAATTTTATTCAAGATTCTAAGTTAAACTGTGTCAGAACTAAGAGCTTTAGTGCTAGCATGATTCTCCAACTTTCCAAAACAACTACTTGGTATGAATACATGTAAAAAGTATTTCTTTAAAAAAGAAAATAGTTGTTTTACTCTTTTTCTTTTTTACAGTTAACATAAATATCGAAACCCTGAAATTAAATTTAATACAAAAAGTTACTTTTATAATCATGTCTTGTCTTGTTTGTAACAATGGTTTACCAAACTTATCTGTAGATCACCTGTTATAGTAGGTTATTTTTACTGTTATCTCTGTTATTATTATTTTGACTAATTATGCATACAGGGGTATTCATCTACTAGACTCACAATTGTACAAGAAATACATTTTTCAAGAGAAGCATCATTATAAGTATAATGCAATGCTTCTTAAAATGAGTTGTAAGTTAGGATTGAAATAGTAACTCGTTAATTTTAGTGGTTTAGTATAATCAAGATCCGGGAAAACAAAATGAAGTTTGGGTTGTCTTTCACATGTTGGTGCAGGCAAAGTCAATTATTCAAAATATTTTTAGCCTTACAGATCTTTTTCAGTATTGTTACTATTGCTGTTAACCTTCGAAGAGGTTAAAGGTAGAGCACATACAGTACAGGAATTCTTGTAACATGTTTATGCCAGATTTTAGTAGGAACTTTAGCATAGTCATATAGAAATATGCAAGTAGGAGGTACAAAAGATTTCTGTACTTATCTAGTGTTGATCTGGTTTGTGTTATGATTTGATACAAGTATCTCCAGTGATTCAGCATAAAAGGAAGTGACAGGAAAAAATCCAGTTGAGATTGATTCACATGGTTTTATCATGTAGCTTAAAGAATACAGTTTGTTTTATTGACTCTTAATGTGTAGGTCACTGTATTTGTAAAATGTAATTTCATATGAGGTTAATTAATATACAGTAACTTCATTTTAAGATGTTACCCCTACTTTACCTTTAATTTAATTTCATTTATTTATATAACACTCGTAGTAATTAATAATGGGCTACTTGAAAAAATTACAAACTGCTTGGAGTGTGAAAAGATTAATAGCTTTTCCTTAAGCTCATATTGCTAGCCTGTATGATGTGTTGTAGTAACAAAAATCTGTCAACCTAAACAGATGCACTGCATGTTAAAAGAAACTGTGCTTATTACTTTGTGTAGTTTTAGTTAATCTGCTGAAGTATTACACTTTAGTGTTTTTATTTTGGTAAAAACATGGTAGTAGTTGTGTGATTATGAAACTAATATTTAAAGTGGCTTTGTAAAAACACTTGGCAATTCTAATTAATAATTTAATTTCTCCAGGTGTAATTTTTCTGCCCTGTGCATTCTTTACTTTTTAATATTATTTCTTTCAAATATCAATTTTAAGAGAAGTTATTTTATATAACAATATAAAACAAAGCTTATTTACAAAATTTAATGTTAAAACTCTGAAGCTACATTAACTGTCTGAGTTCTACCTTTGTAAGGAACTAAAGTTTCTTATTTTTATGTAATCATGCATAACAGCAAAATCCATAAAACTTGCTGTTCATCAGGGTAGTATTTATATTGTTTTAATATGTGCACATTCATTGATAGAGGTGTTGAAACATTACTAGTTTCAAAGCAGTTGTAACCAGTTTCATCTGTTTTACTGAAGTTGTTCTGACAGTATATTTTTTACTTATCATACCTGTGTAATTAATATGGAAATAAAATTCTGTTAGAATTGTATAAAAAAGAAACAATGCGAGTTTCACAGCTTATGCATTTGGAAATAATTATGTATATGGCATTATTTTCTGAGATCAAATGCTATTTCAGGCTTTCCTTCACAGCCAAATTGTTCTTAGTTGATTAATGGGTTTTTATGTATGAAACATTACTTTGGATTTTTTTTTTTGACATTTAAAGAACAAATTGTGTTTTAATTTACATATGAATGAGTAAATGCAATTATTACATAGTAAATGTTTTCAATTGCAAAAGGAAGCAATAGTAACAACACTACCATCAAGTTTGATCATGAATTAAACCATCCAGGTTTAAGTTATTATTACTTCTACTTTAATCATAAAATTACCTACACTAGCTATTTGATTTTGAGTTATGATGTATATAGCTCACTTTAATTAAGTCAGTGATAACTTGTTTACGTTTCTGACAAAAATTGATTTTTGATTAAATGTATTTTTGGAAATTTTGATTATGCATAATTTAACCATAATTTTTTCTTATTTTGTGTAATATAATTTGTTTTAAATTCTTATTTTTCATTTCATCATTATGGACAAAAATATAATTTTATCTGAAGTTAAGCACATGTAAAAGGTATGATTGTTAGTGTAATAAAATATATATGTATAAAAGCTATTTTCTCTTTGTAATACTTGATTCAATTGAGTCAGTGGTTTATCTAAACCAAAAGTCTCAAGTTCAAATGCCAGTCAAGTGGAAATTTTTTATTTTTTTTTTTATTACTGACTCGTTACATTTAGAGCAGGGTATTACAATATTAGGAAAACCAAACTAACATGATAAACTAGGTATTTGAATTATATTAATGTTGAATTACTACAACAGTGATTATAGTGGTCAGCTATTATGTAGAAACTTTGTGTTCAAACCCCAGTTGAGTAAGGATTTTGTTAGTTTTCTTTATATACTTTTTAAATGTTTAAGTTAATTGAATATAAGAAAAAATATAAGTACTGTTTCAGGTTAAATTGGTGATCATATATATTACATACAAACATAACCTAAGTATATTTTCAACTGAATAGATAATGCTACAGTGCATTATTATTTACTCAAATTTTTATATTTTTTTTTTATGAAGGGTCATCTTTGTTTGCCTTTCATCTCAAATTTTTTGCTTTTGATATCACAATTAATGAATTGCAGGGTCATACATTTGACAATGTAGGAATTTTTTACGAACCAGTTCTTTTGCACAGTTTAATCTACAGTCTTTATGCATTTTGTTAGCATAATATAATTAATTTTAGAAAGCATGTTAAACATTTTGATTTGATTTTTAGAAACAAAATTAATCAGTACTTATCATAACATCTTGGGCATTTAACTAGTTGTAGACAATTTAAGTCAATGATGTTTATAAAGTTTTTTATTGTTCAAATGAAAGACTTGACAAGAATACATAGCTTGGATGAAATGAGTTTGCTCATGAATGTTCAATGTAGACATATCTTCTCATATTTCAGGTATTAAAAGATAATCCAAAATCTCGAAGGGAGATAGAACTTCATTGGAGGGCAAGTAATAGTATCCATATTGTTAATATTATTGCTGTATATGAAAATGCCTATGGTGGTCAGAAATGTTTACTTGTTGTTATGGAATGGTAAGTGTTTTTTGTTATGCTCATTTTGTATTTCAGGGTAAATTATTTCATACACTATCTACCTGTACTCTGTGTCTGTGAATGTGTGCTTGTACGTATGTGTTTTAGAGATGGAATAAATATTGGATTTTACTATTTGTTGAAATCTGAAGAGATAATCATCTCATAATGAGTTTGATAAGGTAGTATTTCCATTAGCGAATTATTTAAGAACGTCAGGCAGGCACAATACTAGTAACATACAGTAGTTGTTTCACTGAACCTGTTAGTATATTATATGAGCTTTGCAACATTGTTGCATTGTCCCTGCTTTAAACAGTGGGAGCCATAGTTGTTATTGTATAGTTTAAATAACAGTTACATACACTCATTGTTTTGCCACATTATGTTAGAGGTAGGCACGGAAATGGCAGTGATGATAATGGCAAGCACATGGCCAAGATTGGTTTCATCAGTAGCTTAGCTGTCTTATGCCACCATGTGCCACATTCCTTTGAAGATCTTACAGTGGATGCTTGATCATGCAGGACTGTACATCCTAATTGAATTTTCAAAAAGCGATGACCAAGTAATTAGTTTTATATTGTACTGTAATGGATTGGTTGCTAATGCCCATTGTACATATTCAGTATGTGTATCCACATCTACTGCCTAAATCGTACTTATACCATGAATCAGATATCTGACTAAAACTTATTTGTTAAATCTATGATACATGTATATAATGTATGTGTTAGAGTATTTAATTAATTAATATGTATGCATGTACAAAGTACAAGTAGATACTGTATGAAACTACTTGCTCTATACTTTACTTTTGTGGGCAGTGTAGCACATTAGTGTTATGGAATATATAACAAATTGCCTGCAGTGTTTGTCAGTCTTGTGTATGTAAGGAACATGGGTATATGTATTGTAGAAAGCTAGAGTAGTGGTCTCCATACTTTAACTGAAGTGTATCATTACTCTGACCCTTTTTTCAGTATTTTACTTCTGTAGTTTTGTGTGTAAACCAAACTCAAATTATCCTTATCATTACCATGTGTCAGCTCACTCATTTTCTCATTCCTTTCTTTTAAGCTTTGTTATTTTAATTTGTATCTTGTTAATGAATATGTAGGTTTCATTTCTGTCCAGCTCATAACCACCTAAGTAACTATGAGAGTAGTCATACTATAACTTTTTAATACACTATGCATATCTACACAAAATTTTGCAGTTTACCAGTAAACATTACAAGACTTTAATATGCAGAATGTCAGATTTTTGAATTAAAAGATTTGCCCTTACCTTCTTTCTTTTTAAATATAGGAAATTCAATATGCAAAGTAATTTCGATTTTAAGTAAAAAAAACTATTTTTATGTATCAGAAAATTCACAAATTCCATTTGTGAAATATCTTTCAGATAAATATATATAAAATTTAGAACTTTATCTGTAATTTTCTGTAACTTATCTCTGTATGGGTTTGGTCGAACTGACCATCCTTGTAAACTCCATTAAAACAAACAAACCAGGAAGTATATTTAAGTATTGCTTTTTATAACTATTGCAAAATGTAACAGGAAACCACAAATGGTTTTTCTAAATAGCTTAAAATCTCAACATTTGTTTATCTTTTTATATTTATTTTTAGTTGATTGACCTTTCAGCTGTGTCTGACTAACATTACAGGTGTTGCAGTCACGTGGTGCACATAACATCTCATATTACCATATTCAGTAGCATAAAACTGGCCTCTACAAAGTTCACTGTTGTAGATTTTTTCTATTGGACTAGTATTTTGTAAATTACAATCACATTTCAATTACAGTACAAAATTTAGGAGTTTGTGTCTATATATATTATTGCTATTTACAAATAGCTTCTTAAATTTCAGTTACTTTTCTTACTATATAGAACAGTAAGGAAACAAATGTAAAAAAATTTCTATTACATATGGCTGTTACAGAGTTTGTACTTTTTTTTTCCCATACCTAGCATGCTAAGCCTTGTCAAATTTCACATTTGAAGGATATAAAATAAAATAACTATACCAATACCATGCAATTCAACTGTAATTTATCAATCTGTATTTGATCCTAAAAAAGTATTTTTTGATAACTATTTTGTCTTACCTTTCTTTAATTTTAAAACTTAGAAAAAGTTAAACTCGGTAAATAAACACATTACGAAAGCTGGGAGCATCATTTGTGTGTGTGGATGGGATTCTGAGCTTTTGATTGGTAATAAATTTAGGATACAGTGAAGTGGATGTACATAAATAGGGTTTTCCAAAAACCGAGTGGTTGATACTTCTGTGTTTGGTTTGGTAACTTTAGAGATTTCTTAGTAAATAGTGAAGATGGGTTGTTCTTATTTTATATTGTAGCTTGTCAATACTGATAATTTGAAATTCTATTTCATAATAAATTATTGGTATAAGCCTTGCATTTGAACATACCAAGTGGCATACCAATATCAACATTCAAAAATTTTTTTTTTTAATATTCACTTTAAGATTAAGAGATTAATTAATATATAATATTAAAATTTAATTTATAATCTAAACTTTCATGTCAAACTCATTGCTATACATTCATAAAATAGTTCAGTAAAATGTTAAATGGAAGTCTGTGGACATGACATGCCCTCTGACCTCTTCCCCTGGGAAAACTATTAGCTTTTGAGTTAAAACTAAACTTTATGCTGTTGATATTTTTATTATTTTGAGCAAATTGATCACATTCTGTGTATTTGCAGACCCATAATGTGGGGTATTATTCTCCATTACTATCATATCTTTCAGTCATCTTCTACTCTTAAAAATTACCAATTTTAGTGAATAATTTGAAGGAATTCTGTTTGTTAGAGCTGTTAGTTATCATGAAATTAATCAAATTTTTGAAATTAGTGTTTCCCAATTATTACTATTTTTAATTTTTCACACTATTGAAGTTTCATAGGAGAATAACTGAAGAAAACTTTGGTACAATTGATTAATAAACCTAACAATTATAAAATTTGACTTATCTAGCTCTAATATAAAGGTTTTAGTTTTAAAAAATGTATTAATATTAAATTTAAAAGATAAACTCCTGTTTTTGTGTATCTTGCCTGTAATGGAAGTGTTAACATGCTTGAAAAAAGTATGATAGGTTTGAGATACTGCTGTTTTGAAAACTAACTTAAACCTAATAAGAAACAAAGTTTTGATGTTACAGCTACATTATTTCTTGATAAATAAAATGTTCACAGAACATTTGTAAGTTTATAGTATGAATCTACTGTGGAAGCATATTTTATATCCAATTTACGTAGAGAAGTTACATTTGTAACAACTCTAAATTCTTTTAAATGAAACATTCAAACTAGATTCACAGTGCAGTGATCGAGGTAGTTACTGTTTATGAAGTGTGTGAATATTTTAGCTCTAGAAAATTTCATTGTACATCAGGGAATAGCCTTGAAATTGTGTGTAAATGTAAATTGTGAATATGCAAATGCTAGAGAACTTCTGAAAACATGAGAGTAGGGTGTTAATTTACTTTAAATAGTAATAGACCAGGATAATTTTGTTGTAAAACCTGTCAGTGTATGTATAATCTATTTTAAAATGTTTATTTGCCCATATAATTAGTAGAAATTTCTCTTGGGTGTGTTCCAGTGGTAAGTTCAGTGGTTAAGGATAGTATTTCAGGGTATTTCTAATTTTACTGAATAATTGTTGTTAAAAAATTAAACTGGTTTGCTTTTTTCAGAAAATTAAATATATATATTTATAAGTGTTTCTATGTTTGCTTTTTCAGCATGGAAGGAGGAGAATTGTTTTCTCGAATTCAGCAGCGAGCAGAAGGAGCATTCACAGAACGAGGTAAACCAGTTTTTTTTATCTTGTTGTAGTGCTATGTTGTAGAGCTATGCTGACTTCTACCATATCTTAAAGGAATGTCAATCTAGGGTTTGCAAACTTCTCAATGTCAACAAATTTGATCACTGTCAAATTTTGTTAGTAAAAACTGTCTGTAAGAATTATTTTTTCTGTCTTTACATTCAGAAATTTTCAAGTATTATTTTGCTCAGTATTTTTTTTAAAGAAAATGTAGCAAAATCCTGTTTTTACCTAATTTTCTAACTTATGGTAATTCTTTTTGTATATAAAATCAAAATGGTATTAATCCAATTACAAAAGGTGATGGGTCAAAAGTCATTTCATCATGTTTGTTGACTTTTATTCAAAATTTTATAAACTACCATTTTATGAATTTATATCAGCAAGTTTGCTACCAAATTGTAGATTTTCTTTCAAATTTTAGTAGTATTAATTAATTTCTCAATTTAAATATAAATATTAAAAGAACATTGCTAAATGTTGATATCTGAGAGTCACATGGTATGTTGAATGTATCACTCGTTCAACTTAGATATTTGTGATGTTGCAAAGTACTAAATTTAAAGTTTTGTACAAATTTGGAACTTAAATTGCCAATATTGACCCACTAGAATATAAAATAAGAACCTCATATCTTTTTATTTTAGCAAAATGTGGTTTGTGTATTGGATCAAACACACTGGCCTCATTCATCACTTTCCATTTTTGGAAATAGTTCCTTATATACACTCATTTTAACATGTGGCATATGTTGACAGTCCAGAATATCCTGCTACTGGTTTTCTCAGCAATTTTAACCTGTGAAAAGGTTACCATGCTCTTTCAAACCAAGATTTTAAGAAGGTAGCTTATGTCTTTAGTCTGGTCAAAATTTCTTATTGTTTTCAGATCTAAATACAACTTAGTGCCTGATAAGTTATAGTAACATTCTTGGATATGGATATAGTAATTTATGATATTCTGTTTTGAAAATTTTGAAATGCTTAGCATTCTATATTCAACAGCAACCATGTTTTCAAAGATTGTAGCTAGAAGAGATAATCGTTTGTTTTATCTCTTTATTTACTGTTCTGTATTTTAAGAAAAACGAGTGTAATAACTTAGAAATAAGTAGTAATAATCTATATACATATATAATAATTGAAATGTGACTATGTTACAAAGTATTATTAGTCCATTTAAACACAGTGAAGATAGGACTTTGTAAAGACTAAAGGTCAGTTTTATATTATTTTATGATATTCTGTTTTGAAAATTTTGAAATGCTTAGCATTCTATATTCAACAGCAACCATGTTTTCAAAGATTGTAGCTAGAAGAGATAATCGTTTGTTTTATCTCTTTATTTACTGTTCTGTATTTTAAGAAAAACGAGTGTAATAACTTAGAAATAAGTAGTAATAATCTATATACATATATAATAATTGAAATGTGACTATGTTACAAAGTATTATTAGTCCATTTAAACACAGTGAAGATAGGACTTTGTAAAGACTAAAGGTCAGTTTTATATTATTTGATATGGTAGCATCAGTGCTCATGTGCCACATCAATGAAAGTTGTTTAATGTTGGCCAGGTGTGACTAAATGGTTAGTGTGATTAATGTAAAAATATAATGTTATAAAACTTAAGCTAACTAGACTAAACATTTGTATTTTCATTTTATAATCTGTTTTCACTGTCGGATGAGAAAAGCATAATTTATTTTCTAATCTTTTTATGATGATTTAGGCTGATCAAGTTGATAGTTCCCACTTAGTTAGGGCAAAGAAAGTATAAAATTTTAATGAAAACAAACATTTGAAATGTATTTTGGAGGTTTTAAATATTACATAAATAATTGAGATTTTTGGGATGAATTATAGTGTTTTAATCATAACATGAAAATCACTTCACGCTAGTAACAAAACAGACTTTTATATTTTTATAAATAAATCTTTAGTAAAAATTCTCCATTTAAAACTTATTTTTGTGTGTAGAAAGGCTTGTGAGTCCTAGTAGGTTTTAGAGGTTTAATACTTAATGTGTGCAAATATGTATATGAACACGTGTAGTATACCAAGCCCATCACAAAAAAGTTTAATTCATTCTAACAAAACTGTGTTAGAGTTTGTATAGACTCAGCAGAAAATATCTTGTACAAAATTTGTTCAGCAAAATTCCAACTAATGCATTTTATGTGTAGATTCTTTTCTACATTATGAGAGAATATCTTAATTAAACATTACATAAACAGAAACTTGTAAGAAATGACAATTTTTATCATGTTTTTAAGTGTTTGTGAACATTTTATTTTGAAAGAGGCAGCAGGAATTATGAAAGAAATTTGTGAAGCTGTTGCACACCTTCACAGAATGAATATTGCTCATCGAGATCTAAAGGTATGGAATAAATGTTTGTATCTAAAGGTATTGCATAAATGTTTGTATCTAAAGGTATCAGCATGTAAACCATACTCTTACTCATTTGGTATTTCATAAGAATTTAAACTGTAAATAACTGGCTGGAAAGTTGGTAGTTAGGTTAAGTGGTCTTGATTGTATTATATGTAACTTGGAATATACTTTAAACAGTTTTCAAAAGTGCAGGTAGGAAGAAAGGGAAAGAATACTAAATTCTCTAAACCACTCAAGATTTGGATACACTGTCGTTATTCTGCAGTTTTTAACCATTATGCATATTCAGATTTTTACCACATCATAGATTCGAGTTGTGTAAAAAGGATCATTTATGAATTGTTAGTCTGCTGACCATATTCAGTGGGATTATTTAAATAAAGAAATTATTGCATTTTTCATGACCTTTTACTTGCTTTTGATCTTTACAGAATCAATTGTATTATGTATTAATTATTATTATTTTTATTTTTTTGTTTATGTAGTCAAATTTGTTGTTTTTTAAAAGACGAACAAATAATTAAACTACCTGTAATGTAGAATATTTTTCCTCAAATGTGTATCTTTCTCAGTCAGTTTTACCAAGTTTTTAACTGAGTTTTAAAATGATCAGTGTATTCTACACATTACAGAGAAGGAAAGCTTAAAGAATTAAATTTTCTTTTTTGAAATAAAGTTTTTTAAAAAAATGGTACCAATAATAGTGACATACACAACTTTAATGATGTTATAAACTTAAATGTATATGTCACTTTATTGTCTAAATAAAAGAAAGTATACTTGATTAGTATATTTTGTTCTTTCCAGTAATTCATAAAACAAACTTCTCTTTTTAAGTAATGTAACAGTTGAAATTAGCTTGAATTACGAATTTTTCCATAGTGGTAATCTCAGAACAGTCTGTTACTCAAAGTGGACCATTTGTTAATGATCTAGTATCAAACATTTAATGAAATCAAAAGAAGTTTTTTTTGTCTTTGCTCTGTAAGTTGAGTGGCTTGGAATGGTCTTAAATCCTAAAACAAGTATTACTATAAACATTACTTTATTATTATTATTATGATTTTATATGATGATTGACTTAGTCCATAATTGTTAAAGTAGTAAAATTAGGCTTATATTTTATGAGTTTGACAAAAAATGTACAGTTTTATTCCTATTCAACATACTTGCTTAGAATTGTGTGAAATATTTCTTCAATTTATATTTCATTATGTTGCTTCTACAGGTGATTCAGCATATCAGTTGAAAAAGAAATTTGTTGAGGAAATGCTGGGCATTTAAATGTATCAAATATTGTACATTCATCAGAGATCAAAAATTGTTAATTTAAACAGGGACTGCCAAAAAAGTACAGAAACAAGTTGAATCAAAATGCAAAGATATTTTCAAGCCTATAACTAGGGACTCTAAAAATAAACAAACTACATTTAAAATTGTGTCTACATTATGTATCTCAAACCATCTTGAGATACGTTTTTACTTCAAGTGTGTCTACATTAGTTCCTCAAGCAACAAATCCCTATTTTAGATTCCACAAAAACTGATAAGTACTGCAGACATGAAATTAAAATAGGTATTTGTATCTTGGGAAAAAATGTAGAAACAAAGTCAAGCCTAGTTTATTTACTTTTTAAGAGTTGAGACTAAAATAAAAGATTTATTTGAATATATTTGAATTTCAGGAATCAGTGTTTTGCTCAATGATATAAATGAACAATAAGTACCTAGTTATTAAATATCTTATGTCTAGAATAAAAGCTTTAAATTTTGGTACTGCTTTTGATACAAATACAAACAACTTGTATCACCATCAACCAAAATGCTTAAAATAAATATTTTGTTATAAAGTAAGTGATTTTGTTTTAGAAATGGAAATATATTTTATATATTGCATGAACTGTTAACTGCCAAAAGAGTTAACCAGTTTTATTTTAATTAGCCTGAAAATCTTCTCTATTCTCAACCTGAACCTAGTGGAACTCTAAAGCTTACAGATTTTGGTTTTGCTAAAGAAACAACAAACATAAACTGTCTTCAGACACCTTGTTATACCCCTTACTATGTTGGTGAGTTGTTTTTGTATAAATAAACTTATTTAGAACAGCTTTCTAATGGTGTGAGGTGTAAATTTAAAACTTCTTTATATGAAATATAATGTGCAAAATTTTGTGACAGTGAAGAAGCTTGACATCTCCCCCTTAATTTTACTGTTTATAATTTTATATTTTCTAGGTGTTTCACTATGGTTTTCTGTTCAATTTTTAATAGAATTACAATTCTTTCACTTTACATGATAATCGTAAGTTGAATGTTTTGATGTTTTAGATCCTAAGTTTTGTGATTTTTATTTTTATTCCATAAAAGAAGTTGTTCAAGCTTTTCAGAGTCAATAAAACTACTCTAAAGAAATATTTCCTCAAACTTTGCCACAGTGTTGGTTTTTGTAGTATAATAAACCATAGACAGTAAGATTTTGACTTGTTATAATCTTTTTAATAATGTTCATTAGCATTTCAGTAATTATGGTTAAATTTTGACCAAAATGTGAAATTTAAGGTTAAAAATATTCAGACAAAATTTTCAATTTACAGTTTATATTTACTGGTATTAAAAAAAATTAAAGTGCAGTATATAACTTTTCGTGTATTGATTTTTATGTATTATATATATTATTCTGTAGCACCTGAAGTTCTTGGTCCAGAAAAATATGACAAATCTTGTGACATGTGGTCATTAGGAGTTATTATGTATATACTGTAAGTAAACTTGTAGTTGTCTAATAGTAGCATCAATATTACATATACAATAATAGAAATCATTGTGAAGAAACACAAACAAGATGCATACAAATTTCACAAATGAGTTTTCAGATCCAGATGGTGACTTTATTAAAACTTGTCATGGGCAGTGCATTGTGTCCATGTTGTGACTTTTCAGATAATTATATTAAAATTTAATTTAACTGCTTTATTATATATAAAAAACATGGTTTGTAAATATTTTAAGAAATCCTCATTCTTTCCTGGTATCAATATTGTGGTATTTGTTCTGTGTCTTCCCATTTCTCTAATTTATTTACAAACCCTCTGAGAGGTACTGAATTTAATACAAGTTACTAATAATATAGATATTATCCAGCCAGAGCACAGTATTTGTCATTTATTATTTGTCTGTAGAGCCTTAAACTAGAAAATCAGTCCCTCTTTCCATGCCTACCTGTTGAACCAGTAGAGAGAGCATATCCTCATTTCTGTTTAGATTCCTCTGTGCAAAGGAATGAATTTGATGCAGATGTATAAGTAGAGAAGAGAAAACATCTATTCTGCTTTGAAATAAAGCTATGCCAGATATGCAGGGTTTTTTTTTTATGTTCAGTCATAGAACTTGGTTATGTAATTTTTAGTTTCATATGACTTATAGAAAAAAAAATGTAAACAGAGAAATGTAAAAGAAATACACAGTACACCATTAATATTACACAGTGATGCATCATGTGAATAAGCAAAGGAAAATCTTACCCAGATCTTTTTATTTCTTCAAACTTGCCCTCATTATACTAATGAAATGTTTTAATTTCTTGTAGTTTGTAGGGAAATGTCTTAAAATCTGCATACTGTAGTGTACTTGAGCAAGGTATTTCTACAATTGCTTCTCTCTTATTCAACAAAGATATCTTACATTACTCTTACAAGTATAAACTACAAACAAGATAAGAAATAATTCTTTTCTACTTTTCACTTTCATTGTAATGGATCCTTAAATGTCAGTTCTAATTTTTCTATGCAGTGAATTGTTTGATAACTTTTTATTTTTGCTACATCATTCCGTTTGGTACTTACATAATTTAACTAGTAAAATTTGTTGACACTCTAAAAAATGTGTAATAAAAAATATTAAAACATCATTATTTTAAAAAATTGTCTCAAACAATTTGGTCAGTTTGAAGTTTTTCATAAAATCTTTTTCTCTAATTGTTATTTCTAATACATTTTTGTCAAAAAAATATGAATTACATAACACTATTGTTTTAAAATACTAGTATTTTCAAAAAAAGGGGGCTCTAGTTGTACATGTGTAACTAGTGGACATAAGTGAAGTTGAACATTATATACTCTTCAAAAAAGAAATGCAAAAGGCAAAATTTGAGACAAATTGTTAACAAGTTTATTCCTGGTAGTTCTGTATGACGTGTGAAACTTTGCACATTCACTGCTGAACATCCAAAGTCTGCAAAGGCAAAGTCCACGCTCACTAGTTGCAGTTTAATGTCAATAACGATTATGCCCCCAGGATAACCAGGAATTGATGGTTACATATTATAGGGACCAAATGGCTGACTAAAAGGAAACAGATAGTTAGCAGTTGGGAAAACATTTTATCATAAGCATAATGTGAAGAAATATTTATAACTATTGTATAGTCTCCTTATAAGTCACAGTGAACACATAAATAAATGAAGGTCTTTGTAAAAAGATATCATGGATTAGTTATTTTAATGCTATTATAAGGTTTGTTTATGAATTTCTATTAGTATCATGTAATGTCATTTGTCACTTATTACTACTGCCTCTGCTAAGGTGTAGTAATTTGTCTTGTCCATTTTCATTCGTCACTGACACATATCGCAGTGATGTGTAAAAGTTACTTTGTTATCCAGACAACCCAGTGTAAACTCTCACTGATTTTTGCTATCACTTTTTTATTTACCATATTTGATCCCAATATTCTATGCATTTCTTACACCAGGCCCTGCATAATAGGTGAAACATGGACCAAAAGAAAAAATGTTGCTTTGTGATGTCGTAGTACTAGGAGTTTGAACTGTTGTTATACACAATGTGTGTTTATTGTAAATTACTTTGCACTGCATTTTGTATTTACGCATTATGTGCAACATTTTTACATACTGCTTAGACAGACATGCTTGCATGATTTTTCTTTTAATCTTGTTAATTTGCACAGAAACAAAACTCATTTTTGCATTCATACTTGCTAAAAACTTCATTTCCAAATAACATACCTACTTACCATATTGTGATTTGGCACATAAAAGGTCAAAAGAATATAATTAGAAATAAAATACTGGACAGTTTTGGTATATCTATATGGTACTTGAATCAGTTGTTCAAAATTGCCATAGCCAATAAAAACTCAAATATCATAATGCATAAGGTCATAAAATGCTAATTCTTTCACTGTTATAAGATGATCCCTAAATAAGATCAAGTTTATTTTTAGGCACTAATGTCAGAAATAATAGAACCAGTAATCACCAGGAACATGGTTTAATGGGAACCAGACTTTCATTCTTGAAGGCAAAAAGATAGTGGAAATCAGGAAAAGAAAATGAACGTTTTCAAATATGATAAATGTAAATATAGTTTTTTACACTGGCTGAGATACTTTACATTTTCCAACTAAGAGTTGTAATATGTGGTAAAATGGTGTTATAATAAATAGCTTTTTAAAAGGTTTCTTTGATATCTGTGTTTTGGTAAATGTTTGTATCTTTGATCATCTTTAATTATATACATAAAATTGAAAGTTTTCCAGCCTTCATTTTGTTTCAAATGTAACTAGTATTAGTGAAGTCAGCTGCTATGTATCTATTACTTCTTAACTTTTGAATAAGACATGTAACTAATTTGTTGAACATTGAATGGTCTTTCCAAGAATGTTTCTTTGGCTGATAAGCAAGAAACACAAGACTCCTATTATTATAGCAATCCAGATTTACTTGTTAAGATTAAGATCAATTTGCAGTCAAGCTGAAACACGTTGTTATGGGACTATTGAAAGAGAAGTTGTCTGAATAGAACCCGACTGTTTAAGGTTGCATAGATATCTTTCCAAATATCAATTCTATGCACTTACACAAATATGTGTTGTTCTGTAGATTTATTTTTGGTGTTTGTGTTGTTTATTATAAATATATTGAAATAAAATGTTATATATTAAAGTTAGATTTATGGAACTACTTATTTTTCAGTTCAGTTAAAAGTGCAAAAGAACACGTTGTAAATTCCAATGTATAATGAACTATAAATATCAAAAGTTTTTGGTTTTCTTCATGTGACCATACAAACTGTGCAGTGGTTGCACCCATGTTTTTATGGTTTTGTTATTTATTGCCAGTCACACATTGTTAGGACTATCATCCAGATATTGTCACTATAGAAAACCCTGCATAAATCTACACACAACAGACATTAGCTGTACTAAAGTTTCAGGTTTTTTAAACTGAACTTTCACAGTTTACAAAATACAGATGAGTTGATAATTCTAATTTCACAGAATGTCTAATGTATTATAGAAATTTGGTTAGCACTAAGATTATTAAGTAATCTAGTAAATGATTTCAGAAAAACAAACTTGTTGCATAGTAATGAATATTTCTGTAATTAAAATCATAATAGTTAGAAGTCTCAAGACTTTCATCATATTTTTATAATTGTAATTGATATTTTCCTGTTGGATTAGGTCTCAAGAGGTGCAGTTTTATACATTTCTTGATGATTGATTTTTTGTTTTCACTTGTAAAAATGCATTACTTTTCACTGTTGTACCACTAATTAGAAGGTGTAGCTGTAACTTTCCTCAGGTTGCATGAACTGATGATGTGAAGAATGAGATATTCAATATGGACTCGGTGGTAGAAGTGATAGCTTTCTCATAATATGTAAAGTAAAAAAATGATATTACTATAATCACAATTTCATCATAAAGAAGAGGTTGGCATTTTCATGTACGTAATTATATGCCATGTAAAGAAACTGATAATATTTATTACATGAGAACTATAGCACGTATGAACACAACTAAGAAGGAACTAAGAATGTATGTATTGTTTACTTCTTGATAACAAACTGTGTTGTATAGCTAGGCAACATCTTTCACGTGCAATGTATTTTATACTAATTTCCTTCACTTGATGCATTTTGAATATATACATTAGAAGGTTCTTCTTGAAATATTAGATTTATATTTGCAACAAAGTGTCTGAACAGTATTCTTTGTTCCAGTAAAGTTTTGTAGTTTTCACTAAATTGGAAAATAATCTGAGTTTTGGGGTTTTTTTGTAGTATTCCTGGCTAAGAATACTTGAAATAAGAATTCAGTTTAAACATCATAAATCTAGTTTTACTATATAATATTTTATTTTACCATGTTTATAATAAAGAACAATACAAATACCAGAAATAAATCTATAGAACAATCCATACTTCTACAAGTGCATAAAACTGATATTTTAGATAATACAGATCATACAGTTACAAAATCAAGAATACCAAATATTACAGAACAATTCTATGTAGATCATAAATTTGAGGACTAGTAACCTGTGTGGCTGTCTTGTTCATGAGCAGAAATCAATTTTTGCTTTTACTAGTTTTATGATTCTGTTGTGCTATGATTGGCTTGTATGCATAATCAAAATATTAGATTTACCAATTGCTGAAAAAAATTCATAAGAGCATAGGAGTTATTGTTGAAGGAAATAATTATGTATGTCACTGAGCTTATCAATGCAAAAGGAGTCATTCTATGTAAGCCCCTTCCCTTTATACTGGACCATCAACTAATAGCAGCATAACATGTGCATTAATGCCATCTATGTGTATAAGTCAGTAATAGTTAGCTCTGAAGGAAAATACTAATTAATTAATAATATACTGTTTTAAGCTTTCATAATTTACCAAATTACTCAATTAGGTTTATTTTTTTAATTTTGGCAATTTATTTAAAATATTCAAAAAAATCATCTCTCAAAACTTGGCCTGGCATGACCAGTGGCAGAAGAGCACAACTCAATCTCAGGGTTGTAGCTTTGAATCCCCATCTTACCAAACATTCTTGCCCTTCCATCTGTGGGGGCATTATAATGTGATGGTTAGTCCCACTATTTGTTGGTTAAAGAGAAGCCCAAGACTTAGCAGTGGGTGATGATGACTAACTGCCTTCCCTCTAGTCTTACACTGTTAAATTAGGGATGACCAGCGCAGATAGCTCTCGAGTAGCTTTGTGTGAAATTCAATGACAAATTAATGTCTCGAAAACAAACATTACTCTTGAGACACAGTGTTTATATTCATGAAATATTTCATTTTCTTGATTTTTAATGCAAGCATTATACTGAATTTTTTTCTTAATGTAAACATTTTGTTTTCCCTCTATCTTCCAGGCTTTGTGGTTTTCCTCCTTTTTATAGCAACCATGGGCTAGCTATCTCTCCTGGAATGAAAAAGAGAATTCGGGCAGGACAGTATGACTTCCCTTACCCTGAATGGAAATGTGTTACACAAGATGGTAAATTTAAATCATTTCTTTATGTTTACCACTAACAGTGAAAATTGTTAGAGCAGGTTTCATACATTTACTTTAATATGTGTCAGTCTTTTTTTATACTAGTGGTCAGCTTGCTGTCCTTCTAAAATTATTTGCACCACTAAAATGCAAGTAGAATAAAAAATTGTCATGTTTTGCATATGAGTTAGTATTCTATCAATTTTAGTTTATTTTTGGTCAAATCCCAAAAACGTACAAAGTAGCTGTGACAAACAGACTCTAGTCTGCAATCTTATGACTGGAAGTATTATTCTAGTGTGAGGAATCTTTTTGTATTTATGTGTAAAGTAATTCTTTTGAACTTGTGTAAAGATCCACTTAATCCACTTTGAACAACAATAGAATTGGTTTTAAAATTTTTTAAAGCTAAACTGTGGTGGTATTCATCTTGGACTTTCAACAGATATATACATTATGTTTTAAAAAGATTGATAATTATTTAACAAAGAGTAGAAATATTAACTTGCAATAAATTTTGTGTTAAAACAGATGCTTTCACTTGAGAATAAATACAGCTTTTATTTTAGTGACTCTCATGCATTGCAGATTTATAGGATTTTACTCCAGTATCTTCCTGCAACCAACTCTTAAATGCTAAGCAGTAATGTCTCTAAACAAATTTACTTATGTCAAACAAATTAAAATTATATGCTTGAGGTTTAGTTTTATGTAGTAATTTATGAAATTTTGTTGAGTGGTTAGGGACTCGTAGCTACTTAAAAAAATGTTTTTTGTTGTATTTGTCAAAATACCAATTTTTTAAAACTTTTTTCAATTTAATACTGCACTTTGAAAATTGTCTTGCATTATTGACTAAGTGCTTAGGTTTAGAATCAATGTAATTTTTTAAGGCTTGCCAAAAGCCCCAAGAAATTTGGTGTCATGACTGAAAATCATTAACAGGATGTGCAACCAACTGTTGATTTAGTGCATTCTAATTACAATTAGTGGTAGTTCTTTGTATGTATTGCATTATAAATAAATTTTCTTTTTTGTTGTTTAAACAGGATAATATTCTTTGATAGATTGTTTAACCACAGTATTCATGATCAAACTTAGTTGAATGAATGGCAACTACCTGTTGTAGAAACACGAGTTTAGAGTACAATGTTCCAAAAGTCTTCTTGAAGACAGAAGACTTCCAAAATATTTTCTCCCTTTGTGTTTTTACAACAGGCAGTTGCAACCCATTCAGCTAAGTTACATCAGGATAACATCCATTAAATAATTTTCTTTAAGTTGTATTACTTTTGAGTTACATAGTTAACTTTGTTTTAGTTACAAGATAATGGCAATCACAGTTCTCACTTAAGCTAAATATTTCCAGACAATGGTATAACCAAAATAAAAGATAAAAAAGATAAATTTTATCATTCCTGTAATATGTTTGTTTAATTATCAAGTCTTCATTAAAAATAAAGAAATAAATAAAAAATACTGCTACGTTTTCTCAACTATTTCATTGTAAACAGGTATCTAGGAAAAGAAGAAAGAGATAAACAGGATGCAGACTTTAACAACTAGCTCAGTCAAATTAATTTTGTAATTTGATTAACAAGGAAAAAGTTAAAAATTCAATAACAGTATTCTGATTAGCATTGCTATTTAACCAGTTAATAACTAAATGTTTCTGAAATAGTATTCGTGTATTATTTTGTATATCCTAAGGATTTCATCAAATCTCATTTCTCATATTTTTGTTATATAGATGATTGAACTAACTTTGGTGTATGAACAATACATTTAAGATTCATAACACAAAAATTCATGGTGTGATTCTATATGCTGTGTACATGCAAGTAATCTGATGTGGGTTTATGCTAAAACAATCTCCAAAACACAAGTTATGTTTGATTAAATATTTTTATTTTATTTTAGCTTCTGAACATTCTAATTAATTGGGTTATATTGAACTTCATGTTGTTATTAACTTGCAATTTTTATAACTAAATACATACTAAGAAATTCTTCAATTTAATGTTTTTGTTACACAGTTTAAGTGACTATTTTACATCCATCATTTCCTCCTCCTCAAAATTTAATGATAGTTTTTTTTTGCCATGTTTATACAGAATTTGTTTTATTTAGCAAAAGATTTGATACATGGCCTGCTGATGACTGACCCAGCTCAGAGACTGACAATTGAGGAAGTTCTCAGCAATAAATGGATAGCTGTAAGTGTATTTTCTTAGTAAAATAAACCATTTTAAGGCGGTATTTCTTTGATTTAAAAATTTTTTTTTTAATCATCAACTTGTTCATAAACACTTTTATGAGAGTTTAGTAGAAAACAGTTTATTCTGAAGAGGCTGGAAGGGATATTGAAATTGTAATTAAAATAAATTACAGAACAATGTTTCAGCTGTCTTAAATCGTTTTTGGGTTAACAAAGAGAGTTAGCAACTGGTTGTTGCTGGGCACATGTCTTAGGAATGGTCGTTGTTATCTCTCTGTTAACTGAATATGATCTGAGAAGATTGAAATATTTTTCTGTACTTTATTTCAATTAAAGTTTTAATGTCCATTCCAGCTATTTTTAGAATACATTTTCACTCCAAGTGGGTTTCTCATCATCATGAAATATTTAGTCTGTAAACTAGTAGCTCAAGAGTTGGCAGTGGATGGTGATGACCAGCTGCCTTCCCTCTAATCTTACACTGCTAAATTAAGGATGGCTAGTGCAGATAGCCCTTGTGTAGCTTTTCACAAATTTCAAAAACAAACAAACCAGCAGAAGTTCCATATAATTAAGCATTAAATGGACCAATAACAAAAGATAGTCAGCTTAAGTGTTTGTAAAAGTGAATACATTTTTCCACATTCCTCTACATTGTTTTCAATAACGGGAATGATTCAGTTAGTTTTCTAACTTACATTTTAAAATATCCAGTTAGATATTTTTTAACCTTGCAACAACATTTCACATTGTATCATACTGTAACTTAAAAAAAAAATGACTGGATTCGTAATATTTATTTTTCTTTTTTTCTCCCTGACTTCTTTTGATTTGTAAATGGACTACAACAGTCTGCTTATATTGCAAATGGATTATTAATTTCAGTTGTTACTGAGAATTTGTAACAGAGGTGTAACTAGAACTTAAAAGATTGGGGTCTGGTTCACAGACACAGGAAAGTTTGGTGTTTTGTTATGTTATCAATCCTGGTTTTCTATTTTAATTTTTCAAAATACCAATTGTAGATATGAGGTACTGGTCCCATGTATCCGTGCCTAGCATCACCTATGATTTGTAAAAATTCAAAAGTGAATTATGAAGGTCAGTTAACATTTTGCAATTTTCTCACATAATATTGTTTCTATTTTATCTACAAATGAGTTGTGTTTTATGTGTACTGTTGACAGGAAAAGCTCAAAAATATTTTTGATTAAAAACCTATTTTCAACCAACTTATGATTTTATTATGGGCCTAATTTTTGAAATTAACTATAACACCTTCTTATGCAGAAATACACAGAAGTGCCAATGACTCCATTATTTTCAGTGAAGGTATTGAAAGAAGAAGGTGATGTGTGGCCAGAGGTTCAGGTGAGTTTTGTTGCTGATGTAGAAGGGTTAGATATGACATATAGCCAGAAGGGTTAAGGTGGTTTGATTTTTAACTGTGACATAGCAGCTCTCAGAATGGCTCTTAATTTTTCAAGTATTAACTTTTATCTTGTAGTTCCATCATCTCTAGACTAATATGAGGTCTAATTACTCTTTTGGACTCTTGATGTCAAACCTTTTTGACTGGTGTATTTCACCATGTCTAAGGTCTTATAGATTACTCTGATTCTGTTTTAAAGAACTTAATTTGAGGACAGGGACCTAGAGATCTTGGTGAGTAATAAAATTGAATTTGGTATGCATGCACCAACACTTAGTATTGCTGGTGCACAAAAAAGCTAATAAAGTGGAAAAATGTCTTTTAGATTAATTTACTTTAATCTTGCCTAAAGAATTTCAAAAGCCATGGCTATTAAGAATTCTCTCTTATTCATGTAGGAAAATTAAAAATGATTTGTTTTCAGAAGATTAAATGGGTTTTATTTTTATATGTTTAGAAGAATAAATATAGTGTGGATAGATATTTAAATAAGTTTCATTTTTTTTGTGCATATTGTAGCAAATATGTCTTCTGTTTTAGTGAAGTTTTTTCTTTCACCCTTCTACAGGAGGAGATGACCCAAGCTTTAGCCACGATGAGAGTTGATTATGATGCAATTCATCTGAAAAACTTAGAGAAGTCCAATAACAAATTGCTGAACAAACGCAGAAATCAAGCTGAAACAGCAAAATGACAACAAAATTAAAAAAAAAAGAAAAAAGATTTGGTCTATTAATAAGCCACTTCTTCTAGTGGAATCTACTTTTATATTTGCTCTGTTTTTCTATAACCCTGAAAGGCTTAGTGATGATAGTAGGCCTAGTCATGTATGGTAGAGTAGTCATGGCATTAAAACTTAAAGTTGTCAAGACAGTTTGGAACAAATTTTTTTTTTATTTTGCAAGTCCTGTCCTTACTCGAAGACTTTGTTTTGCTGAAGTTTATGGTACTAAATATCTTATGTTACATTACTGTGAATATGGGTTTTATATATATATATATATAATATTTTTACATCAGTCATGTTCTGTCATTGACAAACAGCCCAAAAGAACAGATTATAAAAAGAAAGATGTTTCTGAGAAGCAGAACTGATGATTATGTATCCAAAAGTGTAAGACTCAGGTATTAGTTGATAGTTTATTCATCGTAGATGAAATACAACCAAAAAGTTTTCAATTTCTTGTTAAAGTAAAATAATGTACTTACTTAACCCTGTATTTTAGTACCATGCATTTTAAGCAGTACATAAGGTGCAGCTTTCTGGGATAGTAATAATGAAGTTTGTTTTTAGCGAGCGCAGACACTGTACGTTTTTTTTATGTGTATAATATTTCATGGAATATATTTGTCTTATACTACATTTTTTATTAGATGATATGTTACTTCTAAGCTTAAAAGTGAAAAATGGGGTCTATGGGTAAAATACATGTATTTTCAGAGATGTAAACTTTGAAAGTATAACGTGTTGTTTATTTTCCATCAACAGTTTAATAATAGAAAAATGAAATAATCTGCATTATTTAGTAGGATTTTAAAAAGGTAACCAGGCAGTGCTATTTTAGAATTCAAAGTTTATTGCATGTTTTCTAAAAGTTTGTGCCAATATACAGTTTTAATGGTGTGGTTTATTTAAATGACATTCCATATTATCAGTAGTTGTCGATTTGTAATCAAGATACCAAAAAAAAACAAAAAACACACATTTGGTTTTAAAAAAAGAAAAAGTAACAAATAGTTTTTTCTTTGAAGAAAATAGATTGAGGCAACATTGTGGTTTTTAAAATGTCATTTTGTTTTAGTAGTAAAATTATTAAAATAGCCAACTCTAACAAACAAATTTTGTTCATGTTCTTTTACTGACTTTGATTGAATTAAAATTATTTTCGTGAATTGTGAAGTTTTTGGTTTGTATTGTAAAATGAAAGAACAGTTAAGTGACAGTAACATATGTTTTGGTAATATTATATGCTGTGTGGAGCTTGATATTTCAGGTTACCACTGTAAAAAGCATTTCAGCTTTGGTTGTTTGGACATGTTGGGTCTGTTGTGCATTGGTATTGATTTTAAGACTATTAGCAACGACTTACAACTGAAAGTTTTCTTGAAATGCTGTTTCTTTTCTTGATTGCAATGTATTTTTTACACTAGTAAAGAATGCAATTTTAGAAATGATTTGTAGTCAAAAGTCTGTTGTTATGCGACTTCATCTAATGCAAAGTACTACTGCATTCTATGATACAAAAACAACGTATCACATTAGTATTCCAAACAGTTATGAAAAAAGCATTTTTGTTTGGAAATTTTATCAAAATAAGCATCAATTTATCCCAGAAGATTTGCAAGGTAAACTTTTAGGTTAAATTTGAAGTTTAAAAGAATAAATGAATAAATTAAAATTCAGTTGTGTTGAGAGGCAAAACAACAAACACATTTTAAATGGTGAACAGTTATTACCAACACAACTTATTCCAGTTCACATTTAAATAAAGTGAAGAAACTGCTTGATTGGCTGAAAAGTTAATATACTTAAGTATATAGAAAAAAAGTAAATGATTTATAGGTATATGAAAGACTTCCATGTAGTAATTTTTGCCAGAGGATGAATTGTGATAAAACATTTTGTTATTGGTGATGGGTAACTGTTAGTAATTTTCAACTGTCTGATTATTTTGGATGATTAAAACTAAAATGTATACATCTTGAAATGTATATAATTGTATAAATATCTATTCTAACTTTCAAGTGATTTATGCATGTTGCAGTGTCCTGTTATATTTTTAATGAGGCAAAGTTTCAAGGATGTATTGAAGTGGTTTTTTTTATGAGAAAGTTGACTCAAACATACCATTATGAGAAAGTTGACTCAAACATACCATTTCACAAAAAGATTACTGATATAAGATGGCCATAAGAAAGCAAAATGTTGATTTACAGTTGTTTCAATGTTACATGAAGAAAAGGGTAACTGTAAATTGTACTGGAAGTTATAAACTGTTATCAATAAATGGAAGGAATTATGCTGCCATTTGATCAATAGAAAACTGCAATAAACTCAAAGCAATAAATAAATAAAAAGAATGGGAAATGCATTGGTGTATAACTTGTGGAAACGATTAATAATCAAAATATCACAAGAACTAAAAGACGGTCAGAGAGACAAAATAGTTCTGTTGTGCAGCATCAATACAAGATATTTAACTTAGTCATGATCAATCCAATCTTTGTAGTCATTATCAATCCAATCTTTGTAAGTGATGAAACACTACTATCCATTGGGTTGCCAGACGTGTTTAGGTTAATTTCATATTGTTCACATTTTCCCTCTTAAATGTTAAAAAGGTTTTTATTTTTATTTTTCCCCTTTCTTATTTTCGTCTTTCGAAGCTCTACTCAAATAAGTGGTTGAGTCTAACAACGCAAAATGCACGTTTTCCGTATGTTCATTGACCTTAAGATTTTGGCCAACAGTGTATGTTATGAATGGTTAATTACCTGGCTACATATAGGAATGGCTTATTACTGCAGCCAGTAAAGTGTAAGTAACGCTATGACTGAATTGCGTACATTTAAGATTCAAAGGTGTGTTTACCAATACATGAGAGATGTTTTACTGAGGATTGTGCAGACAACCTAGTCTGTGTATTTATGAAACCGTGTGGCTAATGGGGACGAACAATAGTTGAGCAACGCCAATAAATGCAAGTGATTTATTCTCAGTTAAATAACCATTACATGGCATTTAAAAGTTCTTGTTAGTTTATTTGCACATGAAGTTCATGAGAGGCTGTAATACTTCTTTTGTTATATGACAATAGGACAAGAATGTTTCAAAATTAAGACTGGGTGTTGCTTTAGTGTATGCCAACACTATGGAAACCTGTATCCCTATTTAGCCAATGGTACTTTGCTGAGCTGGCTGAATCGAGACCCAAAACGTAAGGTCGTTGAATCAGAGCAAGATGAAGCTTTTGTTTTATTTCGCTGTGTAGATGATAAAAAAGCTGGAAATATTTATCTGACTGTTGAGGATAAGAAAATGTAAGACACAGAGGCGAAACAACTTCAACAGTCAACGGAACTGACCACGATGACCTAATCAGTATAGCTGAGATTAACTTCGATCATCAAACGTTAAGATAGCCGTTTTGTCTCACGTATCGCATAATAAAGGTGGAATGTATGCACAACCTTGTATTATCACTATTGATGGCTAAAACGGTAAGTTTAGAATAACGGATTGAAAGGAAGTGTTATCCTTGCTTTCAGTGACACACTATTATGTGATTACCATGAAGCTGGGGTAGTTAATATTAGTAGTTGTAATGCATAGTGATTAGAAATGATAGCTAAGAGTAAACATTCAACTGAAAGGGTGTTGAAACCCTTATTTTTTTAACTATCAAGAGGTATTTTAAGGTATAGTGTATGATCTGTTAGGTTGTCCATAAATAATTGTTTTTGAACTGCGAAGTTTGGATAGGTATAAACCAGTATTGTAAAACATGCTTAAATCAAAGTAAGCACCATTTGCTTCAACACACTTTTGCAGACATGTAACTATGCTGTTTATGCTCCTGCTCTAGAAATCAGAGTTTCTATTGTCAATGAACTCCCTGAAAGCTTTTTCTGCAGCTGCCTGGTGTTTAAAGTGTTTATTTTTGAAAAAGTTGTCAAAGTGCTTGGGAAAATGGTAATCTGTAGGGAAAAGTTCTGAGGAATAAGATGGATGAGGCAGAACCTCGATTCTCAATTTTTGGAGCATCATCCTTGATACGTGAGGACGAGCATTCTCATGAAGAAAACGGGGCCCCTTCGATTGACCAGAGATGGTAGTTTCTCGCACAACTTTCGATGTATTTCGGCCAGTTCTTGACACTATCCGTTATGATTGTTTTCCCTCGATTCAAAAAGTTGTAGTGAATGGTGCTGGCCACAGTCCACCATGACTTTTCTTTGGTGAAACTTGGGACTTGAGATTGTTTTGCAATCGAGCAATTATGCAGATCGTTTCTGATTGTCATACAGAATCCTCTTTTCAGCGCATGTCACTATTCGTTCAAGAAATGGATCATTTCGGTTCTACGATAGCAGCATAGAGCAGGTCTCATAACACCGATTTTGTTGATCTTCAGTTATCACATCCGGAACCAATTTATCCAACTTCTTCATCTTTCTAGTTGTACTTAGGTGGTTGGTAGTGCTTGATTTGCTTGTGTCTAGCTTTTCTGCAAGTTGATGTACTGTTGTGTGAGGGTCTGTCTCAACTGCTTCCCTTAATGTGTTTCATCTAAGGGTGGCTTCCTTTCACGACCTTCATGGCCTTCAAGACTTTCATCTCTTTGTTGAAACCAATGCTGAGTTGTACGTTCAGTAACAGACCCATGACTAAATACCTGGTTAATGTTCCGTGTAGTTTCAGTAGCTTTTCGTCCAAATTTGAAGTCGTAGACGAAAATCGGACGAAGATCCATGCTGCCTTGGGATTACGAAACTTACTCTGAATAGAGTTGAAACAGCAAACAATTAAGACACCTTGCAAGCAATAAATGTTGAATTAAATCAACCATCCAACGATAATTTACTCAATATTCAGCTTCTAAATCTCATCGTGAGAATTCCGACATTTATTTCAAGAAAATCTAATACATTGTAAATTACCTCTCGATCACTAGAACAATAAGTTGGTCACAAGAGCAACGGGCTGAAAGAGATATGCGATTCTTTTACAAGCTACCAAACAGTTTCACTGCAAGATTGATTGATCGATTGGAATTATACATGATGGGCTATCTATGTTCTGCCCACCACAGGTATCGAAATCCGGATTTTAGTAGTTTGCATACATGCTGTGCCACTGGAGACCGACTGCATGAGTTGTATATGATACTAGATGATGGTTACTCAGTTTATAGAATTAAGAAGTTCGAAAACTTGTTTCCACAACTACTGAATAACGTTTTTTCTGAAGCTAAATATGTTATGAGAATCGATAGTTGCGGTATTTTCAGACAAACTGATTTCTTAAATGCCATACAGGCAATCCTGCAAATAACATTATTTTCGATCAAGAAATAATGGTGGGGTTATGTAGTTGATGACTTACGAAGTTTTAATTGCGAGAGAAATATTCAGATTGGACAAATTAAATGACAGAACAAATAAATAATATTTATTCAGACAAATTATATAACAGTGTGAGTACCTACCTAGACAACTGGACAGTCTTCCCTACTGGATCTGCGATTCGTTCGCCAGCTTCCTGTCAAACGAATTTGCCGAACTTGTCGCGATAAAAGCCAAGTAGAATTGAATAAAGACAGCTTCTTGGATCGAATTTTTAATTTATCCAGTAGATGATGTCGCTTCTTAACCTAAAAGCATTAAACGATTGTCAGCTTTAGTTAATGCAACACTTATGTAGCGCTGTGATAAAATAATGTATTAACTTAAGTATTCACTGTCACATTGTGTTTGATAATTGCTAGCAGTCGTTGTGCTAATTTCACATTACTTTAAGTGTACATGTTTCACGACAAACAAATGGGAATATGTATTCTGTAGCCAGATGGAATACATATATACGTTGAAAAGATCCTACACTGGGTTGTTAATATCTAAGCTAACCCCATATTTGAAACTCTTAACAACATCTAACATGTTTATTGCAAGAAAACAGCACAATTTTTCATTTATCAAAATTCTGTGTCAACCCTCGTGAAATTTGATCCCAATTAACTGAAGCCTGGCATGGCCAGGTGGTTAAGGCACTCGACTCGTAATATGAGGGTCGCGGGTTTGAATATCATTCACGCCAAACATACTCACCCTTTCAGCCGTGAGGGCGTTATAATGTGACGGTCAACGTTGGTAAAAGAGTTGGCGGTGGGTGGTAATGACTAGCTGCCTTCTATCTAGTCTTACACTGCTAAATTAGGGACGGCTAACAGACATAACCCTTGTGTAGCTTTGCGCGAAATTCAAAACAAACTAAGCCCAATTAACTGTGTATTAAATACGCAGCTTGTGTTTATACAAGTAGTGGACAAAACAAAATGGTAAACAAGCAACGAAAATTTCATGCAATGCAGAATTTAACACGCATGTGTGGCTCATCCATTAATTTAGTAAATAACATCTCGGTGTGTATAGGATCATGTAAATATCATGGTTGAGATATCGGTGACTTTGAAAGAGGGATGGTGTTCATTGGGTGGAACCTTCACTGACCAAAACAACTTCATGTTTCACGAGACATGATGTTTAGGGTGATATCAGCTTGGAACTCCGAGAGAAATACATCATCAGAAAAAGGCAGCAGCCGGTGGAAGTTTGTTCTCCAGGTTCGTGCATTAATTCAAGCTGCAATGCAAAAGAAGTGAGCAACTACAGATCAACTGGCCACAAATTTTAACCTGGGACGACAGCGGCCAGTTTCTTCAAAAACGGTCCACCGAAAACTCCACAGGATGAGATATTATAACCGAGTTGCAGTGCACAAACCGCTCATCACACTTGACAAGGTACAGTTGTGCGTCTATTGGTGCAAAAGGCACTGGCTACGGTCTACTGACCAGTGGAGAAATGCGATATAGTCACATGAATCATCCTTCACAATGTTCTCGATAAATGAACAAATGCATGTTTAGCGTCAATCTCAAGAACTCTATAGCTCTGAGTCTCGGTTTCAACAGTGAATGGTTCAGATGGTTCCGTAATGGTACTGGGTGCATTTTTCTGGCATGATTAGGGTTACCTCATACACTTGTAAGGCAAAATCGATGTCTTTCATTACCCAGTGGTGTGCAGAGTAATCATTTTTATCACTTTTTTGCAACATTTCTGGCCTGCATAGAAGTGTTTTTAAGATGACAATGCCCTCGTCTACAGAACACGAGTTGTCACTTTTATAGAGATTTTGCACACTTTGCACTTGCAGAACGTGCAGATTTCTCAAACAATTTATTGGACACGAATGCGTTTTAGCGAAAAATCTGATGTTTTCCTTCGTTTTCAAAGGGCACAATTTTTATTGTCATTTTGGTCTGACAATCAGAGCCTTAACACGGGTAATATCACAGAGTCTGAGCTTGTAATGTTATTACATATATTTCTCTTTAAAATAACAAAAATGCCACTTTACCGTTTCTTTTTTTGAAGAGTATACTTACACTATGTAACACAAATTTTGTTCCTGGATAGTATGTGTTATTTATTAATTGCTTATGTTGTAGAAGTACAGAAAATGGCCATTATACCCTTCAAACTTTGCTTTTGTGATCTGGATAATGAAATTTAGACGTTCATTTATTTTATATGTAGAAACAGACAAATTTGCATATTTTCATTTACATAAGGTCTGAATAAAACAACATGATTTATATGTATATATATTTAAGCTATACAAAAATGAAGAAAAATGTTTAGAAGTGAGTAGTTTTTTGAGATTTGCGACTGTAATGTAAATCACTTTCACGTATCAACCCCTAAATATAGTCTCTCATCATGTTTTCGTTATACGCTCTCAGATCACAAAAGCAAAGTTTGAAGAGAAAAATATCTCTTTTTCATTTAATTTATGTATAAGCGATTGGGAAGTAACTCTTTCTGCCCAGGAACAAGAAAAGTAAAAATTTTGTGAGATGTTTGTTTTGTTTTTAAATTTCGCACAAAGCTACTCGAGGGCTATCTGTGTTAGCCGTCCCTAATTTAGCAGTGTAAGACTAGAGGGAAGGCAGCTAGTCATCACCACCAACGACTAGTGGCATTAACTGTTACATTATAACGTCCTCACGGCTAAAAATGGTGAGCAAGTTTGGTACGATGGGGATGCGAACCCGCGACACTCAGATTACGAGTTACACGCCTTAACACGCTTGGCTATGCCGTGCCGTTTTGTTAGATAGTGTTATTGTGTGTGTTTTTGAATTTCGCGCAAAGGTACTCGAAGGTTATCTGCGCTAGCCGTCTCTAATTTAGAGTGTAAGACTAGAGGGAAGGCAGCTACTCATCACCACCCACCGCCAACTCTTGGGCTACTCTTTTAACAACGAATAGTAGGATTGACCGTCACATTATAACGCCCCTACGGCTGGGAGGGTGAGCATGTTTGGTGCGACCGGGATTCTATTATTAATTTCACACTTCCTTAAATTGTTTAGATATATCTGTAGTAAAATATAATTTGATATATTTTCTAAATGTGCATGCAGATGTTCTACCTGTGGTAATGACGACGACCTTGTCAACTGGATGTTGCAAGGTCTTAAATAAATTGTAATCTATTTTACAGATTCTTTGACCAGTCTGGACATTTCTCTATGTTTACTCCCTCAAGGGATAACACATAGTCGAAGGTAATAATGAGTTAGACGCTTCCCACTTTTAAGGCCCCCCAATGGCTCAGCGGTATGTCTGCGGACTTACACGCTAAAATCCGAGTTTCGATACCCGTGGTGGGCAGAGCACAGATAGCCCATTGTGTAGCTTTGTGCTTAATTTAAAACAACAACAACAACCCACTTTTAATATTTTATTTATTATCGAAAAAGATAATTTGGAGTTTATGAGATAATGAATTTGGATCTATGTCTGACATAAAAGTGTATTATAAGATCATTGCTTCTGTCCTTGTTTTGTGCAGATATATTTGGAGCATCTTCTCTTCACCCTACCAGCCGGTACAATTATGGTCACTGGTCTATTGAAGTGGTTAAATGCCTTAAAATGGGCCTGGCATGGCCGAGCGCGTTAAGGTGTGCACTCGTAATCCGAGGGTCGCGGGTTCGCGCCCGAGTCGTGCTAAACATGCTCGCCCTCCCAGCCGTGGGGGTGTATAATGTGACGGTCAATCCCACTATTCGTTTGTAAAAGAGTAGCCCAAGAGTTGGCGGTGGGTGGTGATGACTAGCTGCCTTCCCTCTAGTCTTACACTGCTAAATTAGGGACGGCTAGCACAGATAGCCCTCGAGTAGCTTTGTGCGAAATTCCAAAAAAAACAAAAAACAAACAAAAGCCTTAAAATCTAATCAACGACTCCTCCCATTCTTCAATTCTTGACACTTATTTACAGGACAGTAAACCCGAAACGCTTAGAAATGCATGGGATAATATCAAAACAGGCCCTGTTACACCTCAAATGAACAATACCATTCTTAACTTTGCGTTCTTGGCGTTAAAGCCACAATAAGATATTGAAGCTAATTAGTAAATAAAATAAACACCCACGTGCACATTGTTGTACGAATAAAGATTTCTGTTCTACTTGTACATTAATGTTTTGTCTTTCTTTACTCGATTCGCAATCTGAGGGTCATGGGTTCGAATTCTAGTAACATCAAACATGCTCGCCATTTCAGTCGTGGGTGCGTTATAATGTTACAGTTAATCCCACTATTCGTTGATAAAAGAGTAGTTTAAGAATTAACGATGAGTGGTGATGACTAGCTGTCCCTCTATTCTTACATTGCTACATTATGGACGGCTAGCGTAAATAGCCCTCATGTGGGTTTGCGCTTAATTAAAGAAAAACAACCAAAAAAAACACCTTTCTTTAGTGTCTGTGTTTAATTTATTCTCTTCTTATAATTACCTGAATATGTGTTTTGGAGGAAGCTTGTGATTACCTGAGTACAATATTACAATGAAATCTGTGCAGTCTGTACTCATAGATCACGTGTTATTACTATACTGCATTTAAAAATGATGTTATCTTTGATGTAAAAACTTTTGGTTTTCAACTTCATCTGTTTGTGTAAATTTCCATAAGAAACCAACATTCAGAATCTAACTTTGAAAAAAAACTGCTTCATTATGAAATTATTATATCCAGATTACACAGGTCAACAAAGTTTTTGTTGCATTTATATCAAACACTTGGTATTACATAATTTCTTGCCATAATTTCAAATATGAAGTTAGTTTTTTCCTCAGTGCTCTACTTTTTTTTGCAATCAAGGTATTTGAAAATCTCAAAATTTCGTCATCATCACATTGACGTCGTAGTCTATCATGAAAAATATGTGATAAAATATGTTATAAAACTCTTTAATATAGCTGGGTAATAAAAATAAAATGGAAGATAGTATAAATGTATTCAAGTTATTTATATAAATTCAATTTTATATCAAGTTATAATTCAATTTATTCATATAAAACTGATTGGTAGATAAGACATTTGCTACTATGAGGAGGCAAAGCTCAATTGCAGTCTACTCAGGCATGAATTTCCGCTTGTAGCTCTTGCGTTTGTGGACTGTCTCAGGGCATTCTCGTTTAATGCTCCAGCAGTAGTCTGCCATCATATGTTTGTCCCATCTCCCTTTGTAACCCTCTTCTATGGTCTTGAGGTCCTGATGGAACCGCTCGCCTTGCTCGTCACTTACAGCTCTTGGGTTCTCAGGGAATCTATTAAGATGACTGTACAGGTAATGGAATTTGACACTCATGTTACATCCAAGATCGCGAAAAGCTGACAACATATTCGCTAGAAGGGTTTCATAGTTGTCAACTTTTTTATTACCGAGAAAGTTTGCCATCACTGCCACAAATTAAAGCCATGCAGTCCTTTCCTTGTCGTTCAACTTTCTGGCAAATTCTTGATCACGCACAAGTGCACAAATCTGTGGTCCATCAAAAACACCTGCCTTGATCTTCTCGAAGGACAAACCAGAGAGCACAGAAAATGTGTTGGAAGCATTCACCGTCAGTATTCAACGCCTTCATAAACTGTTTCATCAAGCCCAGCTTGATATGGAGAGGAGAAAATATGATCGTTGACAATATTTGGCATACCTGCCTTCAGAGTCTCACGTATGGGCCACTCCTTCTGGTTTCAGTGCTTTTCTCGAGCTCGGCTGTCCCACATGCAAAGATAGCAGGGGTACTTTGTAAATCCTCTTTGTTGACCTAGGAGGAAATTAACCATTTTGAGGTCCACACAAATTGTCCAGTTGTGCTCGTGGTATTTTAGTAGGTCAATCACAGTCTTAATGTCATTATATTCCTCTCGTAAATACACAGAGTGTCCAATTGGAACAGCTGCATAGACATTGCCATTATGAAGTACAATGCACTTCAAACTTTGCTTAGAACAATCTAGAAATAATCGCCAGTCATTTGGATGGTATACTGGCATCCCTACTTCCTGGAGAAGACCTGAGATATTATGACAATAAACAAACATATTCTCCTATGTAAAAAATGGCACAAAAGCCTGCTGCCGATTTCGGAAGTATGACACTTTTCTTGCATCCTGGAAGCTAATACTTCAGCTGCATTTTTGGAGAGACCAAAATCACGCACAAGGTCATTCAACTCTAGCTGGCTAAACTGTTGAGGAGTTAATGAGTGTGGAGTTTCATAAGAAGGATCGCCAGAGGCTAGAGACAGGTGTAACGACAACCTCACGTTATCATAGCTCATGCAGCACTGAAGCTGTCAAATGTACAAGAGCATCGCAGCAGTTGTCGGTTTGCCAATATAGGCATCGCAGGAAACGTGTTAATTTGACCACAAACGGCTAGAATGAAAAACTTAAAATTGCATTAAAACTGGAGCATGTAGAGCTGAACCGTTTTCATATTTGAATTTAGAAGGTCACAAAGGGTAAAATGAGTAAAAAAATCTTATGCAACTGAGATTTCGAAAAAATTTGTTGACCAGTGAATTATTTATCATAAATTTGCTCATCATATCGCTTTACGTAAAAGAAACTGAAAACGCTTCAGTATTTTGCGAAGTTTATCATTAAATCATATAAAATAAAACTTTTTTTTTTTTTGCTGAAACTTTCCCAATGGGTCAGAGTTAAATTTACGTAGTTGAAATATAATATTCGAAGTTCCTTTTTATTTTAAAATACATATATTTTATTGTGTTGTTTTTCGCTAAAACAACTAAAACAAATTAGACATCAAAATGCACATGAAAATTTAAAAGTAACCGATAAAAATCTTCCATTTGGTACATATTTAGCTTTTTAGAAATATTCAATTTTGACGGTAAGTGGTGGCGATTTATTTTTTGAGCACGTGTGTGAGAAAAGAGGAAAATGGGTACGGTCTTGATGTTTTATATTTTAGAAAATATTGAAATGCTATTTCAAAGTATTGGATTTCTTCACAGTTTTAATATTTTTTGCATATTTTATTGAAAATAAAAGTTTAATTTGTTTAACATTTTACCAGGGATATTCGATAACCCTATACTCGTCTTTTGCATCAGCGGGTTCGAAGTAGAACTTAAGGGTAGAAAGCGACTGATCGCTAGTAAGGTTTCACGTTGAGTTTGTGTATTGCCTTAAGGTTTTATCTTGTCTTAGAAGAGATATATAAGTTATTGGAAAGGGCTCAGAGAAGATCATTTATGATGTAGGAATTGGCTGATTCCAGGGATTGAAGTGTTATTATATTACTACTTTTATAAGGTTATCTTAAATTTAGGCTTAGGTTTTGCCACTGTGTCAGTGATATTGATAACACATTTACGTTTTTTATATGCAAAAACGGCTCGTTTTGGGTTCAGAAAATATTTTAAATAGAAGAGCGAACAACGTTTTGACCTTCTTCGGTCATCGTCATCGGACATCACAATTACGTTTGTTAGGAATAATTAATCCTGATATTTTTCAGGCGATACTAATTCCTTTAGTTTTAAAGTTGTAAAATGCTAACCTCAGAAGACAACATATCACTTCATGACAGAAAATGATCACCCTTAATAAAAAGTCTGCCCTAATTAAAATTAGAATCTCAATTTATTCAAAGTTTTAAACTTGTGTTTTCGTCTTGCCATAAGAATTCAACGCAAATTATCTGATATTCCTTCAGATACTTCATCTTGAAAACAAAATTAAGTTACAACATCGTATTCTTAGTTTGTCTCTTTAAGGTGAATCCTTCTATCATTCTAGTATCCCATTTGGTCACTACTATATTAGGTAAAGATTAACTTTTATTTTCTTGGTAGCAAAATGAAAAGTACCGTAATTTATGATGTGTTAATGATTTTAATGTTATATGATTCATTTTTACTTGAAATATTTGTCACTTTTAATTTTAGTCAAAACATGAAGGTAAACATAAATTATTATGCATTTCAGACAAAAGTTAGTTTTATTACAAACCTATTAAGATGTATTTATTCAGTCTTTTATCTTTCTTTCACAACTTTATTTTTTATCATTTTTATTTAACATAAATGACATTTGTATTATGTAAATGTTTGATTTTGTTCACAGATACTTTTTAATTTTTTTCATACAATAGTAGATATTACATTACCTAATTTGAAATGTCAGTTACAAATGAATTTAGCTAATTAATATAGCTAAACAAGGTGAACCTTAAATGTGTGTAAATTTGTATTGTAGTTGTAAAAATTTAGACATTTCTATTATCTGAATGTTGACATACACTTTACAACTGATACAGATATATCTTAACCACTTCACATATTCTTGTAAACACCATGGATAGGATCATATGTCTAAGGGACCAGCACTTAATGCCAGGATATGAGCAAGTTTGGTGAAAACAGCTTTATCTCTTTTCACTTTCATGAGGTGTGACAAATGCTCATACCACTCAGTTTGATGACTACTAACGTTTCAACCCGTGGATAATGTCAGCTAATCTTGCACTGTATTTAGTATGCATGAGTGTATACTGATAACTTTATTATGTGTGTGAGAGTGGATCAGTGATGTCTAAAGTCATTCTCTAGAAAAGAAAACCAACTCTCTGCTTTGTTACATTTGTTCAAGAACTACACCTAGTTGTATATTCACATCATCAATATATAAACCATTGGAGAACTGAAATAATCCTACTTGTTACTGGGTACCATTGTTGTCTTACTGGATTTGTGGGATATATGAGTGGTTTAGATATCCCTTGGTATTGTTCTTGCTCAGAAAGATATATTTACTTGATTAGGACAACCTGTTGAGGTACAGCTACTGCAACTATTTCTGCAGATATTCCCCTTTCATACGGCTGTTTTTACCTTCTTACAACAGAAGCATCTGTTAGGATAAGAACACCTCCTTTACCCTGTTAGCATCTCATTGCTTCAAGAAATTTCATGAACTTGTCTACCAAGATGTCTTCTTGATCCATGGAGGCCATTGTTAGGTATGCCCTTCCATGCAAACAGTGCAGATTATCTGTATAAGCATCCAGAATCTGATGATGCCCATCTGAAGAGCCTTGAACTCAGGCTAATGAATTACTCAATTTTTCAATTGGTCAGTCTTTTTTGTACAATTCAACAACAGCTGTATCACAACCATAAAGTTTTACCTCACTGAAGTGCCCAACTGAGTTCAGGGCTGGATTGTCTGGATCAAGCATTAGGTTTCTTGTTCTGGGGACCAGCTATTCCAGGTAGTTACCTGCCTGTAATGATTTAATAAAAGGTTCAGGTCTTTTTTTATTGTACCTGTGAAAGTTATCTTTGCTGACAAAGTCTCATGATTGTGACTTGTGAAGTTTTGTCCAACACTGCCTTAAACCTGGATAGCAGTATGGTGAATTGCCATTGTCATCGCATCCATCATTCCTGTTCAATCTCAGGCTGCTTTATATAAATATTTTTTTTGTTTCTTGAAGTAGGTTTTTGTTTGTTATTTTAATCATAATTTTGATTTTTTTTCTTTCATTGGAAGTACAGAATACAGTATCTTTCAGTGCTGTCCTCTGAATGTAAACTTTTCTGTATGCATGCCACAAGCCTTTTGCTCTCCCTTATTAGAATTCATGTGTGTGTCTTATGCAAATTATTATGTGTGACTTTTTTACCCATATGAGCATACTCGTGGTGCATGTGACTTCCCCTGTACTATTCTACCAAAGGATTTCTTCTCATTTGGCTGTACGTGTATTCAGATGTGCTTCTTTATTGTTTAAAAATTCTCATTCAGCTCAGGTTTCCTCACAAAGTGGTTTTTGTTAATTTATTTAGTTTTCATTCAGACAATTTTCTTTTTACTTTAAAATTTATCAGTTTGTTCCAGTCACATTATTCTTTTTAACCACTTAATTTAATATTTTCTTCTTAACTATGAATTTGTAAATGTAACCCCTTCAAGGTAATGTTCTTTCTTAGATGTTGGGTGCAGGTGACCCTGTGGTGGATTTATGTGCTTCTCTGCTAGAAGACTGACTATTAGCTGGACCAAGGTTTATTCCTGGAATTGGTCTCAGTTCCTCCTAAATGGATGGAGCTTGTTTAAATTTACAAGAACTGATTATCTGTTTCCACCTTATAATTTTGTCATACCTTCCCATCCCCTGCTTGAGGAATTGGTTAGACCTAATGTAGTCTTTTTTAATTTTGTTTCTTAGGTACAAGATGTTTTATCCCTTTCTCCTATCTCTTTTTTTTCATTTGTGGTGCTTTTAAAAGTTAAGATAATGCATCAGTATGGGATTACAGTTCTATTAACTGTAAATTATAATATGAAAATATAGTTACCAGTTGAAAAGTTGTCTTTTTTGTGTTGTTTACAGTTTTTATCTGCTCTTCCACTGTTAGATAGCCATTTGTTTTTTACTGGCTAAATAACTCCAATGTGTATTTAACTTGATGTTTTACAGCATTTGACAATAAGTGAAATGGCCTTATATTATAATTTTGTTTATTTAAAAAATTAGATTACATAAAACAGTGGTATTTTGTTGCCTTTACCCAACAAATGATTATCTATCCTGCCATTGGCTAAATTGGTAAAATTTTAGAAGGGTTTAGTTTCTTTTGTGTAATGCTTTTGTCAAGGTATTTGTCTACTAGAATAATGGATGAAATATTTGTCACATTAGGAGAGAATGTAGAAAATATAATAATGATTTTGAAGTAATTGCCAAAATAAAGGAGAAAATTTCATTTTTGTTTAGATGTTTTATTACTTTCAGTAATTTTTTTTCAGTAGAAAAGAACAGTAATAAAATTGTGTGAGAAAGCTAATGTTGCTAATGTTTTTAATAAGAAATGAACCAAAGCTTTTTTTACTTATTATTAACTGTTAAGTAAGTAAATATGAAATGTTTTAAAAATATGATCTTTAAAAGCAGAAATTGCATACAAACAAATGCACAATAAGTACAAAATCATCTGCTTTATTTTGGTAGTATCAAAATTAGCTCTTACTCATTTAGAAACAATAACTGTTAAAGAATGTTGTAAAAGTTTTGTTTGTTAAAATAACTGATTTGAATATTATTACCAGAGCTTCTGATATATCCAAGAATAATCTATGCAGAAATTTTTTAACACTATATATACAGGGTGGTCGCTAGAAAAGTGGAAAATTTGAGGGTCAGATGAGATCATGAATAAAATGTGTGCTTACTCATTTCTATTTTGATTTCTTCACATCATGAATAAAATGCATGATTTTAATAATTTTGAGCATCTATGAGTGTAATATAACATATGCCTTTAAAAAACTTTGTAAAAGTTATTCTTTGTAAAAATAAATAGCTGTTTGACAAATTTTCCGCTTTTCTAGTGACCACCCTGTATATATATTAATTATCTTGTATAGTTTGTAGTAGATATTTCTATTAATTTATAGGAAAGCCAAGTGGTTTGCATACAGCAAGGAAACATGTTACCCATCGTCGTGATCAACGCTGGCATGACAAAGATTACAAGAAAGCTCATCTTGGAACAAGATGGAAAGCTAATCCTTTTGGGGGAGCTTCTCATGCTAAAGGAATAGTCCTAGAAAAAGTGTTAGTATTAGTTGAATAATTTTTTATTATGTGCACATTAGCTTTAATAAAGAAATCTGATAGTTTGGGTAGTGATTACATCTATTAATTTTTCATAAACTAATCAATGGATTGAAATGACAATTAAATCAGTTGTCAAGAAAATAATTAACTGATCAAAATTGTTTTTTGTTTAGTTGCTGTTTTCACTTATTACAACTATTTGATTAATCAAAATATTGTTAGTGTTTTTTCATTAAACACAAAACTACGTTGTAATTTGAGGTTCTCAGTTCACTTCCCATTTTTACTAAACATTTTTAGCTCATCTTTGTTACTTTGTATGCCACTTTCACCAATTTTTCATGGCTTATTAGAGGGAATGCTGCTGATTGGCAGCATCTACTGCCAACTCTAGATACTTGAGTGATATATAATGTAAATTTACTGTTTTTCACATAATATTATGCTTCTAATTTATAATTGCATAAATGTATTCTTTAATGTCTAAAGGAGAGATCTGGAAATGACTCTGACTCATTTTTGTTAAACAGCTATTATAATGTTGTGTAAGCAGGTACAAATCTTTGGGTAGGCAGTCTGGACCACTCTTTGTTTTCAGGAATAAATAATTTTATTCTTTAATATCATATATGTAAATGCACATTTAACAGAAGGATGTAGCAAGGGCAGGTTCCCTTCCACCCACTTTTTTTTCTTTTCTCAAGATTTTAATAGCTTTGTTTTTTAAATTTGTTTAAGCTAGCACAGTTCTAGGGGGATTATTTTTCTGTTTATTTAATAGCTTTAGTTTAGAGGATGGGACAGTTTAAATGGACCGGTAATCCCCATATTCCTAAACTTTATGTTATAAAGAAAGTTTGATATCACTGAATTGCACATAAATTAAACTACCATGTGATAATGAAGTAAATATATAGGTTTAAATATCTTAATAGTTTCTGTAAACATTTCATTAAGTTCCTTTGTTTGTAAATTTTGAAATATTTTGTGTATTAAGTTACACGTGTTAAAACTACAGCAATTTTTCATAACATTGTAATATATTTACAAGATTTAGAAGTTTTATCATTCAAGGTATAAGAGATTTATCTAGACACAGGAATATATATATATATGTATATAAAATTCAAAGCAGTCATATGAATAGAAATTGTTTAGGCCTAATTAAAGGTATCTTGGTGATATTTGGTTCAAGTTTAAAATTATGGTTCTTTTACTTTTAAATCAAGTATGTTTAGAAGTTTAGTTTTATGGTACATGAGTACAAAATATACTGATTTAAATCTTTCTTGAATATTATTTTTACATTTATGCAATTGAAACAAAGTAAATAGATTGACTGATTGGCTCCATAATTATTTCTAATAGTAAATGTGATATGTTTTAAATAAAACATTATTGGCATTAATAATGATAATAAAACATTATTTCATTATTCAATTATCAGTATATTTGATTTACAGAACATTGATGTGGGATTATTATAAATTTTTTTAGAAAACCATAGTGATGATTGCTGGGATGTATGGATTCACTTGCTAAATATGAGTTACTATAAACTTTGAAAAATTTTATGAGAAAATATTTTTCGACAAAAATGTTTTTTGCATAATGTGCAAATTACAGTTTTTAGAAGAGGTTATTTGGGCATTTAGAACATGAAAAACTAAAGTACACTCAGTTTGATATATTTTGAACTTACCTTATAGACAGTGCTGTTGGAGACTGCAATTGATTTACTGTTATTTTATATGCAAAAACTGCTCGTTTTTGCATATAAAATTCTCGACATCACTGATTTACTGTTATTGTTCTGCTATTTTTAGCACATAAAAGAAAGAGTGAAATCTCTTATTTATTGCAAAGTTGTTACCCAGAGAAGTCATTGTTTTATTTTTTGGTCTGATGTTCTTAAAATAATGAAACCTATTATAAGCAAACATTTTTGTTAAGTGCATTTTCCTATAAAAATGCATTTCAGTCTGAAATATCTTGAAATTGAGAAGCTTATACAGAAAAACAGGTTTGAATTATTTTTGTTAGTCAATAAAAAGAATTATTGCTTCTATATTTGGCCAATAAACACAATTATCAAATTCCTCTGTACAGTTAATTAGTTTGAAAAATTAATAAAATCTATTATTAGGCTATTATTTAACCAAAAATTATACTGACAATTCTCTTAAGTTTTCTCACTGATAAGAAACAACGCCAAGTTAGTACTGTGAGACCAGCCATTTGGAGGTTTTAATTGGCATAAAAGTTTTGTTTGGTGTAGATAAAGTTACACTAAGTGATTGTTGTTCTTTGTCTCTTTGTGTGTAAATAGAGGTGTTGAAGCCAAACAACCAAATTCTGCTATTAGAAAATGTGTCCGAGTTCAGTTGATTAAAAATGGGAAGAAAATAACAGCTTTTGTTCCAAATGATGGTTGTCTGAATTATATTGAAGTAAGTATTTTGAAACAATTATAATAATTTTTGAAAATCATCTATTATGCAAAACAAAATTAGGAATAAATAACATTTATTAGAACAATTAATGTGAACTTGCATATTTATTTATTTTATTTATTAGTCTAAAGTACTTTCTTTTATAGTAACTAATTATTAATCTTAAATGTTACAGGACAAATTACATGTTCAAATTTGTACAATATTTGGAATTAATTGAATTATGTGATTTATCCTTTTAACTCAGTGTGTCCATTATCACTAATTTTCATTGATCTTGGTACCACCATGTAACCGTAAAACCATACATAATATTATGTACTAAATGCATCTTTATGAGATTTGTCAGTCTTCTAGTAAACATTATTTGTCTTATGTAGACAAAAAACATTAAATTTATTTTTATTAATGATTGGTCTGTAAACAAATAGACCCTTTATTGGGTCAGTCCAAGATCAAGTTGATTTTCTCTAAGAATAAAAACTTTTCTCATGAAACAGTTTTTAGATTTATTTGTGTAACTACGAGAACTTCCCTAAATGAATATTAGGTGGTTTTCTTCAGTAAAATTTAATATTTTAATTGTATTTTCTCTAATCTTAACACTAAGTGTATTATAATCAGCATTCTAGGGTAAAATGAAAAGTTGAAAAATACAAATAAACCAATTTTCTCTTTCTAGAATGACTACACATTGTAACAGACTATTGTTACAACCATTGCTAATGCTATTGATAGACCTTTTCAGAGTATGGCAAAAGCTATTGATAATAAGTGGGGCAGCTTTGTGTAAACAAATAATTAAGTTATTGGCAGACTAGTGGTATCACACAATCAAAAACTTGGTGCACATTCTGTTGTGTCTTGTTTATTTAATCTTTGTTTCATTTAAGTTTTATTATCTAAACTAATGAGTTTTTAGTTTTTCTATTTTAGTAATTTTTATAACAATAAATAAAAGTGCACATAAAAAAAACAAGGAATTTTATATTTTTACATTGGACTCTTGTTTATTTCAGCTTTGCAATTATGAATACAAAGCATTAACATGTTCAGAAAATATAATTTTGTAAACCATTATAGTTTAAGTGGCTTTCTAACTAAGCTGTAAGTGGGTTATAACAATTCTTTTTGTTGGTCAAAGTGATCATTGCAATAGCTGCATTGAAGCTCTTGGTAAAATATGTAGGAAACTGTTATAAGAACACACTAACCTTATAGATAATTCAATAAATTAAAATATCTTCCTCCTGTTGGTTATAAATAATCAAATAATGAATAGTCAAGAAAATTGTTGGTTTTTTTTAATGGATGAATGTTTGATTTTCTTAGATGTGTGTGTGTAATTTTTGTAAAACTTAGGTCACAGAAGGATAAAACATCTGAAATAGTAAAGAATTGTACGTGGTACACAGAAGTGAAGATTTCTAATTTGCCCTTAAATTATTAGGTCAAAAATTATATTAAAATCTCTTGTGAATTATCATAATATAAATTGATAATAAAGTTGATTGATTAAGCTTTGAATGTAACTATAAATTAACAGAACTTGACCTAATCCATGTATCCAGTCACCCAGTTTCAAAGATCTACAAAAAGTGACTTTCAACTCTAATTGTTGTTTGTGTGTACATACATTTTATGAACTTGTATTTAGCATCTGTAATAATAATAAAATAATTGTGGGAACTTAGAAAATGATTTATCTCCAAATTCATTCCTTATTTTACAACTATTTTTAATGTAAAATATTATGTAAATCTTGACAAAACAGATATCTTTGGTACACTTTCACCTTAATGCTACAACCAACCTGTGCACATTTTAATTTTGAACTGAAGGTCTTACCATGTAATATACATGTTTTAATATTTCCCTATAAAAATAACTATATGTGCAAAATGTACTTTTTTCACTGTTGAAGCAATTTTTTTCTTAAAAAGAAATGTATTTATTATATTTTATAATGTACCATTTGGTTATTATTAAAGCTTTTGTAAATTCAGTAAAAATAACATCTAAATTATATTTGTCAACAAATAACCTATTTGTAATTGTTTATGTGACTGGTTTATTTTTATTGTAAGCTTTTTTTTTCTCTGTTGGAAACTGAACTGAATTAAATATCAAATATTTCTTAAATCAGTTTGTGTTGACGAAGTGAGTGTAGAAGATGAACATGAAATTTTGGTATTTTGTTCTGTTTTTGTTAAGAAGGTATTTTGCACTTTTGTAATAGTCTAACAGCTGTTTTTACATCAGATGTTAAATCTGTTAAGTGTATTAAATTTTTGAATATCTGTCTCTTATTGCATGTGGTTTAAAATAATTTACAGGAAAATGATGAGGTGCTGGTTGCTGGATTTGGCCGAAAGGGTCATGCTGTTGGAGATATTCCAGGAGTTCGTTTTAAAGTTGTTAAAGTTGCTAATGTGTCTCTCTTAGCCCTGTACAAAGAAAAGAAAGAAAGACCAAGGTCTTAACCTGGGCTGAACATTAAACCTTGAGTAAATAAAAAAACATAGTTATGCTGAATCTCAATTTATTTATATAAACAGCAATATTTAATAACTTGCTCTTAATGATGTCTGCTAGTTACATTTTAAACAAAATGGTTGTTTTCTATTTTAGTTCCACCCTTTCAGCATTGTCACAGTGACTGTAAGTTAGTGTTAGGTATTAAGTTTAAGTCCTTAATGTGAAAATATTGATGTAGAAACAAAAGTTTTCTTAAGTACACAACTTTTATGGAATAAAAACACATAACCTCCTAGAACTTTAATGAAGGAAAACTCAACACTGGTTTTGACATTAAACCTACCTAAGAAAGAAAACAAATATTTTGGTGTGATGCTAAAACCAAATGCAGCACTTTTATCTGATAGGTGAGGGTTTGTATCAGTGTAAACAAACACAAAGTTTAATTATTGTATTTTGTATTAGTTTTATTAATGTTGAAATTATATACTGAAGGTAGAGTTATTGATAACATGGCCATCTAACACCAAAACAACACTAAGAATTTCTAACTGTAATTTTAGAAGTTCAAAATATTGAAGAAGTGTAGTTTTAAGTAATAAATAAAATCAGAAAATACAGCCAGAAAGTATCAATTAAGTTTTCAGTTAGGTTGAAAATAATGTACACTTTTTTTCATGGCACTTCAGTTTCACTTAAGTAAATGATAAAAATTAGAGATACAAAATGTGACAGAACGTTTCTGGTTACTGTGGGAATTTTGTGTTATTAGTGGATTGTCAAAAGTAGTGTTTTCTATTGTTTATTAAAGGAGGTCGCAAACGAGAAATACTCCTCATTACGTGTAATCTACTGTTACTAACACTTAACTATCAATTCGGGATAAACATTTTCACTCTTTAGATTTATAGACAGTTGGTTCCATGCTATTTCTAATTCACCCACCGTTTAGAAATAAATGTGGATAACCTTTACATGTGACATCCCTCAGAATTATAGAGGTCACAGTTTAATGAGACCGCTGACATTGATTATTTACCTTTTAGCGAATTCGTGTGTTAAACATATACCAAAGTATTAATAAAATGTTAATATGTCTACTGTATTCCAGGAAGTATTGACGATTTAATTACAAGACTTTTCAAATGTAGTAAGTGTGCTCATGCACGCACATATGTAGACACACACACACTGCATCAAAATTATGAAGTTATTGGTTACTATAGTGTAAACTTGCAATTACTTATAATCAGCGACATTATAATTTTCCTTGCAGGCCTTAACTTTTAAATTAAAATTACTTTTTATTGTCAAAACACATGCTGTTACTAGTTTCTGGTTACTTGTATGGAAATTATGCCAGAAATTTCCTCACTAACAAAATATCGAGTATTACATGTATTCTAAGTTAATATTTATAGAAATGGATTAAGTTATAGAAGCCACTTTACATTTCTTTTAAAACCTGAATATTGTATATGTAATACTACATGCTTGATGTGTACTTCTAATAATTTATTAGAAACAAAGAATTATACACATTTTCAGGAAGTTTAAATTTCTTTTTATTCGACAAATCTTGAATGGCACATCAACGTTAACAAACGTCACAAACTAATATTGAAAACAAGACAAGGAAATAAGTTGACTATTACTGGTCTGGTAATGATAAAGATACATATCTTGAGTATGTTTTTATTTTTCACAAATGCAAATATAAGAAACTCATCATTAGTATTATATATTACTATTTACTATTAGCACGATGTCTACTGTTCTTCTTTGTCTTTTTTCAATGCCGGTTTATCGCTCATTTGAACCTGCACAACTCGTTCATTTGGCTGCTCACCCTCCAAGGCTTTCTTAGGTGCCTCGACTGTCAAAATTCCATCCGAGCTGAGAGAAGATTGTACAGTTTCTGGATCGACTTCTTTTGGCAGCATGTACCGACGAACAAATTGTCGAGATATAAATCCATGTTCATCTGGCTTTTCTTCATGTTTACCTTCGATAACAACGCAGTTCTCAACAGTTTTTACATTTAATTCGTCAGGCTTAAAATGGCTCACATCTAATAATACCTGAAATTTATCGGCTTCGTTTTTAACCTGCGAAACACCTCTACCTGCCTCACGGCTTATTTGTCGCCGGGGGCGTACGTAGTAGCCATGATACAAAGTTGGCGGTAACATATCACTGTCGCAAAGCCCAAGGCCAAAATGCTGATCTGAGAGACGAGTGGGAAAATCCCAGGTATCCCACCAGTCTTGTCCTAGCAATGCTGGTATTAAGCTACGCGAAAAAGCCATAGTATAACTACTTTAACACCAACTAGTTTCGAATTATTTTTCCTCACACTGACACCTTTTCAATACAGTCTTGTTTTGATACTTTTCTGTCGAGATCGTTTATATAGGATGTGGTAGGCCCTCTATACGAGAAATAAGCCGCGTCGTAAAGAGAACTTTCTCGAAATGTGTACGTCACGTTCTTCTACTATTGCGCAATCTTATTTGTCGTAGTGTGCTCTAGAAGGTACAATATCTAAATCACCATTGCGCGAACTTTCTAGAAATATTCTAATGACTACGTTTGGCTCATTTCAGTAGCAGCATTGTAAGTTAATGTTTCCTTTAATATTTTAATTAAACATCTTTCTAAGTGAACGCAATACTAAGTAATTAAACATGTTAGTTAAAAAGAACTGCAGTCCTATAAATGAAATACAATTTCACACCTTTAGAAATATTAATTCAAAGCAGGAGTTTTTTATATTTTAGCATCATATATAGATACGAGGCCGGAGTCTATTCGTAAATAAATAATATTGATATTATAAACGTTAGAGAAAAAACTCAGTACTGATGTTTCAAAGCTAAAATTAAAAAGGAACTAAAGACAAGGTATTTTCATCATATAAAATTATTCAATATAGTTTTCCTCATGAAACAATATAACATTACATTTCTCTTTAAGAAATATAGTTGTACCTCATTAACCATAAATCGAGATTTAGTTATTATAAAAAGAAAAAAAATACCATACTGTGCTGACTATTTAGTCTTCCTCGCTTTAATTTTCTTAGAATGGTAAGTGTTCACTAAAGACATTGCCTTACTTGAACGTTTTTAACATGGAAGGTTTCAACTTTTATTTGTAAAGTAATAAGATGTCTGCAATGTCAGAAGTGTAACAAGCCCCATCAAAGAGAAATACAAGCTGTGCACAGAAGCGGTAAACTTATGGCATGTCTTCAAATGGGGGAGTCCGGCATGTCAAGGTGATAAGAGCGTTCAACTCCTAATTTGAGGATTGTGGGTTCGAATCCCCGTTACACCAAACATACTGGCCATTTTAATCGTAGAGAAGTTATAATATGACGATTAATCCCACATTTTGCAGGGAAGATTTAGTTATGATGTCAAAACAATGTTATTAATTGTTCATGCTATTTTGTTTTTAGGAAAAAGGTGGGCCTGGCATGGCCGAGCGCGTTAAGGCGTGCACTCGTAATCCGAGGGTCGCGGGTTCGCGCCCGGGTCGCGCTAAAACATGCTCGCCCTCCCAGCCGTGGGGGCGTTATAATATTACGGTCAATCCCACTATTCGTTTGTAAAAGAGTAGCCCAAGAGTTGGCGGTGGGTGGTGATGACTAGCTGCCTTCCCTCTAGTCTTACACTGCTAAATTAGGGACGGCTAGCACAGATAGCCCTCGAGTAGCTTTGTGCGAATTCCCAAAAAAACAAACAAACAAGGAAAAAGGTTTATAATTTCATGGTGGCAATTTTTTAAATGGGCTGAAAATAACGAAATACCAAGAGGTCATTTGTAAAAGTTCTACATATTTATCTCCTCTTTCACAAAATGATTCAAGTAAAATAATTTACAGGATCTTTTCCTCCTTTTTATTATTTATATTTCTGTGCGCAAGAGATACGGAACTAGGCCCATGTGGGTGTTATTTATGTGACAACCAATTTCATTATGGCTAAAGTTAGTGTTGTGTGGTTGTGACTAGCTACATTCCCTCTAATCTTTCACTGCTAAATTATCACCCTCAAATTAAAATTCTTTTAAGCAGAATTAGAATAAATTAAACTGTGACTTTCTGAGTTCAAAACTCTAATTAGATCTCAAATCGACCAAGAGATGACAGAGTTATGAGCCCAAAAAAATTTGCACTTGAAAAAAAGAAAACTCAGAGTCATTTTATGAGTCGCTATGTAGCATTAAAAATAATTGTATTCAAAGGTAAAAATAAGTAAAAGCAGTTTACTTTGTAAAAAAATAGTGACAATAATTGATAGTGTTGTGATTCAACAGTAGTTTGTGTTACCATTTTTTTATTGATCACACTGTTTTAACGCGTTTCATTTATTTTTTATTCACGATACAGTGGCAATTCGTATTTCAGCTCTGTTAAGAATAATACTGTCATAAATTTTGCATTTCTTTCGAATTTAGATGGTTGTGTTGTTATTCTTGCAATAATTGAAATAAGGAGTACAGTAGTCATAAAGTTCTAGCAAAAGGACAAATAAAAGACATTTCAGATTGCAGAGATTCTCTGCACCATATGATATATGAGTAATTGATATTGTGAAAGAGTGAATGTTGAGAATAGAATTTAGGCAATAAAACATGGATGTGAGGATATATTAATTCCAAAAAGTTTCAACGTCAAGACCAGGAAATCTCTTTGCACGACAGTTACACCGTCACAGGTTGAACTTCCAGTGAAATAAAGGTAGAAGCACAAAAAATGGAAAAGACAATTAAGCTTAAAAATGTAATGGTCCACAATATAAAAAGAAAGTTGTTCCGAAACAGAAATCACTTACTGTGATTCTTTAGAAGTATACATAACAACTTAGAGTGGAAATAAAAAGTTTTGTAATTCGTCAAATGTGGACTTGCTATTGCAATGAACACAGGGAGTACAATTTATATTGGGTGATATCTACGTGGATGTTTAGTGTTATTTAACTGTCCTGGCAACCATAACAAGCAAACTGAGCTGAGAGTGGAGACAAGTGAATTTCGACGATGCAAAGGAGGAAAACGTTTCAAGATCAGACTGTAGTAAAGATTGGAAAATAAAAAGATTTTTTAAGTAAAAATTCAAGAATATTACAGATATAAAACAAGCTCTTAGATAATGAAGTATGTGCTACACAGCCATGTACCTCACTCTTACTACGATTTGTTTGAATACCTTAACACCTTCTAAAATGAGAATATTTTATTCCATTGAGTCAGAGATTTCTTAAAATAGGCTGTTCATAAGATCGGTATTTACGTACAGGTAATTTTATGTGTCGACCAAACAAGCGTATCTTAAAAAAACAAACCCTTTAACAATATATATATAAGAAATACTCTATTAATTACGTTTAGTCTACTGTTATTAACACTTAGCTATTAATTAGTAATAGTTAACATTTTCATTTATTGAAACATTTATAGATACTTGAATTCAAACAAAATTGAAAGAAGCAACAACTGCCTACTACAAAGCGATATGTGAGAAGGTCTTGGATTTGTTTGCCCCCCAATGGCTCAGCAGTATGTCTGCGGACTTACACGCTAGAATCCGGGTTTCGATACCCGTGGTGGGCAGAGCACAGTGAGTACCTTACAAGTGCAGAATCTCTTGTTTCATCGGTGCAAAAAATCCTGATTTATTTCCTAGCATAGCAGGTACACATAGAATCAATAAACAAAAATATGATATACAGATACTGTAAATTCTCTGAACAATCTTACACATCTCAGTCAGATCCTTTCTAACTCTTGGTTTTATAAAGATAAAACAGTTAAAAACAGTTTTCATCCAACAACCTTTCCATAATGGGCATCATCCAAGTATTTGTATTAATTCCAACAACTCAATGTCCTATCTAAGATAAATAGTCTAGATCTGAAACAGCTTCAAATATTGCCTACTCAGTGACATATACAATGAGGTTCTCACTTCCTGCTCAAACTTGTTTCTGCAGATAAAAACAACTCAAACTTCTATTTGCCCTACCACTAGTAACATCACACTGCTTAAGTGGCTTATCTGAATGATCAACCAGAATACCAAATATATCTACTGATGTATGAGATGGACAGTATCCAAACAAAAGCTACCAAGTTGCGGTTATATTAATGTACTAACTATTCATCTACACATATTAAATGTTTCCAGTTGTAAGATAAAAGCTGAAATTTCAAGATATAGTGTTATGATGTGGTAAGCATACAACTTAAGATAATACTGCATTTTTATCCACAAATTATCAGTTGCACTTACACAGATGATGAAGATTAAAATGATGCAAAATGTTACAGATCATGTTACATTAGTGAAAAATAAACCATCATATATGGAACAGAGTGTGAGAAACCTTGACAGTAATATGTAATTATGAATATTTTGATGTTTTTAATGAAATATCACAATTAATATTTTATAATACTCAATAAAAAGTATGTTTCTTATAAAATTAACAGAAAATTAGTAAAATTGGTATTAAGAGTTTACTGAAATAATATGCAACATGTTTGAGAAAAATAATGCATTAAGTGCTAGATTTTTTATGAGTAAAAAAGATCATGAAATGTTCAGTTGCATTAGATTAATCATTTGAATTTAACAAATGTGAACAAATCCAAACAACTTCAAGCCCCTGATGACCTATGAGTTGGGTATCAATGGAAGTGTTGGATCCCAGGCTTCAGAAGAGCTGGTGTAAAGAACAGATATATGTACTTGTTATTGTCAAACATTGACTGAATCTACAAGATGTGATATTTGGGCTGCTATTGTATAAGCATCACTTTATATTTATACAATAATGTATTGTATCTGCTACTATTAATGCTTACAAATAATTTAAAAGATATTTATACATTTGATTTTAGTTATTAACTGATAATTATTTTGATTTCCTTTATCAATCAATACATGTATATTTTTCTAAATATGTAATGATACATTTATACTTGTCCATTTTTGATATTTCTAATTTGTGTAAACAGTGATTTCTGTTTTTAATGAATAACTTGTGTTACGTTTCACATGAAGTTAAAAATAAAGCAGAAAATTCATATGTGGATGTCATATCTAATGATGTCATTATTCTCTATGTAATATAATTGATACTTCCACTGACCAACATTCAAAGTCAAATTTTAAGCACCAACAAAGACAAACATCCAAAAGTAAAAATCTTGGTAATTTTTGCAATAAACAAAAGTCTAAATACAAATGTATAAAAAATTTTAAAAAGACCAAACTAACTACAGCTTCTCCACTTACTGTGTTTGTTTTTTGAATGTTATCAAAGCTTTATGAGGAATATTTGCACTAGTTATCCTTAATTTAGCAGTGTAAGACTAGAGGGAAGGCAGCTGGTCATCACCACCTACCATAAACTCTTTTTTTTACCAATGAATAGTGGAAGTGACCAACACTTTACAACAACTCCAAATGCAAGTATGTTTGGCATGATGGAGATCTGAACCCTTGACCCTCATAATCCAGGTGGAGTACACTAACCCTCTGGTCATGCCTTTGATTGTAAAAGTTACTTCCTGTTACATGGTTAAGCATATTTTAAATAAATCTGTTCACAAACTATTTCAGATTATATCTGATGGTGCCTTTACTCACAGAGACCATGCAATGAATAAATGTGAAATATCCTCCTCCCCCAAACTTTGTTCTCCATATTACGTTTCTTAAGAAGTTCAGCCTAAGATGCAGAATTCATGCGAGGACATATCGAATGACGTCAATATACTATGAAATATTTGATGTTATCAATCTTCTCCGACTACAATATAGAAAAATGTACATCAAAATATAGTCACAAAAAACAAAAAATGAACTCAAGAAGAGCACTTGTTTAGTTCCAATCCCAGTGTTGCTGCAACCAACCAAACATGTACAAGAAGACAACTTCCTTTGCCTTTAAACATTTCTATCTTAAATATTTCCCAAGCTTTGAATATTTAAAATCCCACTTTGCTACAGTTGTACAAAAACTGATTAGCCTCCATGTAAACTTGACTTTGGGGCACATTCAACCTCAACTTTTTCACAAAATATGTTCAAAATTATACATAAAACTTGAGTTATTGTTTTCACATACCCAATTGAAAACAAACTTGTTTGCTCTTGAACGAAACTAAGTTGTATTGTCTGCTATTTCTATCCGTGAAGCATTGAACCGCATATTTGAGAGTTTTAACTCTGAAGACTTATTGCTGTCCCACTGGGGGGTAAAAAAACAAAATTAAAATTCAAGAAATGCATTGTGTGTGTAAAAATTCTAAAGAGTAGATAAATGTTTATGATGTTATTTCACCAATATAGGTACTTACCACAGAAAATCCCTCAAAAGATCTTATGGAATAAGGTGTAGACAACACAATGGGTTTCTCTGGATGTTTTTTATGCCTATATTCCTCCCTATCTACTCAAACTTGTTTTTATTATTACATGTTAAGAGCAAGTACCAAAATTATGTGTAGTTAGAAATAAATTTTAGGTTACCTCTAAACCAGAGTAATGGTAGTGTATTTAAAGTGTACCTTATTTGTTATACCCACTTTGCTCTAAACTACACCTTTGTTTTATTTTAATTTCATCAAGAAAAACAATACGTAATTCACCTAAACTATCGATTAACATACCTACCATTTTACAAGATTGCAAGATAATGAACTAAAGTTCTAAAGCTGGCTTTAGAATTAATATTCTATTCTTTTAAAGATGTACGTTTTTATAAAGTAACTTATCTTTTAACAAGAAAGTTTTACCCTGTTATTCCCCCCCCCCCCATAAAGTCTAAATATAATTAAACTGATTAGTAATAGTACTTTTGTATTAACGGCCTTTAGATTTATTGGAAAAATTCGTAAACAATTAATCATTTTATATTCACTGGTCTGTTATAATGGTAACTTCCCTGCTATCATTTACGTCCACTCATCTGTAGAAAAAAAAAAAAAAGTAGTGGGTTCACTCAATAAGAAAATATTTTCTACTATCCGTTTTTGCACATGAAAACGGAGTTTCATACACAAGGTTAAGAATCTATCCGATACTTAAATCGGATATTACCTTTACAGGTGAAAACCACGATCGTGAGTAAATTATGCATTTGTGTAACGTTGAACTGTGATATCCCCCTCCCCCAATTCAGTAATTACCTAATTTCACAAAATACTGTACAACTTTCCTGTTACTCGATATGTCAAATAACTTCGTATTGTAATATTAGTAATGACATGTGGTGTGTACAAGTCTAAACAAAACTTCAAAAGTTACCGTTGAAGTATTAATCGATACAGGGGAAAAAGTTTAAATGTTAGAGTTTTATCCAATTTTTTTTTTTTTTTTTTTTACAACAAAAACAAAAGTAATACAATATCTGAATTGCTGTATTGTTTATTTTTTTGTCACCAAAGAGTTGTACATTCATTTGAAGACAACAAAATAACCGATAAATGGTTTTAGAATACAATATATTTTTAGTACATTGAAATTGAATTATGTTTCGTAGTGACAAAAACCTCATTCATGGTATAGTATAAACTATTAATTACACACTTAAAAGGAACACAAGAATTATTTGGCAAAATACTAATTAAATTAAAAGTATCAAAAAAGTTACACTAACACATTCGAACACACTTTCACTGTTCTTCTTTGCTTTCTTTCAATGCCGGTTTATCGCTCATTTGTATCTGTACAGTTCGTTCGTTTGGCTGTTTACCCTCCAAGACTTTCTTAGGTGCCTCGACTGTCAAAATTCCGTCTGAGCTGAGAGATGATTGCACAGTTTCTGGATCAACTTCTTTGGGCAACATGTAACGTCGCACAAACTGTCGAGATATAAATCCGTGCTCATCTGGTTTTTCTTCGTGTTTACCTTCGATAACAACGCAGTTCTCAACAGTTTTCACATTTATTTCGTTAGGTTCGAAATGACTTACATCAAGCAATACCTGAAATTTGTCGGCTTCATTTTTTACTTGAGAAACGCCGCTGCTTGTATTACGACTAACTTGTCTCCGTGGCTGTTTGAAATAGATACGATACATAGCTGGTGTTAAAATATCACTATCATGAAGTCCGAAACCAAGATGTCGGTCAGGAGTACGTACAGGGAAGTCCCATGGGTCATACAAATCTCGACCTAATAACGTCGGTATTAAGCTTCGCGAAAACGCCATATCAAATACAGTTTTGTTTGCTGACTTCTCTCGCAACAATTCCGTAGTAGAAGATAGTTAGAATGCCACCACGAGTATCATTTATATAGTAGTTACGGTACGTTCTCGAGATTCTTCGAGAATTTTAGCCACACTGGTTACGACGCTTTCTGCTCTTCCGGTATGCGCAGTGTTAACTGACATTGCGCATCTTCTAGAGTGTTCGAACATTAACATGAAGATTGCGCGAACGTTCTCGAAGAGGTAGTGAGTTGATATCAGTTCTTGGTTGTTTTCTGAAATTAAGTTCAGTATTTTCGTGCAATAACCTGTGTAAGTATGCGCGATAGTTAGTAATGAAGCGTTTTGTTAGTGAACAAAAACGGTGCCAAATGTGGAACATGATTTCATACCACTAAAATTAGACTTCCGTTTCCAACTGTTTAATGAATGTTAGCAATTTACTGTAAAGTAAATGGGCCAAATAGTAAAACGTAATCTTGTAAATACAGTATGTATACATTTAAGTTAATAAACAGAATATTCTATTTGCAAATAAACATTATACACATGATAAGGGCAAGGCCGGATTAAGCTAGTGCGGGGCATGTAGCATATGTTATAAAGGGGGCCTGAATTAAAAAACAGTTTTAACTTGTTTAATTGGGTTGTTTCGTTTGCTATACAGCCAGATAATACGACAACTATATCTGACATTTCAGTAACAGTATTATATGTAGGTATCAGTTTCAAACGTCAAAAGTAACAAAACTACAATTTAAAAGTAACATTTTATAGATTTAGCATGCGCAGGTTTGTTGATGATACTGGAAATGTCTGTGGCTTTTATAGTGAGATTGTTCAATTTGTTTTGACCCGTGGTGCTCCTTAGTTCATATTTAAACCTTTTCAGTTTTGAAAATGAGTGTTCTCTACTGCAGTTGGTAACCATGAGGGACAAATAGATGCGCAAGGCAATTTCTACATTTCAAAAACAAGACTTCATAGAATTGTCAATTATCAAATGGTATAACTGTAACTCAATTGGGTCTTGTTTGATGCCAATACGAGAAGCATGCTTAAAGTACATAACGAAATGAACAATCAATTTGTAAATAAGAGTTAACCACGGGACTTGTAAATGTAGTGAATTTGCATTTTACAACATTGAGATTATTGACAAGTAGTTATGGAAACGTAAATGTGTTTCCCTACTAAGAAAACAATGTATTGCATAAGTATAAAAATGCGAGGCAAGTATTGAAACAATAATAAACACTACTGTTTTACTGGTTTATCAGAATGATGTGAATTACTAGTAGTTGCATTGGTGTTCTTATCTCAGCTATTCCCCAAATATTTGTGTTTGGTTTGTTTCTTTTTTGCACCAAACTACGAAAAGGTTGTGAACATTAACCGTCCATAATTGTAAAGTAATAGGCTGGAAGGAAGCCAGTTAGTCAGTCATACTTACCAAAAACTTAAAATAAGTTTGTGATGTATGTACAGCTGTAGTGTCACCTGGCAATGGTTTCACGCATTGTTCTTCTAAATGGCCGTTTAAGGATCGCAACAACAGGTCATCAGAACTTTACAATACTGCATGGTATTTCCTTTTATAGTGATATCTGTGTAATGACTTCGTAACAATTTCTAGGAATGTCTGTAGATATTATAGCAAAACGTTTGAAGTCCATGTTGTTTTTTATTACACGATAATTCCAAAACCTAAACAATGACATCAAACAACTTCATTTTGATGACATAATTTCAGACGAAGTATCCGCTTTTATAAATAATATTCACTAGTAGTAATTTATCATAATTATACTGTTAAGAATGTTATCATTACCCCTTGAAATTAGCTTCCTGAAATTTGGTGTTACTTTAAAAAGCTTAAGTACAGAGTGAAAGCCAAACAATAAATATTACAGTTGTAATCTCATTATATTAATAATAACTTCGTTATAAACGCAATGTTTTTGTGTCTATTAAAACACTGCTTAAAAACAAAACAAAGAAAGAAAACGTTTTCAAAAGTAGGTATGGCCAATATCAGTCCCTTAAAAACATTGCAAACAAACTAACAGAGATGGTATTTGTATCACTCCTACATAATAACAAAGGGAATAATTAACAAGTACCAATATATATAAAACTATTCAATCACAATTGAGTTTATCCTGAGCTTTCCTGTTAACATTCTACTATGCTTTGCTCCTCTGCTATTAGTATTATGAAAGGATGATGCAAATGCTATCCCTGCAGTAATTCATTTTTTATGTTGTTTCTTTACTTGTGTTCTTAGATCATTTGCTGACCTTGGTCAAAGCATTATCCTTTCTGTCATAATGAACGTAACTTGATGTTGAAGCAGAATCACATAATGTAAGAATAATATGCCTATAATTACTGAACAATGTTCATCATCATCTTTGAAAAGAGGAGTTACTTTAGCTAACTTCCAATTTTCTGTTACCTGTCTGTCCCCTGCTAGGACAACAATACATGTCTTCAGATTTACAATGCTAAAGTTGGGGTTAGATTCCCCTCAGGGGACACAGCAGATAGCCCAGTGTGGCTTTGCTATAAGAAAAACACATACACGCTGTTATCTACCATTATTCAAGGATTTGAAAAAATAGTAGAGTGTAGTTTACATGTCTAATCCTTAACCTCCTTCAAACCCTTGAGGAAATATTTTCTGAACCAGGAGTCTTATCATTCTTTAAACTTCCCAATTGTCTTCAGAATTAATACACTGTTCTTGTTTCCATCTATCATCTGTTCAAAGTGTGGAATAATGTTTAAATATTCATTAATAAAAATTGATGAAAAAGCAAAATTTAATGACCTGTTCTCATAATCATCAAATATGAGTCTTCCTTTATCAGCCCTCAAGCACTGTATTCCAATCTCAGTGTTTTATTTACCTTTTATGAATTAAAAGAAATCCTTACTGTTATATTTACCCTTTCAACCAAGATTGTTTTTGATGTCATAATTTTCCGTTTGACAAACTTTCTTGATCTTCTATAATTTTCTAAATTTCTTTTCATACCAGTCAGTTTAAATTTTTTAAATTTATGACTTTCTTTAATTTTTAGCTATTGTACTTTTTGTGAGCCAGTCTGGTTTTATATTTGCAGTCACTCTTTTTTTTTCTGTGAGGAATATGTTTATCTTGAATATTTAAAAGTTTTCTACAAATAAACATTGTGTCTTAAAAGTTACATCATGTAGCAACAAATATCAAAAGATAGAGGAAACCATGTCTTCAGACTTCAGGCATAATAATTTAGAGTTAAGTTGGAGTCAAGCAGCTCAAATTTCAAGTAAAATAACATACAAATTAGGATAACATTGTTTTATTCTGTAAAGTATGAAAACCATTAGGAAATGAATAAAAAGTTACAAAGTTATTCAGATAATATAGTATTAACAAGTAACAACGTTTAATTAACTTCCCACATTAGCCACAGTAATGTTTAATTTTTAAAATGAAGGTACAATACCAGTTAAAATTATGAAAGTTAACTGCATAACACTGTAATCAAATTTTCAATATTTTATATGGGGGAGATAAGACTTTCATTACAATTATATAATATTTTGAATTAACCTATGTTTTTAACATAGCTCTAAATTAACCCGAATTAGTTAAATAAAGTTAAAATGGCATTAACATATTCTGTAAATGATTAGCACAATGAAGCTATTATTGATTTATAAGCTTACTTCTTTTTATGTGATTGATACAAGACAAATAGTTAAAAATATTTCAATTTTTTTGTAACTAAAATTAAATAGATATAGTTATTTGAAATGATATTTATAAAAAATCGTAGCACTGGTAATTAGGATTCCATTTTTGAAATTTGTTTAAAAAGTAGTTGCTTATACAGTCATACCATTTGCAGTTTCATTTATTTTAGATATCAACAATATGAAAAATATCTTTCTCTTTTAAGAAGTCTCATTATAAGTAATGAAAAATCAATAATGTAACATGTCTATAAGAGCTGGATGTGCCCTGAAGAATATTAATTTTAATAAAAACAAGTCTCTAAAATCTAGACATTGTTTATGTGTCTAGAGAAAAAGACACCAAGAATTATGCAGCAAAGTTTATTTGTCATTCATACTGTTATATGAGCTTACAGGTAATGTTATTGACTGAAACTTTAACTGATTTGTTGAAGACTCTAGCTGTGTTGTTTAAAAAAAATCTCAAAGTTTTTATGGTAATTAACTCACCAATAGTATAAAAACACTAACATTTAATGTTTTTTAATGACACTTTATGGCAGTGTTAGGACATGTGGCCATCTTTTATTATTATTATTCTCTGAAAAAGATGGAGATGATTTGATTCCTGTATCTGTGCTTAATAATATTAGATAAGAGTTAGTAATTTCTAAAACAAATGGGTGGAGGGGGTTTGGCCTCCCTGAACCTCTTCTTTATATCTGCACCCCTATACACAACATTAAATTTTAGAACAAAAGAATTAAGTACTTTCTTAATCTTCTAAATCTCCTGTCTTACCAGTCAACCTAAATTTCTTACATTTATGATACTTTAATTTTATATCTTATCCTCTTTGTGAACCAACCTGGTTTGTTACTTGAAGCTGCTCATTTCTTTCTGCAAGGAATATGTTTATGTTGAATATTCAAAACTTTTTCACATCTGATCAGTGTTGACAAATAATTCAGATACTCAATTCACAACAAATACATCTTGTTGCATCCTTTTGAAATTTGCAGCCAAAATATCATTATTCCTTACCTCCACATACAGCAAAGCAACCAAATGTTCTCCAGTTTCAACCCTCTCAATTATTTCTATACTTGAGGTTAATAAATCTAAAACATTATTTCTAGTAGATTCTGAGACTAATTGGTAAAGAAAGGCGTCTGATACAGTTACCCAAACCTCGTGATTTGACTCTAGCATTTCCTAATCTGTATGCCTATATTTTTCACTTACTACCTTCTTTTAGTAAATTATATAATAAAATACAGTGCTCAAAATTAATTATGAATAGAAATGGAATTACTAGAATGTTTACAACTGATTTTGCTATAACTGTATTTTAAGCATGTGTGTGAAAATCATTCATTATTTACTCAGTTTTTATAGATAGAATTGCTATTATGTGTAAACTCTAATTAGCATGATTATAATATCCTGATTAGGCATTTAGAGCCAAAATTGTAAGCATCAGTATAGGTATTTTGCTGATACAGGTTTAAACATTTCATCAGAGCATTATATATCAGGAGCAATAAATTTAGGATAGTGTTCACATAAAAGAACCCAAAAATCTACCTGTGGCAATTTCATGTTTCCATTGCAATATAAAACAATCTGTTATTTACATGTGCTCATTAAAAATGTGTTGAGTACACTTTTGTGGCAATATCTGATTTGAGGAGGTCTATCTTATTGTCACAACAGATTTCTTCATAATGATCAAAATGTTGAAGTTTTTTCAAACTGTTGGAAACAATTTATTTTGGAACAGAAATATTGGTTATATATTTGAAATATAGAATAAAACACGTTTTTAAACTGAATAAAAATAAATAATAGTTAACTAAAAACCTTCTCATTTGTGTTTCTAATTCACTACAATGAAACAAACTATTAATAGTTTACATGGTTAATGGATCTTTAGCGTATGCTTTTCCAATGGGAACTGAATTATCAAATACAGATTAAATCAGTTTGTATTGATGAAGTAAGCACAGAATATCAAATTACTCATTCCACTTTTTATTAAGATGTATTTATAATCAAAATGAAGCTCATCTACTGTGTAAAGCACTGCCACTGAATAGCTGTCTCTTACTGTGTTTCATTTGAATTTTGAAACTTGTTACAGAAAAATGAGGTGCCAGTTGCTAGATTCATACTGTTCGAGACATGTTAAGAGTTTGGTTTAAATCTGTGAAAGTTACTAATGTCTGTCTCACTTCTGAACAAATGTAGGTAATTTTTCATCTTAATTTAATATACTTTCATTTAAAGTATTAAAAAACTGTGGTTTAAGCATATAATTTAAGAACAATAAGGGACTAGTTCATCCATCTTGGATGTCCCATTCACTAAACAAGAAATAATTCATGTCCAGCCTCATCATTAAAATATTTATCAAGCCTTCTGTTAACCTTCATTAAATAGAATATTTCCATCACATTTTAATAGAGGCAACCTATTGCAAAAGCTAATAAAAAACCTGCCTTAACAGAAGATCACTCCTATTTTGCCAGATTTTAATTTTAAAAACATATGATGATTGGCATTATTATTCTCCTTAATAAACACATCAATTAGATCTTTCCACACTGTTTCTTTTTTTTTAAAGAGACCTTAATCTGTTTTTATGCCATGTATCCTTTCTCTGAACTCAACATGGGGCCTACCTAGTAATTTACATAATACAATTATAATTATTTGAAACTTGTTTAAGTAGAAGCAACCAAAACCCTATATATCCTACCACTAGCAACATTACCCTGTTTGGACGGCTTAAGGGAATAATGGTCTTTCCAGAACACTGCACATTTTTACTGTTATTTGAAATGTACAGAATATAGCCATAAACTATCAAGTTGCAGTGTTATCATATAATGAGTCTACCTCTAAAACCAATAAGAGAATCTTCTATAGCTACAGCTGTAATTAGATTTTCAATTAGTCAAGAGATGAAGCTATTAATTAAAAGTTTGTACAGCTATTCTATGAACAATTGTTTGAAAAAAAAAACTACTTTCCATGCATTCTTCAGGAAGACGGTCTAAAGTTTTACAGTATATTTGAACATGTATAGAATTTTAAGTAAATCATCAATGCAAATTACTTTAAGATGAATTGGATAAGATTAACTATTCAAGATTTCTTGCACGTGCAATTTGATTTCTGCTTACTTGTTTTGTGTTTTCGCCAAAGTAGGTAGTTATTTTACAACTAATGACACTTAATATATTTGGAAATATCCGGGAACAGTTCAATTAAATAAATGAAATTTCAAATTTATAATAAGCAATTTTCGAAATACGGATAACGGATATACTGTCCCAGTTTTTCGGTTTAGAAATCTGTCACCCTATTACACATTTAAACAAACAAAAATCGCACATTTTAGACATACGAAGAAAATTACGTCATATCATTAACATACATGACTGGACACTTAAGAATTTTTTAAAAACTATAATAGATATAATCAGCTACATTTTAAAGCTTAAATTGTATGTTCATTTTAAGACATTTGTTGTAAAAACGGTACTTGGAAATAATTAATTATCAAACGAATATCGCGTTTGCATGCAGCATTATTTCCCATGACCAATGAGCAAGTTATTACGGCTAACTTCACGTAGTTATTGTACAAAAATGAAAAGCATATCTAATTATAGTAAACATGGATGTACTGAATTAAGTGTGTATGTATTAAGTTCAGTTTTAAATTTGGAAATGTGATAAAGATCACACCCACACAAACGATACCTACATCTCTCTCTATTCATTTATTCGCACATTAGAAAGTACAATTTTCACAATTACATATCAATATTTAGAATATGTTACAAAAAGATCAGAATTTTTACTTTTTGTATAATTGTTAATTAAATACTAATTATTACGTCATCGCTAACAAATAACGCAGTGAAAAAGACGTAAAACTCGGACGATGTTAAACGACAAACATTTAACAATTAGCTTGAACTGACCAAGACATTACATTATTATACATAAAATCTATTAGTTACATGTCTTTAGTAGAACACGTAATCATTTTGAAATATTTTCATTTAATTAAGTATCTGCATTCAATATTCTTTTAATTTACTGTCCTTCCTTCAATGCTGGCTTATCAGTCATTTGAATCTGTACGACTCGTTCATTTGGCTGTTGACCCTCCAATGCTTTCTTAGGTGCCTCGATCGTCAAAATTCCTTCCGAATTCAGAGATGACTTTACAGTTTGTGGATCAACTTCTTTGGGCAACATGTATCGTCGTACAAATTGTCTCGACACAAAACCGTGCTCATCTGGTTTTTCTTCGTGTTTACCTTCAATGACAACAAAATTCTCAACAGTTTTCACATTTATTTCATCAGGAGCGAAATGACTCACGTCAAGTGACACCTGAAATTTATCGGCTTCGTTTTTCACCTGTGAAACACCGCTACCTGCTTTAGAGCTTACTTGTCGCCGGGGTTGTCTGTAGTAAATATACGTAGATGGTGTACAAATATCGCTATCATGAAGACCGAGCCCAAAATACTGGTCAGGTATACGGGTAGGAAAATTCCAAGTGTCCCACCAATCTTGTCCAAGCAAGGTAGGTATTAGACTACGCGAAAAAGCCATGCTGATAACACTTTGTTTGAAATAGTTTTGTATTCGTAGCGAAACACACAAGTCGTCACTGCAATTCAAACACTCTAGTCTCTCCACTCCGATATCTTTTATATAAAGCTTTAACCACGCCTTCTAGATGCTTCGAGCATTTAAACAGCTCTAGTGAACTTTCTAGAAGTGTTTACGTAATGCTTTTTGTTTTTCCGAGTTGCGCAATGAGAATTCAAGTTACGCCCTCTATAGAGCTCGAATATCTAATTCAACATTAATTGAACGTTCGAGATAGATTTAAGATTTCACTAATACTAATAGTATATATACGTAAAAAGTACGCATTTATTTAAGTATTTTAATTTAAGAACTTTCATAAGTGAACATGATGTTACTTAAAAAGAACGTTGCTATAAATAGAACAAACTCATATCGGAAGAAACTTCTGTGTAGCATTTTATAGTTTTTAGCACTGTATTGAAATAGAACATTATTAACGGGCAAGATTGTGACAAATAAATATCAATATTATGAAAGTTAGCGAACAAAAGTATTAGGCATAAATAACGTTTTTAGAACACTTAAGGTGAAATTACATATTCATTTTTCTAAATTATTTCTTCTGTAGTTATTCGATAGTAGCAGCTTGGATTCTACTCTTTCGTTTTATAATATGTCAGGCCAATTATAGGCAAAAATTACCCATTGTTTTGAGAAACTATTAACCTGGTCATGTTTAGCATGAAAGGTATACAATATGTGTTGCATTTTTAATTATGCAGTCAATCTATTAAACACTAACAGAACATCCACTGACTCCAAATTTTAACGTTCACTGAAAGTGAAAAGTAAAACTAGTATTCATACTAGTACTCTGTCTACATCACGTATGATTAACTGAGTTTAAGCATTTATAATACCAAAAAGAAGAGTTTTATATACTTATTAAAGTGTTATGTTACCTCTAAGCTCAGTTATATTTTTTCAATTGTGTATTAAGGCCTTTCACAGGGCTACCTTTAAGTTTTAGATCATAACTACTAATTTTCAATTTGTACATGAAAAAGTTAAATACATAAAAATAAAAATAATCTACTGGCACATATAAAATGAAATTGATGGAAATACTTTTTCTGCTCTTTGGATCTACAAAAACGCCTTTCAGTCATGTAGATTCAAACAGGCTGATGCTTTCAGATTCAAACAAAATGAGATTCAAGAATAAGTTTAAAGCTTCTGTTGATACATAGGATGGAACAGAAAAAAATGAAAGTAGTTAACGTATCATCTTCTCTCAAGAGCTGAGGGTTTCAAGTTTTCTTCCTCTTTTTTTCTCTGATGTTAGCCAGACAACTTGTAACAGTTGTTTCAGTAGCATGCTCTTTATGTTAACTAATAATTATGTATATCTTTTACTGATTATGAAGTTATTGTACTATAATTTTACTTAATAATGTCAAATGAAAATTAATAGTTTTTGGAGTATAAACAAACCATGTATTGACCTTCCTATTTTCATGTTATGGTATTATTTTAAAACGGCATACTTTGCAATTTCTTAGTTATTGTGGTTTGAGTAGTTGTAACATAACATTTGGTGAAGAAATTGTATAAAAAAGAATTATTTACTGTTGTGAATTTATTCACATCATTTTTGATTGTGATAACTGTATTACACTTCAAAATATTATTTACCATTATGATTAGAGATAAGAATGTTTTAATTTATTATCATTTTCAGTGATTTATATTTTACACACAATATTCAAAAGTAATATTAAATCTTATACTGACTTGAACAATTACATTTTAAACATGCACACAGTTTACTGGATGTTTTGCTCAATCTTTGGACAAAGAAACGGGGTGTGTAATTTCATTACTTACGTGTTATTTATAATATATATAAAGATATATTATAGTTCTAAAACACTTTTATACTTTTGATGATAATTAATTTTTGAAGTATTTGGACTTTGAGTCAAAATTACAAATACCAGTATCATGATAATAAGGGTATAAACATTTTATTAGAACAAAAATGCAAGAGTTATAAAATTATGATAGTGTTCAAATAAAAACAACCTTAAAATCTACATTTTTAAGCATATAATGACACCATTTTTACATTGTAAAGTTAAAGAACCTGTTATATACATCTGTTTATTGAAAATATTTTAACTATTCAAATCCATGAAACTTTTTGCAACCTTCAGGATATGCTGGAGTGTTTGGCCCTACTATGATCCAGCCATTAGATAATTTTTTTTTACAAATAATTCTTGGTATTTCTCATCTTGTTGGTAAATATATCTGCCTTATTTTAAACTTTGCCCCCCAATTCCAACTAATGTCAGTTTTTATAATTTCTAGTTAGCTTTTTATTTTGTTTGTTTGATTTGGTTAGGCTTTAAGACTAATGTTTAAGGTACTGTCTCCTTGTTTTATTCACAGCTGTCGATTTCTCATAATCGTGGTTGTAATTGCGAGGTTTCCCACATTTACAGTAGTTACTTTTTACTGACATCATCTGAGGGGAGTTGTTACTCCTTACATGCCTTTGTCTGCAGTTCCTAGCAATATGTATTCTCAAATTACAGTTGAAGCATTATATTGTATTTTATTTTGTCCATTCTGTGTAACAAATTATTTAATTAATCCTTTCAGTTCTTTCAAACCATTATCATTTGGTGTTTATCTGCAACTTTAATGGATCGAGGTTCCATTGCCAGTGCAAACTTTCATTAAGAATGTACACCTTTGCTTCAGTTAAAATCTCATATTCACATTTGAAATTTTGGTAACATGTTAACAAATTCACCAAATCATATGAAACATCGAAGTAAGATGATTCAGTAAGTCTTTTCAGCTCTCCTCCAAGTTCTGTTAAGGCCTTTTTTTTCTCTGTATTCTGTTTCAGACCTTGTTGTTTTGTTTGATAGTTGTTATGGCTCTCAGCTTGAATGTTACTAAACGTCATCGTTCTTTTAAATTGGCATTAAGATGAAGAGCTTCTCGTAGTACCTTTCTATTATAGTATGTTGGCTTCTCAGTTAGGTAATATGGATGTAGTAGTCTGGGAAACTTTTACAGTAACTGGTGGCACAGAATTAGCGGTAATGGTGAAGACAATTTCAAGTGATCTTGTTTCCAATCAGATTAATATTTGTTCCAAAATCTTCTTTATGTATTGTGTATCTTTCTTCTCATTTTTAGTATCACTCTTTTCTCTTAATATCACGTCTGGTTCTTGTATTTTGTGTCCCTTTTTTGTCTCATTCATTTTTTTCCATATTTTAATTGCTTCGTCATTTGTAGCAACGCTTTGACTCTGCTTCGCTAGAGTATTTTGAAATCTGGTTAAAGCTATATTTTACTTTCACAAAAATAATCTCACTTGTGGCACTAACGTGTTCTATTTCGTCTAAAAAAAACACTTATTCAGCGAGTTTTTCTAGATTTCATGGTTAAAATAATACAAATTACAGTCCCTCTAATGATAATAAGTTACCTTATTTCTTTACACTAGGTCACCTTGACATAAGCAATAGGACCGAGTTAAATCCAAAGTTTTAATATTTTAATATTTAAGATTTTCTTTTAACGCAATTATATCCTAAAGAAGACAGGCCTAAAATCTTTAAAAAAAAAAGCCATAATTTTTATGTACAAAAATCTTCCTAAACGTATATCTATACTTCCTAAACTTTCACTGGGTTTTTACATAGATTTCGAAGAAAGTATGACTAAATGCACGTTAATTTTAAGTTCTTGTTTTCTTTTGAATCGACTTGTACTACGAGTTACCTAATATAAGATCAGTTTACTTCTTGTGTGGGTATTTTTTTTGCCCACCGTCATGCCCCAAGTTGACACTTGATAGTAACACATTAATCTCAGGGTTGCAAGCCTATCGTTCGTAATTGATCTTTATATAACCAAGTGTAGTCTTTAAAATCTATGGTAGTAGTTTTCCTCCACAAATTAGTATTGTTTCTTTTATCTTAATCTCGTAGAATTTAAATTAACAATTTATTTTTACTACCCCCATGCATTCGCTGAGCTGTAACAAATACTATTTACACTACACGACCCTAAACGCTGTTTATTTGGGATAACGTCATAAACTTCGATAAATTTGGGCTAAAACGTTGGCAATGAATAATAAATATCTATCGTAAGATTTTTTTAAAAATCTTTAGCTAGAAACTGCTACTCTAGTTTTCTTGCCCCTAACCAATATTTATTTATCCGCATGTCCTTTTACCTTGGAGATTTGATGCTCCATCAGACATCTTCACTCAGAATGACAATAACTGAAAACGGTCCACAAGATCAGGTGAAGTTGTAGTAAATCTTTAATCATGAGATTTTTGTGTAGATATGTGCAAAAATGTGTCAGGTTCGAGTTGTTTTTGTTCAATAATATTACACATCTGGTTTGCATTTATACAAAAGGAGATTCCTAACTAAGTTGAAAAGACTCAAATAGTGTGCTTTTCTTAATCCATAAAAGTCAAGTTTTTTCTATCAAAGTTTCCGTACTTTTAATACGAAAACACAAAAACCAAACTCAACTAAAACTTAGACCAAGTATTTAATATATTGCTTTGTGAAGTAAGAATATACTGGTGCACATGTGCTGAAAATATGAGATAGTTTGGATTGCTACGGTCCGAGATACAAAAGGGCAGAAAACTGCTAAACTGTTATTAACACCAAGTATGCTGTCGATTAAATTTTGATCTATTAAACTCAATTTTAATTAGAAATACTTAAAAACTCAAAAGTACTACATATAGGTTTAAGTATAACCCCTCATCATTAATACTTACTATTAATTCGCTATAGTAATTAAAAATATCCTCTGCTTTTACTTTTAATGAAGTTGTTCAATGCTTTTGCTATTTCCTTAAAATATAGATATTTTACACACTTCTAGTTAAGTAAATTGTTTGTGTTTTATGACGAAATATTGGTTTCAAAAGTTTGTATTCCAGATGAGGTAAGTTCAACTATCGCATTTTGAAATATTAAACACCAAACAAGAAAAATGTCTTAATTTGCGTACATGATTACTTAGGTGAAGTTTCTAATCGTTGGCTATATTGTATTTGTAGGCCTTAAAATGGTTTTGAACTTTTATTACATGAACAAAGGTTAATTTTTAAGATAATTGTTAAAACGCGCATTTATTTGTATAAATACATACTTTTTTTGTAACACCATGCTTATAACAATTTTATATGCTAAGTTCAAAATGTAATTATTACCAGCTTTCAAACATCGTTGTTAAAACATACAAGTTTACAGATAAAGCTTTTACTAAACTCGTAGAGTATATTTGCAGTCGCCAATTTGTTTTCTTTATCACGACTTTTAAAGTACCTACTAGTAAATTAAGCAATACTAACAAATACCTCACACGCGGAATACCAATATACATTTGGTTAGGTATTAGAAAACAACGTATACTGTGTAGTTAATTTTTTAGAAAACCTACACGACTAAATCAAAAGCTCTCTAAATAGTAAAACGTTTATTATTGTTAAGGACTGATTATTACAACAACTTCATGAAAATGGCAAGCCATTGTATTCAAGTAAAATAAAACAATACATTAGCCGATTACACATTCTTAGTAATAATGTAGAAAACTTGGCGAAATTTCAATGTAGTAAAAAATTAAACGTACAAGTAGCTCAACACTAACATTATAACTAGGGCACACTTTCACTGTTCTTCTTTGTCTTCTTTCAATGCCGGTTTATCGCTCATTTGAATCTGTACGACTCGTTCATTTGGCTGCTCACCCTCCAAGGCTTTCTTAGGTGCCTCGACTGTCAAAATTCCATCTGAGCTGAGAGAAGATTGTACAGTTTCTGGATCGACTTCTTTAGGCAACATGTAACGTCGTACAAATTGTCGAGATATTAGCCCGTGCTCATCTGGTTTTTCTTCATGTTTACCTTCAATAACAACGAAATTTTCAACGGTTTTGACATTAATTTCGTTAGGAGCAAAATGACTCACATCAAGTAACACTTGGAATTTATCTGCTTCGTTTTTCACCTGTGAATGGCCGCCTCTTGACTGACGGCTTACTTGTCGCCGGGGTCGTCTGTAGTAGCCATGATACAAGGTTGGCGTAAAAATGTCGCTGTCATGAAGCCCAAGCCCGAAATGCTGATCTGCGAGACGACTTGGAAAATCCCCGCTTTCCCACCAATCACGGCCAAACAAAGCAGGTATTAAACCACGTGAAAAAGCCATAGTACAAAATTTTATATAATAAAAAAAACACGATCTCTATTCCACTTCTACCAACACCTCTCTTATAACGTAGAACGAACGCGCCAGAAATCGTTTTTAAAGGTTATAGTGCGCCCTCTAGAATATTCGAGAATCTGAAACACCATTGGATGAACGTGCTAGAAATGTTTACATGATGCTTTGGGCTCTTAGCCTTTGCATTGTTCACACTTTGTGAGGTCAGTAATAAGTACATATGTTATTAAATGTTGGGCTCATAGTGGAATAAGATTTCTTACAAATAAAAAATTAATTTCACCGCAGAATGTTTATTTATTTTAACATCAAATAAATCTGTAAGAAACCAGGTACAAATAAACAAATGAAATCTGTATTGAATATTTTTAGACTAAAAATGGTATATTTGTGTAAACTTTCGAATTTGTATAATAGTACTGTCTATTGTATGCTCATGTAACTATTTCCCCTTCTGTTAATGGATCTTCACCAAATTTGGCATGAAGGTTTGTCGGATTCATGCAAAGATACATATAACTTTGGGGTTTCACATCTTGCAGTTTTTATGGGCGTTTTTACAATTACATACAAGGGAAGCAACTTTTCGTGTCCGAAGATAACCTTTTATTAATTATGAATTTACAAAACTTCCTTTCAGAAGACAAGTACTCCAGCTAACAATAAATATAGTATTAAAATACCAAGAAATCAATTCAGTGTGCAGGAAATTCTATTTACATTAAAATTTAATTAAATTTGTGGGGCTAAACTTTAAAAAATTATATAGACGAACTTTAGACCGCGTATGATTTAGATAACTATAAACTTAGGTAACTGTTTTCTAGTATTACATGTTGTTTAAATTCAATATTTTTTACACGTGCTAATTTTTATTTTAAAATTATATTAACATTTTTATTTTAATTTCTATCTACGAACATGAAACAACATGATGCACATTATAGTATAAATTTAAAGCATAAAGATGAAGAGATTAGTACTTTATTATGAGAAATAATCTACATGTTTTGAATATTGATATGAAACAGTTGTTGGGCTTTGGAACATTCCTTTTATTAATCAGTGATGTCGAGAAACCCACTTGTTGAGAATTTTATATGCAAAAACGGTTTTTGTAAGGTTGTTTTTTAGTTTTATGTTTTGTGAAATTATGTTGATAGTTTTGTAAGAAAATTCTTTGAAAAAATCGTTTAAGATGTTGTTTTTAGGTGTTTCTGGAAAATATAAATTTGTAATTTTACCTGGGAAGTTTGGTTGTTGGATGTCAATAAAATTATCTAAGTTGTCTTCTTTCTGTTGGTTGTTTTCTTGTTTTTGTTTTCTGTGGAAAGTATCACAAGTCTCCTGGCTAGACTTTCTAAACATGTTTTTATTTCTAAGGTTGGAATGTACCTAGATGCTATTGTGAAGTTGAGTCCTTTGTTAAGTAGCTAAGTACTAAGAAACCAGATAAACACAGCCATAAAACTATGCTCACCAGATAAAATTAACGATGAATTAGACAAAATAAAACAATACTTCATCAATATCAATAAGTTTCCTCCACAAACCGTAGAAAACATTATACGCACACACCTAGACAGAAAACAAAATCAACCAACAAAAGTAAATATATCTCACGAATCAAAAAATCACGAAACCACATACTGCTGCATACCATATATTCCTGACATCAGCAGACAAATAACCAACATTTGGCAAAAACTAGTAACAAAATAATACATTCCAGTTAATACTAAATTTATTCAAAAACCAGGCACAAAACTGAGGTCTATACCATGTAAGAACTACACTGACAAACACCACACCAACATTATTTATAAAATACAATGTGATAACTGCAACGACTTCTGTATTGGAGAAACAAGTAGAAAAATGGAAACCAGATTCAAAGAACATAAAAAGTCACCTTCACACGTTTTCGAACACTGCAAGTCAAATGGACACAACATAACCATAGAAAACACTAAAATACTAAATAAAGAAACAAACATAAACAAACGCAAAATTAAAGAAGCCTTACTTATACAACAACTTAAACCCAAAATAAACCAATATAAGGGAACGCCATTATACCTATATTAATATTACAGATAAAATTATATATTTAAACATCTAATCCCGCCCTCTACATTGCGACACTCAGTTACACAACCCCTTCCAAACATGTGGTCAGCTTCCGGTCAGTTACTTCTTTCTTTGTGAACCTGACGATGACCGAAGAAGGTCGAAACGTTGTTCGCTCTTCTATGTAAAATATTTTCTCAACCCAAACGAGCCGTTTTTGCATATAAAATTCCTTTTATCATTAAACTGCAAGCAATATAGAACAACATTTTAAACCAAAACAATTCGTAAACTTTTAGTCCTCAATCGTATTTTGAGATATACAGAATTTGCCAGTTTATTGTCATGAACATATGTTTTATTTGTGTGCTTGTGTTATAAGTCACTGATTTTTGTTTTGAAAGTTTGTTGAATGATATACGCGAACGCAAGTGTTAAAATTTGAACCCTGCCAGAAATACACATATTTTCGTTTGACCTTGAATGTTATCTAAGAAATACGATATCTCTTGGACCTTGCAATTAATCACCAAAGTTTCTTCTACGTTGCTTACAAGGCTTTTCTTCCTACTAAACAAAACTTCATCATTTTGTTGAGTGTTTCGAGTAAAACAAACGTTAAAAGCAAAAGAAACTTTGTGTATACACTGCATAGTGATAAAAGTTTGTATTGGAACGTGAACTAAATTCTAATAAACTTTATGCTTTTGGATTATATGCGTACACTGTATTTATAAAGCATAATAATTAATTAATAAAACGTATAATGTAACAAACTCTAAAAATTCGGTTTAAAAGTTTCGTAATATAAATGACATCATCCTCTTTGTTTGTTTGTTTGAAGTTAAGAACAAAGGCTATCTATGTTCTTTATGCTCACTATGAGTATTGAAAACTGGTTTCTAGCGTTGTAAGTTAGATGTCATATGTCTGAAACCTTTGAAGTTTTTTGAAACTTTGGGAAACGATTGCAGCACTATAAAACACAACTATGATTAAAAACTGAGTTTGAAATAGTGAGATATTGATTAATCAATGACTCAGTGAACTGGTTGGTTAGTTTGTCTGCTATTGTCAAACAGCTATGTTAGATTTGTGAATACTGAATTTCTAGTTTATGAGCCCACAGTGATTAAGCGGCAAGCCTCTGAACGTATGATGTTAAAAATCGGCTTCTGATACCAGTTTGAAGTGGTGAGATATTGATTGATCAATGAGTTAGTGAACTGGTTAGTTAGTTTGTCTGCTATTGTCAACCAGTTATGTCAAATTTGTGAATACTGAATTTCTAGTTTATAAGCCCATAGTGATTCAGCGGCAAGCCTCTGAACGTGTGATGCTAAAAATTGAGTTTCAATTCCAGTTGTAGGCGCAATTCAAATAGCCCGTTGTATTGCTTTGTACTCAGTAATAAAAAAACAAACAAAACAAACTGTTTCTGTAAAGACGTGGAGTTCCGAGAAATGTTAGAAAGTAAGCAAAATTGTTGTACTAGCGTCTCCTGTGAACTTAGGCCTGTTAACTGAGACAGGTAGAATTTTGTTGTTGTTGTTTTGAATTAAGCGCAAAGCTACACAATGGGCTATCTGTGCTCTGCCCACCACGGGTATCGAAACCCGGATTTTAGCGTGTAAGTCCGCAGACATACCGCTGAGCCACTGGGGGGCAACAGGTAGATAAAGCTTAACACTCCTACGAAAATTGGGGCCTAATAGGCCCCAGAGCAACTTGAAAGGTTATTAATATTAGGCTAATAATTTTGTATTTAAATGAAATTGCCATTAACTGACCCTATCCCTTTATATTTTAAGGAGCAATAATATTGACTTTTCAGACATTTGCGAAATAATATTTAAATTTTTTTAAAAACATCCACTAAGAGTATCACTTTAGTGGATGTAAATATTTTTTTCGTAGGAGTGTTAAACACCAAGACCTTCGTATTAGCTTAATTCTATTGCTTTATCAAAGCATATACATGCAAAACAGAGTTCATAAACTGGATTATTACAACATTCTTTAAATAACATTATTTAATACATCAGGATAAACTGCACTGATTAGGTTTCAGCAATCATAGTGATTGTGTTTCGATTCATTTGTCGAGAAAAGAACACGAGGAAACAAGAAATGACAGTTTTTCAACAGCCAGTAGCGTTTACAAACGCACTAAGTTAATTAAGCTTACGAATATTTTACTAGCGTGGTATTTTTTACTGTGCAGATCCACATAAAAATAAAAAACAAGTTTCTTAAATTGCTCGCATTATTCCAAAGAAAAGAGTGTCAAATTCCTTCTCTTGTTTTTCTACTGTAGCTTAGTGTATTACTAAATCTATATTTTCTATATTGGTACATATGAAGCGGTGAGCAGGGAACAAAAAAGCAACGAGTCGTTGGTGTAGACAACTTAACGACACGAGCTGTGTCGACGTTAATTCAAAGTCAAAACAGTTAGTTCACTTCTTTAAACATTGTGTAACACTTTGATAAACGATTATTAAAGAAGTAGATATTATAAAATATGATGGAAATGAAGGTTGATATGACTCAGGTATACGTCGCTCTTTATTTTTTTGACACCCAAGAAATGAAAACAGAGGCACATGTTTTGATACTTCTATTTTTTTCTACTACTGTGACTAAGTTTAGTAATGAACTCGTTAAAAAACATTTCTTTTCCTCTCTCATGTTTTCAAAGAAGCCGCTGTTTCTGTAATATGAAATTTATGTTGCATATCTGTGATGTCTGATGAAAAGTGGAGACCAAAGTTACCCGAAACGTCAAGATGAATCAACTGACGTTACCACAGGCTGTTTTGTCAGACATGGCAGCTGTTTTTATTAACAAGGTCACCTCTAGCAGGGAAGTGGAATTCATTTAGCTCTGGGGAAACTGGTTCGTAAATAACCGATAGTTTGAAGGAGTGTTCCCTCATTCTTTCACTGTCACTAAGGCATTGCCAATTTACTCACGATTTCACACAACAGCCTCTGATTCCCATAGAAGCCAACACCACCTCAAGGTTGGTAATTCTGAGTGCACTTTCTATCTTTACAAAGTCTACTTTGGAGAGTCCCATGGCAAAATCCTTTACAGGGAGAGGTTGGCTAAATTTTTATAGAAACAAGTTATGAGATATGGTTTTAATATCTATGCAGTTGAACAGAAGAACACTGCAGGGCTAAAACTTACAACACCACTAGTATGACCAACCACTATGTAAATTAATGTAATGTGTATATCACCAGTTTCTTCCACATAATACTCCATTCCCAAGAAGAATTTCACTTGGAGTGCTAGAATATTGATTAGATGCAGATTTATTCCTAATATGTTCCGGCATAAGTATTTCACTTCTTTGTGCTCAGTTGTCCTCATTTTCATCACTGGAAGGTCAACATCTGGTATAGATTATCATGTAATGCACAAGAATTTCCTACTCATAGACTATGAAGCTGTTTCTACATGAAAGCAATTTCCAATATGCACTCTTATTTTATGTCAATCTCACACACCTCATGAGGTGAAATAAGGCTTCCTACAGTAAGGCTAGCTTCCAAATTTCCTTATGTTGGAACTTTATGTCCACTTGCTTTTCACATCATCTCATTTTCTTTCTTCATCAGTTGAGATATGCTTCCATTATGAATTATCAAATCAGGTCGAAATATAGTGGCTGTGTCGATTTCTTACTGCAAACCATCTCATCAATAAACTTTGGACTAGTACACTGGTTTCTTTCAAATAATAAACTTATTATCCAATTTTGAGCAGATGAAGTATATAACTGATTATTATGCCGTAAGTCGAACTAATTCCTGTTTTCTAAATGTTTTGTTAGCTTCTTGTTGCTACTTTGATCTTTTGGGTAGTATTTCTTAGAGATTGTTTTCATGCTTGGAATATCTTTGTTTTATGGTTTATTTTCTCCATTCCTCGTGACTAGTTATCTGGCTAATCCTATCAGTTTTTCTAGACCATTGGCAGGGGAAATTGATGTGTCAGTACTACTTGATTTAATGATTCTGTAATTCAAAGATGATGCCTTTAGAAGCTTATCTGTGATTTTAATGGACTCAACATCATTTATATATGTAAGTTTGCTTTGCTTCAACTTAACCTTTACATCTGTGATTACAATGATATATATAAACTAGCCATATTCCAATGAATTCATAACTTTACATGAAACAACTGGGTAAGATAACAGGACATGCCTTTTCAAATCTTCTGCAAGTTCTAATAAGATCTCTTTATCTCTCTGCACATTGTCTCAGAACTTTGTTATGACTACTTTTTTCTGAAGTGCTCTCAAAACCGTTGGATAACGTAGCTACAATGCTTAATAGTTGTTATGGCTCTGAACTGGAAGGTTACAGAACGTCACTAAAACTAGTCTTTTAAACAAGCAGAAAAATGAATAGCTTTTATGATGTACAATAATTTACCTTGGATGAGTCTCCAACTTATTAGTTTACGTATGTTACATATTACAGTTTCCAATGACCAGAAATTGGAATTTAAAAGTTAAATAATGGTAATATGTCTTAAATTTATGATATTTGCCAACAAGATTGATACATTGAATTTTCTTTCTTAACATAAATATTTTTTACTATACAAAGAAAAATACAATTTCTGATAACGGATATTACAAAAAACGATTCGTATATAATAGTTTTATAAATTTACAGATAATACTGGGTCTTATATCTGGTCCAGAACTGAATATTTTTTCGACGATCTAGGTTCACGACGAGCAAATTAACTCTGAGTTGATACTGTCACAATTCGTTTAAGCAAGTTAGCTTGGTTGGTTTCACGCCGCTGACTTTTCAACAATGAAGATATTTAATTCACTGAAGTTGAACGGTTTGTAATGTTCGAAATCTATAAACTTTCCTGATCAAATATCTGTAGGTTTTTAATTAATAAGCGCTTATCACAATTATAGCTTTGAAGGCCTATAGTACACTGATTGCAAATGACTAACAATAATCTTACTGTCTCTTGTCGCGTTGGTTTATAGAGTTTAAGTGGAATGTCTAAAACGTTTAAAAATATTCGTAGATAAGTTAGTGTTTTCGTAAAGCTTACTATTAAGGATCTTCTACAAGTTTAGAGAACAGACCGGTCTTGTGCAATACACATCCAACAGCTTACGTCACATACAATAAGCAGAATCACACAAATGTATTAAAATAAACGTTTTAATCTCTCTGTACATCTCCAATAGTTCCATTGATCTTGTCTTGAATAATGTTTTACATAATTCTCTTTTAAATATAATGTATCTTTCTTTTAACTTCTTTATTAAATTTATATCTCTTTACTGTTGGTCTCCTTTTAATTGTATTACTTTTTTAAGTAATAAGTCTAGGAAGTTTATATACATATAAACAGAATTTATCAAACATAAAATTTTTTCATAATAACAGAAATCTAAATACTCTAAAATATTCGTATTTATCTTCACATACGCCTTGAACTTCAATAATTTTCTAAATAGACGTAGGTACTGGAGTTGAATGAAAAATACAGTTGAGAGTTGTAAAAGAGAGTGGAGTGTAATTACTTCCCGTCAAGCTGAAGTATTGCACACGTGCACACAGCTGATTCGAAGCTCTCATTACGGGCAAAAGAACGAACAAGATACGTGTTTGAAGTGAGACAGCTAGAGAAAGCTTATATTCAGCGTTTATAGAGTGGGGGGGCTACAGTACCGACTCTGATTGATGTCCACCAACGGAAAATGTGGGAACAGTTTCGAGACAGCTTGACCAGAGAGGCTGGTCCGTGACGTGTGAAACCAGTTGGCGTTCTTCTTTGTCTTCTTGGATCTAGAATTTTCTGACTATCTGAGACTTGTTTTGAGAGCCTAGTTACTGATGTATTGTTAAATTTTGGTTTCTGCTGTTCCTTTCAGAATTGTAGAAATTTGAAATTCTTAACTTCATTATTAATCGTATTTAGTCAGCACGTACAATATATATTAGGCTGGAGAAATAGGTTTGTTTGAAATTATTAAGAGTGATTATTAGAAAACGGCTTTTTAGGCTGCATTGTGAAAGTTTGACACAACAGTGAAGTGTGGTTGAAATCTGTTTTGAATTTGTAATTATTTCTTTTCGTACGTTTATTGTTTTCTACGAAGTAGTATAAAACTAACTTTTTCAGTATTATGCAAATACTCCACTTATATACAAATGAAAAGTTAAAAGCATTTTATTAACCCAAATTTTTCTAACTTCTTAGGGAACACATGGTTTGGATATGATCAAACTTGTCACTGTCGTGGAGTAATAACAATATCACACTGTTAAATACAAACATTTCAACAAAGAAATGTAATTAGTAATAAAATTGACATAAAATATCCTTAACTTATGGGAATTAATTCTTAAAGTATTAACAATGAATCCCATAAATTGATTCGGGGATTTGGTAGTGTTTGAATATTTTCTGTTACCATTAATCTCACACATGATATATATCATTTATCTTTGGTTCTTTAAATCCCACTATTCGTTGGTAAAAGAGTAGCCCAAGAGTTGGCGGTGGGTGGTGATAACTAGCTGCCTTCCCTCTCGTCTTAAACTAGAGATGGCTAGTGCAGATAGTCCTCGAGTAACTTTGCGCAAAATTCCCCCCCGCAAAAGCGAAATATACCTTTTTCGTTGGTATATTTTTATCTCTATTCACATTAACATGTTTCGTAATGTAAATCAACGGGAATTTTATTTTTAATTTAAACTACACGATTTGTTAAATTATTTATGTGGATTAATGCAGGATTTTCCTTTTTTTGTGTTTATGAAACTCCACTTTATATGTGAGATGTAGTTAATATAATTATAACGTTTAGTCACCTCTCAAATACAGAAAATTATTATTATTTATTATTCAGTAATTGTAATTAATTAAATAAAGTCAATAGAATGCGACAACATAATGTTATCTAATCGATGTGTGTGTGTAATAGCATTAATTGGGTGTGGTAAGATAGCGGACGCAAGGTCTCAAAGTAGTGTCTGCTGAACGTTATCCGGTGTTCAGATCAGTAAAAAAGTACAAACGTTTCACATAGACTAACTAACTCTCGCAGTCTGTGAATCTCACTAAAGCCTGGAAAAACAGTAATATCAACTTGTCTGAGTATAATAAAGTCCCTATTAAGTAAGGTAAGCGTGCTCTTAAATACGTCAGTGTATACAACTAAACCTGAAACTGATACTAAATCTTTTTTTTATTTTCATATTTAATGTTTATTCGTCAGCAGAGTTTACAAACAAAAATCCTTTTAAAATGTAGGTTTAGTGTTCAGCGTCCAGCATCTTAAATATTTATTGATAAGTAAAACAAACCACAAAACATAAGAGGAAGCAATTCATTTAACACATTAATACACAGACACACACACATTTATATATGTAACGATTAATTCAAGAGCTTTTAAAGTTTAAAATAAAAACTTGAGTGATAAACGGCTTTTCTTAACTTAAATTCAAGCTATGTCATACATAATATTAAATCCAGGAATTATAAAAGGAAGGGGGTTAAATAAAATAATACTTTATATATAAGCCCATGTTTTAGGGGTCATAAAACATACTAGTTACAAAAATAAAATAAAAATACCAAAAGTGTTACATATAAACCCAATAAGTAATAATTCATGTATGAATAATACTACGTAAAAGTCTTTATGTTCGTAATTGTATGTTAAATAACTGTACATTTATTAGGATGCATTTTTAAAAAGTGTACAATTATACGTTACTGATACTTCTGTTTTCCTTTGTTTTGAAGAAGGATGTGCAATGTAACAGCGTGTTTTTCTGTTCGTTACTAAATAATAATGTATGTATATATATATATATATATATATATATAGGCTTGTATATTTGTATCTGTTGTAAAGTGTATGTCATTGTAACTGATTTTCTTATGCTATACGAGATCATGACGCATGCGCACATGGAATTTGGAACGTTGCCATTACACGTGTCGTTCGTCCTAACAATCGGAAACTTGACCTTGAAATTTACAACAGTTTTCGAAGCCGATAGCTAGTGTTAGTGTTTTCTGTTAGTAAGAGAACTCCATTATTTCTTTTGATAACAGAAGCTATTAGAATTTTTAACATACATATTTTCATATTATTGTGTACGTTTAATATTTATACTTTTGTTAAAGAGATTGTTTTTTATTGTTGGCTTATTATGCTCTGTAAATTTGTATTTTTACTAAACCTTAAGTAATCTTACCCTGTGAGATATTAATGGATTTACCGACGAATATGTGGTTAAGATCAAGGGCACCTGACTAAAAAAAAATGCATTTTAATTTTTATTAAGGGAAGACGTTAGAGATGTGTATTTAATCAAAGCTATACTCATTATCAGATTGTTTTTGTTCAGCTCAGAGAAGGTAGTTTTTTAACCTGAAGATAACCTAAGATCGAAATCTTGTTCTCTGTTTCATTAGTAAAAGTGTTAATACCCATACCCTGAGATATATAGTAGTCAGTTTGCTCTGATTGGAGGTAATATTAATAATCAAATAAACAATGCCCCTGAAAGGATGGTAATAAGTAAAAGTAAAACAGAACTTCAACTTGTTTATATGTGATTCCAGTTGTAGATGATGAATTAAGAGTTTCTCTGGATGCTAGAGGAACGACTGAGAGCCTCCAAGAACCTGTGGGGAGTGGGTAGAATGTAGGATCCTTGAGTAGAAACGACCTGTAAAGCTCCTTATATTACACCCTAATTCTGATGACGAGTCTACATGTAGGCTGTCTACAAAGTACGTGTTTCTAAATATGGACCTTTCCAGATATGTGACGCGGCCTTAAAGCCGGAAATCTGCTTCTTTTGAATAGGCGGGAAACAGCTGCGACGCATGAAATGTATTCTACCATTGGCTAATCCATGGTTTGACGGATAACAGCCCAAACATACGAACACGTAATTTTTAGTTATGCATGTTTGCTTTTTGTGGACAAAAGTTGCCCTTGTTTTTTATTTTAATTTTTATACATTGATTCTAACACAATGAGATAAGTGCTGCAGTTTAAACGTTGTTGCATACTACTAATAATATTACTGCTAACAATAATTATAAAAGTGATAGCAGATTACAAGGTTGTCTCAGTTATTTCTTCTTACTTCGCTTGAATGCCTGATAACTTCCCTTTATGACCCGGCATGGCCAAGCGTGTTAAGGCGTTCGACTCGTAATCCGAGGGTCGCGGGTTCGAATCCCGGTCGCGCTAAACATGCTCGCCCTTTCAGCCGTGGGGGAGTTATAATATTACGGTCAATTCCACTATTACGTTGGTAAAAGAGTAGCTCAAGAGTTGGCGGTGGGTGGTGATGACTAGCTGCTTTCCCTTCTAGTCTTACACTGCTAAATTAGGGACGGCTAGGTTCCAAAGTGATTCACTGAAGTTGAGCGGTTGGTAATGTTCGAAATTTATAAACGTTCCTGGTCAAATTCTTTAGTTTTCCTGATTAATAGACGTTAATCAAAATCACAGCTTCCTAAGACTATATCGCACTGACTATAGCTGTCCAATAATATTTTCTCTTCTGCTTCTCAGCTAGTTACTTTTTATATAACAATTTGTTTGTTTGTTTTGGGAATTCGCACAAAGCTACTCGAGGGCTATCTGTGCTAGCCGTCCCTAATTTTGCAGTGTAAGACTAGAGGGAAGGCAGCTAGTCATCACCACCCACCGCCAACTCTTGGGCTACTCTTCTACCAACGAATAGTGGGATTGACCGTCACATTATACACCCCCACGGCTGGGAGGGCGAGCATGTTTGGCGCGACGCGGGCGCGAACCCGCGACCCTCGGATTACGAGTGCACGCCTTAACGCGCTCGGCCATGCCAGGCCTTTATATAACAAACACGAAAGTTTCTAGCGCGCTTTCGTCAAATCAGTATTGTTCATTTTTACATCGAAGAACGTTCTACAAATTTCGAGAACAGGCGATACTTGTGCAGTACAAAGTTAAGGATATACGTAGGAGGAAAAAAGAAAACTGTACAGGAACAAGCATAAGCATTAAAATAGAGGTACAATGGTAAATTTGTTACACAGTAATTTCGTTGCAGATAATTAAGCAACTTAAATATAATAAATCTCACAATTTGTATTGGAAAAATTGTAAAACCTATATTAATTAAATATAAAAATATTACTATAAATTAAAACGATATAATTATGATGTTACACAAAATTAAGGTAAAGATAATAATACTGTTGTAACATGTTATATTGTTGAGTAGCTTCTTTTGGATTATTTAGTGAAAAATATCAAGTCTATCCATGCAACAACAACGAATTTATTTTTTTCTTTAACAGCTTTTGCCACAGTACAAGCTATGCATTCTCACTTGTAAGTCTAATTTTACCAATAATGTATCAACAGAAATTTCCTTACCAATATATCGTTTGTTTTGTTTTGTAATTTCGCACAAAGCTACTCGAGGGCTATCTGTGCTAGCCGTCCCTAATTTAGCAGTGTAAGACTAGAGGGAAGGCAGCTAGTCATCACCACCCACCGCCAACTCTTGGGCTACTTTTTACCAACGAATAGTGGGATTGACCGTTACATTATACACCCCCACGGCTGGGAGGGCGAGCATGTTTAACGCGACGTGAGCGCGAACCCGCGACCCTCGGATTACGAGTCGCACGCCTTACGCGCTTGGCCATGCCAGGCCCCAATATATCGATAACAGACTGATTTATTTCGTTAATTATGGAATATTAATACTGTTTAATGGTGAAGTTGATAATTTATTTAATGCACGAATTAAATATTTACTTATACGCTCAGTAAATGCCCCATAGTTGCATGTCTTTGGACTTACAATGCTAGAAACCAGGTCAGTTACCAGTGGTGGGCAGAGCACATGTGGCCAATCGTGTAGTTTTTCATTAACTGAAATTTATTAATAGCTCATCGAAAACTGAATAAATAACATACTAACTGGCATTAACATCATTACTCATATTTTTATAATTACACAAAATTGTGGATCATTATGTCATCATGATTAGCTTTCTCTAGCAAACAAATACCTGAATCAAATATTCTTAGAACACATATAAAGTACAGCATTAGTTCTAAACTATTAAGCTGCATACCGCCTGCCACATCTATAAGCCAGTACCATAGTCTGATGCCCCTCAGTGGCACGACAGTGTGTCTGCGGACTTACAATGCTAAAAACCAGGTTTCAGTACTCGTGGAAGAAATAGCTTTGCAATTAATTACAAATAAATTGACGCATGTAATTTATTTAAAAACAACTTACAATAATTTATATTAACAAAAAAGTAAACCAAAACGTAATTTGATGGGTAAGTCAGCAATGCGCGAAGGTTGAGATGACAGCTGTAGTGGTAACTCACAAAGACTGCTCTCCAGTTGCGAGCTGCCAAGCTGGGTATGACGTTTTTAGGGTGTAAATGGTTGGTTGCTACTAGCCGATTTCTTTTTGTCACAGCTGGTTGAGCTCCATTTATAATTGTTTGTTTTTTGTTTTTTTTAAATTAGCGTAAACTTACACAAGGGTTATATGCGCTAGGTGTCTTTAATTTAGGAGTGTAAGACTAGACGGTTGTTGTTTTTTTGTTGTTTTTTAATTAAGCACAAAGCTACACAATGGGCTATCTGTGCTCTGCCCACCACAAGTATCGAAACCCGGATTTTAGCGTGTAAGTCCGCAGACATATCGCTGAACCACTGGGGGCAAGACTAGAGGGAAGGCAGCTAGTGATTCTTTGGCTACTCTTTTACCAATGAATAGTTGGATCGACTGTAACTTATAACGTCCCACGGCTGAAAGAGCGAGCATGTTTGGTGCGACGGGGATTCGAACCCGCGGCCCTCAGATTACGAGTCAGGTATCTTAATCATTAATGAACTTAATTAATGTCGTTTTTTATGAACACATTTCCGATTTTTTTAATCAGAAAATACATCACTTTCGAAAACATGAACTAGAAAAGCTGATTTATTGCTTATGTCAGGATGGTTGTGTTGTGAATACAATTAAAAAGTAAATAAAATAAAACTGTACTAAATAAAAATAAATAAGTAAATAAAACAATATTTAATGAAAGAAAATGAAAGCAACTTAGATCGCATTATTTATTTGTTCACATAAATGCGAAACTGCACTCAAAGTATTGTGCCCAAGTAGCTCAGATGTCTATGGACTTTCAATGCTAAAAGCCAGGTTTCGATGTTAGTGGTAAACATAGTACAGACAACCCATTTTGTAGATTGTACTTAATTACAAACAAATAAACACAACGTGTTTCGGTGTCGTTAATAGTCACATAAAAATTACTGTGTCCAATGACCTGTCAATTTTTTTAAATATGCAATACAAAAAAGACATCCAATAAAAATTAATTTGATGATGATACAAAAATCTGACGTTACAAGAAAATTTGTGGAAAATAGCAGTACAGGGATAAATGAAATATTTAGGACCTGAATTAGGTCAGATGATTCTTAGGTTGTAAAAACACGCAAATGTACGAAAACTGCTAATAAGTAGCTTCTTGACATATATAAAAATATATATAAGCCTACAATGTGATAAACGAAAATTGATCTCAATTGTTTGACTTTGGCGTAGGCTGTAACTCGTGGGTGAACTGTAATCGTGGTCTTGCACATGTTTTTGGCATTTTGAAATTTATTTCAAGGATACACTAGCCAGTGTAATAAATATGAAACAGAGACAAATTTTGTTTGGAAAGTTTCATAGTCCCATATTTTACAATAAACCATTAGGAAAGAAAACGTTCGTTTTGAATTTCTTTGCAAAGCTACGTAATGGGCAAGCTGTTCTATGCCCACACCTCAGTGTGATTGCTTGTATGTAGTGAGAGGACCTCCCAGAGAAGGTTCTGTTTTTTCAATTTACCTTCTCTGTATCTGAACGTCCACCCACGTGTTTCCCTTACGTGGTGACTCGTGAAGGGGAGAAGAGAATCCTGATGGTTAAGGGGTTCAATCCCAACGCATTACTCTGGTTTTGAATTCCTGTAGGTGGACACCCTCAAGGGTCAATTGGCTGATCCTATTGGGATATGGTCAACTGACGACAAGTATTGGGCATTCTCAATGGGTATTATGGACATTTTATCTGATGTTGGTGTTTTGGATATAGTGCAGATGAACTTCTTGCATTGCTGCAGTGTTCTTGTTCAGCGTTGTATTGCATTCTCTTGTAGAACTCCATTATGGTGAGGTCAGTGGGCACTGGATCTTTCTTTTGTCATTATGGATACTCCAAATCTAAACAAAGTAAGGTAAAAAACAGGTCATCCGTAAAAGACCATTTCCTGAAAACTCTGAACAGCAGTCTTTATATCCTTCTATACCTGTAAATCATTTTTTAAAACTACATTCTTTGTCAGACAAACCATTAAGGAAAATGTAACAATTCTTTATTCAGAAGAGATAAGAATGGCTTTCTGGTTCTCCTAAGTCCGCGACGAAGCTACATTCTGGAGATTTCTTGGGAAAACATCTACCCCAAAACACAGTGAACTCCTCTTGCATTTGAAGGCTATTGGGAATATACCCATTGCTATTACTCCCATACTACTTTGAATTCTTCACAAGAAGTTATTGTTGGGAAAGGTTTGAAAAACATTCCAGAGTCAGAGATTCTAGCTGGTTTCTCCACACAATGATTTTTTGCAGTGAGGTGTATTTCCACTTGTAAGGACAGAATTATGCTGATTACCAATATTCTAATTTTTACATTTATATCAACACATCCACCTGCTGGTATCATGGCAGGTTATCTGGACTGTAGAAAACGGATATATATTCTCAACCCTCTCAGGTGTTTCTAGTGTCAGCAGAGAGGCTACTCAAAGGCATCATATGATGGTTCTTTGACGTGTGTTCGTTGCAGCAGCAAATATTATAATGTCTACAACTGCAAACTGTACTCTCACTGTGTTAATTGTAATGGCTCTCATCCTTTTTGTTCTTGCACTAGGTTGATCGAAAAAAAAGAGGTACAGCATTTGAAAATGATTAATGACATTTCTTATTGACCTTAATTCTACCTCAGACATATACTGCTGCACTATTTTCTACTGCTAGAGTGCAAGTGAAGACAGAACCTTTTGTGCCGTCAATGGAGTCATTCTCAAACCATATGAGAAGCCTTTTTATCCTATAGATTAATGAGTTGACGACGTGCCTTTTCTTCCCACTGGTCCTTCCAGTGACTGTCTGGGACCACTTTCTTCAGTCCCAGCTTCTGGCGTTTCTAAGGTCCACCTTCTTTGACCTCAAAATATACAACTAATATTTGTTCACACTTTTAGTCGTTAGAATCTACAAGTATTAACAAAGAGCTGCTCACTCAAGCCAGGTAAAGTTCATGGAAGTCTACAGACCTCCTTCTAATAAAAAAAATGATGTGGTCCTAAACCAAAGGGTTTTTCATCCAGATTGTCCTCCCTTTCTTGACACCTGTAAATGATCCAAAAAAATCTTCTAACTATTGTCCAATTACTTTGACTAGCTGTCTCTGTAACATCTTATGGAGAATGTTTAATGGCTGGGTTGGGTGTGTCATTGCGTGAGGTTGCTGTCTCCACTAATCAGCCCATTCTGCCATGGCTTATTACCATCCCCATTTGTGATCTTTCTTTTAGTCATTTGTAGTAGGCAGATACTCCAGAATGGAAGTACTGTTTTTTATTTGTTCAACATATTTTGAACCATTTTTCTATTCTAATTTATACAGATAATTCTAAATCAGGTAACTCTGTGGAATCTACCATAGTTTATCGTGACTCGGTGGTTTCTTACAGGATCTTCTCTACAGTTTTTATGTTCAGAGCCGATTGTTTGTCATTCCTCTAACCACGAATTACCTATTAGCTATGCAGTATAGCAGTTGTATTTTTAACGTTCTGAAATAAACAGCAGAAACCATAAGTTTAACAACACATCAGTAAAGAGGTTCTTGATCTCCATCAATTACCCTGATTCTGATATTTTTACGATATCTTATATTAACTATTGTCATTTATTAAGGTATGGATGTGATGAAAAAATTGCATATTATCTCTTTTGACAGATTATATATTTCTTTGATTGGTGTGTTTCTAGTAAAACACAAAAAACACAAATTATCTATACCCTGTTTGCCCCGGCATGGCCAGGTGGTTAAGGCACTCAACTTATAATTTGAGGGTCGCGGGTTCGAATCTCTGTCGCACCAAACATGTTCGCCTTTTCAGCCTTGGGGGCGTTATAATGTAACGGCAAATCCAAATATAACTCAAGGGTTGGTAGTGGGTGGTGATGAATAGCTGCCTTCCCTCTAGTCTTACACTGCTGATTTCGGGACGGCCTCGTGTAGCTTTGTGCGAAATTCAAAACAAACCAAAACACTCTGCTCCCTAAGGGTATCAAAACGAACTTTTTCGTATCGTAGTATTGTAAATCCGCACGCTTAACCAATGTGCCACTGAGGTTTTGGAAGTATTGTAACAACATGCTGATAAATGAAAAAGTATTTAATAAACTGAAGAGTTCTCTGAAATAATAATAAAATACACAATTTTACAATATAACATTTCAAACACATCATATTTAGTATCAAGTCAATATAAATAACATTTTCTGCAGATAATAAGGTTTTGAAACATCAAAATTACATTTAACCGTAAATAAAATGCTAAATTAAATTCAGTTTCCCACGGATCAGCCTCGATAATGTTTAGTTTGTTACATTAAAGTTGCTAATATTCGTTTTATTAATAAGTAATGAAAACTAAAATAAATACTTTCAACATTTACTACATCCATTCTTTGGTATCTTGGTGCATTCAAATGTTGAAAGCCAAGGCACATTGTTTAAAATTACTACATGATAATAATTATTTAATAAAATATCGGCGGAGTGCTTTGTATGAGTGCGATAAGATGGCCTGATAGTAATGTGAGCTATCCACAAACAATAAATAGATTAGTGGTTTGGTGTCGCTGTCCGCAGCCTGCTGAAATAATAATAAAATCTCTTAAGACGTAGACAAGATACCGTATTTACTAATGTCTGTCGCCGAGCGCGTTAAGGCGTGCACTCGTAATCCGAGGGTCGCGGGTTCGCGCCCGCGTCGCGCTGAACATGCTCGCCCTCCCAGCCGTGGGGGCGTTATAATATGACGGTCAATCCCGTTAGTAAAAGAGTAGCCCAAGAGTTGGCGGTGGGTGGTGATGACTAGCTGCCTTCCCTCTTGTCTTACACTGCTAAATTAGGGACGGCTAGCACAGATAGCCCTCGAGTAGCTTTGTGCGAAATTTCAAAAAAACAAACAAAACAAACATACTAATGTCTGCTAGTGAAAGTTTAAACATAAATACTCATAGATAGTATTTTTACGGTTTTGTGTGTTCCTTTCTAAGTAATTTCGGTGTAAATATACAGTTTTAACAGGAATCTAAAACTGCATTACCCTGAACCAGTATAAATTAATTTTCAAGATACATTGTGTTCACAGAACCACAGTAGTGCTATGATAGATAATAAAAATTTCGTTCGGAAAGATTTAGTCCATGTAATAAACAAAGTGACAATTTTTCGTTTTTGTATAAATCTGTAAATTTAACCTTTAAAGAACCAAAGATAAATGATATATATCATATGTGAGATTAATGGTAACAGAAAATATTCAAACACTACCAAATCCTCAATTCATTTTTTGGGATTCATTGTTATTACTTTATTAAATAATTCTCATAAGTTATGGATATTTTATGTCAATTTTATTACTAATCACATTTCTTTATTGAAATATTTGTATTTTACAGTGTGGTATTATTATTACTCCTCAACATATCCAAACCATGTGTTCCCCGAGGAGTTTGAAAATTTTGAGTTACTAAAGTGCTTTTAACTTCTCATTTGTATAAAAGTGTAGTATTTGCACATAATACTGAAAAATAATTAGTTTTATACCACTTCTTAGAAAATAATAAAAATACATAAAGAAATAATTACAAATCAAAACAGATTTCAACCACAGTTCACTGTTGTTTTAAACTTTCACAATACAGCCTAAAAAGCCGTTTTCTAATAATCACTCTTAATATTTTCAAACTAAAACCTTTCTCTTCAACCTAACATGTATTGTACGTGCTGACTAAATACGGAAAAATGATAAATAGTGACGAATTTCGAACTTCTGCAGTTCTGAGATAAATAGCGGAAACCATAAGTTTAACAATACATCAGTAAGTTCGCTCTGAAAACATGCCACAGATACTGTCAGAAAATTCTGTATCTGAGTAGACAAAGAAAGATGCCAACTGGTCTCACACGTCAGTGAGCGGTCTCTACTGGCCCAGCTTGGGTCTTAGTAAACCATTGATTTTTGTTTTTGTTTCGAAACCCTCAACGCTCCCTTCGAGGGTAACGTTTCAGCCTTGTTATACAGTATAAATTTCTCGACGCTGCAGCACTAAATGAAAAGTTTCGCTAGCTTGTTTTCTTAGTTCAGCAAGTCTTATAGGGGTAAGTCTATGGATTTACTACTCTAAAAACCTGGTTTCCTTACCATTGGTGAGAACAACACAGAGAGTCCATTGTGCAGTTCTTTGTTTATTAAACACACTAAATGTGTGTCTTAACTGATCAGTTTATTTTCTTTAAATTCTTTTTATCATCTGTATTCTGATTTGTACAATCTGTTTTACAAACTTAATTACGTATGCGTATTTTTTCACATCCTCACCTAAACGAGCCAACATGTATATTTTGATCAGTCCCAGAGGTTCAGTGGTCGGGAATCAAAATTTTATAATAAATATTTTTTTTTGAAATTTGAGGAAGTATCATAATTTTAAAGGGACAGACTACAAGGAAGGCAGCTAATATCATCCCCTGACTACAGGGTCATGCAATAATGAGAACCACACATTGGTGTAACATTTTTACAAAACAAAGATTTTATATAGAGTTAAAGAACATCATAAAACAAGTAAATCCCTCCAGTAGAGGTAAAGATATGAAAGAAACATAATCAGTTACTATTTAAAACACAGAATTTGTTATGGAAAGCAGAATTATTAAAACAAAAGGCTCGTGATGACAACGAACGTTTGGAATAAAGCGAGATATATTAATGTAAGAAAAATGTGTGTACGTAAAGTAATTATAACAAACTAGAGCCTCCCAGTAGCTCAGCTGTACGTTTTGTAAAACCTGATGTTGAACTATACTCGTGGTGGGTACAGTACAGTTAACCCATTATTGTGCTTAACTATAACTAAGCAAACACAGTTGAAAATCTGATGAACTGAAAATAGTGATAATAATAAGTAACTGTATGTATGTTATTAAAATGTGTAGGTTAACCAGTTATATATATATTAAAGCGTAAAACCCGATGTGACGCCGGAACATAGTGTCAAAAAAGGGGCATATTTATTGCAATGATACAAACGTTATCACCTACCGCCTCTAATTTCTGATTGGTTACACGCGATCGCAGGAGTCGTGCTCACTCAAAATGTTGAGACGAGCTATTGCGCAGGTGATACGCGAGAGCTCACTTACGGATGCTACATTCGACTATTTACTGTCCTATTTATTCCCATCTGTTACTCTTCATAGCTGTCGTTAATTTTGAACCACTTACCAATCAGTGACATCCTACTATTCACCATCCACACAAAGGAATTGTTTTTCACTCTTATAACACATGCATAGCTTAAAGCGAAGGGAATGTTTTGTAGTATGTACAGATTCGAAGCTGGTTCGCCAGATCCAAAATCCAGAGCTTTTCCTCAGGGAAGGAAAAAGTGAATGAACCCTTATCAGAAATATGGTTTTATAGCTAAATAGTCAGAAAAATATCTTTTGTTTAAATTTTCTTCTTAACTTTTCGGCAGCTAACAAATTTTAAAACTTGAACGACTGGTAAAAACGCAATATTATATGCTTTTTTTTTCTTCAAATATCACTTACCACATTTATCAGGTTTTTATTTATTGCTAAAGTAAAAGGAGCAAAATCAATACTTACTATTAAAAGTAAATTTACACGTTTATATACCTAAAATGACAGGCTTACCTGATGATTCTATATAGTTCATTTGTTTCTAGATTATCAGAAATTTTCTTATATTACTGTAAACCACATAGAAATTTACACATTTGTCTACCTGTTCCTTTCCGTGACTATGCAAGATTTCCATAGGCCATCTAAAAGGAGCCTGCAGACGACCAGTGGTCCACAGACTGCAAGTTAAGAAATAATACTGCCGATCGTCTAATGTTCTTCTGAACAAGGCTGCAAGACTCAACATAACTGATGCCACAATTCACTGACATCTCATTCTTGTGACATCTTTCCAAACACCCTTCTTACTGACATGCAGCATTGTTTGGAAGATGCATTGGACCTATTATTTCCAGAGATAACCAGAGTTGCACCAGAGGTTAGAAAACCTTCAGTAAATTAAGTTTTATTATTCAACTTGCTTTTACCATAAATTAATAATAAACTGTAAAAAAATTGAGTCTTTAAAAGTAAGGAAACTGTTTCAGCAGTATATTTCAGGACTTTTTGTTTTTACAAAATTCATTTTATTTTAGAAGAAACTATGTATTTTGAGAGAAAACCTATTCACATAACCGCCATCAATAAACGAGTGCATTTCAACAATCTTAAAGGAGTTAAAATTAATTCCATTAAATAATACATTAGTATAGGAACTTCTTTCAAATTCTCATTTGTGTAGGTGTGTGGATAGTTTTCACATATCTATCAAAAAGATTCTTCGGGTGCCGTCACTGTCGCTACTTATTGTTCTCTGTTATTCATTTCAGAAAACACCTGTTGTCTTCCCATAGGAAAGGTAGTTATTAGTGTAACAATCATCTGAATATCAACCAACGAAATGTAGCCAACTATCTTTGTTTGCACCTAAATATTTCCATTGTTTGTATACTTAATCCATTTGTAACTTTTACGCTCTACGTATTTACTCAGTTTATTACTCCATTGTTTTACAAACCCCCAGATTCATTGTTGTTCTATTCAATAATACTCAATTTATAGTTACTTCTGATACTTGCGTTTCAGCTTAGTATTGTCCAATCACGCACCCATTTTGCACATTTTACTATATTACTCCCATAAGCAGTCAGGTTACTCTACAGACACGATAAAGGGTTATTTGTCAATAAATTTAAATTTGCCATGCGTTTCTTTAACCATGCTACTTTATTTTACCAAGTTTCGTATTTAATACTTTTCAAGCAATTCTCAATCCAGTAAGATATTGAAACATATCTGTTACTTCGCCAATACTTAACGACACTTAGAAACATACTAATAATTTTAAATACGGCTTACTGAAGCATGAAAAAAACTACATTTATTTGTATTAAACAACTTTATTATCAGCATTATTACGACATTTTAATGTTACCAAAAGAAAATGCTAGAACGTTCTCCATTCCTACTAATAAGAGAATAAGAATAGGGCGATGCTACAAATTTTCGATCTTAGCGTACTTTTAAAACCTCGTTCAGAAATTTCAATCAATTCAGTAAAACGGTGTTAATCTCTTAACAAAGATAATGCTTCTCGTTCTATGTAACAATACTCTATAGACAAAACTAACATAGGAGGAGGAATATGTTTGGACAGTAACTTTATTTGCTAAAGTAATCTCAGTTATTACATTAGCAGTAGAAAATATACAGAACCAATGAATCACATAAATAATTGTTTTATAGTGATAAGCAAAACTAATATTTTGTAATTTCAAACGACCAGAGGTTTAGGCTTTATAGTTGTGACTTAAGCACAGAATTATTAATTACATATTAAAGTTATTGTACGCTTGATCTAACATGCTAAAGCTTATAGATTTAGCAGAAAATAAAGGGAAAACGCAAAAATATTGCATCTTTACTGTTCTTCTTTGCCTTCATTCAAGGCGGTTTGTTGCTCATTTGAATCTGCACCATTCGTTCACTTGGCTGCTCACCCTCCAAGACTTTCTTAGGTGCCTTGAGTGTCAAAATTCCGTCTGAACTCAGAGATGATTGTACAGTTTGTGGATCAACTTCTATTGGCATCATGTATCGTCGTACAAATTGTCGGGATACAAATCCATGTTCATCTGGTTTTTCTTCGTGTTTGCCTTCGATAACAACGCAGTTCAAAACAGTTTTTACATTTCATTCATCAGGCTTAAAATGGTTCACATCTAGTAATACCTGAAATTTATCGGCTTCGTTTTTAACCTGAGAAACTTCGCCGGGGACGTGCGTAGTACCCATGATACACAGTTGGTGTTAAAATATCAAAATCATTAGGACCAAGCCCGAAATGCTGATCTGCAATACGAGTTGGAAAATCCCAGACGTCCCAACAATCTCTCCCAAATAGCAGAGGTACAATACTTCTCGAAAATGCCATTTGCACACTTTCATGCTTCCTATTTATGTGTTTGTAGTTTGTTCAACGCCCTCTTGATTGTTCGAGAATTTTTACCCAAACACGAGTTGTAATTGCACTTTCGTATTGCACAAAGGGAGAACGGTCTAGAAATGTTCCTTAGGAAATCGTAGGCTTAGAGAAAAATTCGCAAGAAGCACTGTATGATATGCTTTGTTGTCAATAGAACATAAAATGTCTAATGAAAGTAACATAGTAAAGATCTCAAAATATAAGAAACATGGTACAAAGATTAGCAATAAAATTACTCCTGTATGTACACGTAACTAGTTAATTAACATTTCATTTCATTTATATTGAGCTACCTACATATGCAGAACGAAATTAAAAAAAATCAAGAGGTATCTGAATACCTTTTAAGTTTGAAACTTAAATAAGCAGTAGAGCTAACGAAAATAAAACAATAAATATCAAAGACTGTTTGACTGGGAACCTTTCAGTCGGTTGAAGTATAATTACATATATTTCCAGCTTTTCGTAAGTGGGATAGGAGGGAAGAAATGAAATATATAACGCGGTCAAATTTAAAAATGAATATAACGAAAGTCTTCAACCTGTGAATGTGTTTCACTAACATTCCTTTTATGTTTTAAATTTCACCCTTAAACCATTTGTTTTTTACTAAGCACAAAGACACGCGAAAGGCCATTTTTTCTGTGTCAATACTTGATTTTAACCCTTACAAACTTTCAGAATAGGAAGTTGTTTAAACCATGACATTGGATTTTGTTCAGTATGTTCAGTGTTAATTATAGTTTTCATAAGCCAGAAATTTAAATTTGGACTGTCCGAGAATATTAAAAATAGTTTCCATTCCTCATCTTTATTCTCAAGTACTAATAATCTAAGCCCAACATGAAATTACTTTAGATTTTTGAAGTTTCGGAATTCTCGTGCTCATTTTTTTTTCAAGTCGCCTTCCTTCTAGTCTTACACTGCTAAATTAGGGACGGCTAGCACAGATAGCCCTCGTATAGCTTTACGCGAAATTCAAAACAAAACAAAGAAACATACATTCTCACTATTTACTAGGGATGGAGGAAGAGGTCTTGTGCATCTCACCCTCCTGGGTATTTAAAATTCAACATACCCAAATACCCACAAAAAAAGAAGCGAAAATTCTCACTATCGGCCGTATTGCACAGAAAATGAGACGCTCACAACAGTACACAGAGGAATAAACAATTCCCGGTAAACCGGATGACCCCCATAATATCACTAAACACCCTCTATATATACCACTCCTTCAGGGGCAAATGAAGAAGAAATGTTTACCTTTCGAAAGCGCTCTGGTTATAGGATATTTATTTCATTTTTACAAAACATCTTGGCCCTACGTGTTTTTAGAACATCGTAAATGTAATGAAAAGATACTAATTATAGACGAAACATAAATTTTGCCAAAAGAAATAAAGTAATGTTATAAGGTCTCACTTACTGCCTGGATACAGTTTTATACACACTGCTAAATTAGCTCTGGCCCCTGACTAGCTGTTAAATGTACCACATATTTTGTGCATTGGGATGACAAGGTGTAGACTGTTAATTAAAAAGCTGTAACCTATTTGAACTCTTACTTGAGAAAAGCAAAAGTAAAACGTCTGGTTATATAAAACCAATAATATTAATATATGATATACAGAATGTAATTTTTTTATTGATGTTCCTTTTAACCCTTGACTCTCATCTAATTGTCACAGTTGATCTTTGAAACTTGCTGTATAATCAACATCTCCTGTAAAACGTATTTTGATTTAACTGAGGAATGCAGGGGAGCCTATGGATCAATAACTCGAGGAACTTTACGGCTATACTTAAATAAACTGAGGCTAGTATTAAACAAAATCAATCAAGTTTATTTAATTTTAACGGTCACATACTTTCAATAACTAGTTGTTTATAATTCAAACCTTTGACTAAAACGTTTTTAACAAGCTCGGCCATGCCAGGCCTACTGTTATACAATTCTGTACACAGTCTTTCCCCAGAACTCTGTTTGGAAGTTAAAGGCCTAGCGCGTTAAGGCGTGCGCTTCGTAATCTGAGGGTCGCGGGTTCGCGCCAAACATGCTCGCCCTCCCAGCGGTGGGGACGTTATAATGTTACGGTCAATTCCACTATTCGTTGGTAAAAGAGTAGCCCAAGAGTTGGCGGTGGGTGGTGATGACTAGCTGCCTTCCCTCTAGTTTGACACTGTTCAATTAGGGACGGCTAGCACAGATAGCCCTCGAGTAGCTTTGTGTTAAATTCAAAACAAACAAACACATTTCTACATAAGTGATGACATTGTACAGATACAGGTTTTCATTTTCTACAATTAAAGGTAAACAAAGGTTTAAAGTTAATGGTAAAGGTACAATTGTATATGGACCTGGTGTGGCCAGGTAATTAGGTGCTCCACTCGTAATCTGAGGATCGCTGTTGCACCACACTTGCTCACCCCTTTCAGCCGTGTGTGTTATAATGTGACGATCAATCCACTATTTGTTGGTAAAAAAGAATATCCAAGAGTTTGCAGTGGATGGTGATGACCAGTTGCCTTCCCTCTAGTCTTACACTGCAAAATAAGGGACGGCTAGCGCAGATAGCCCATGAGTAGCTATGCGCGAAATTCTAAACAAACAAACCTTGTGTAGCTTTGAGTGAAATTAAAGAACAAACATTATATCAGTGTGTTTTGACTAATAAAGCCCAAGAAGCTTATGCTGCTCTCTCTATGGAAGATTGCACAAACTATAAGTTTTAAAGAAGCTTTCCTCAAGGCACACAAATTAGTACCAAAGTTTTATAGCCAAAAGATGAGGTTATCGTGAGCAAGATAGCCAAACTTAAGTGGAATTCGCCCACGAAAAAAAAAAAAGAGGTTTTGATCGATAGTGTAATTCTATAAATGTTAGCGACAGTGTTGACAGACTACGATAATTATGTCTAATTGCAACGAAGTACAAGTGACGTCTTCAAAACTTATTTGGATGAAAAGAAAGTAGAATACTATAGCTTCTCTTTCCCGTGATTACATTTTAACAGATACATAAAACCACTTTCATTAAAATAAATTCCGTGATTACATTTTAACAGATACATAAAACCACTTTCATTAAAATAAATTCCTGCTGTCCCAGCAAAAACCAGAACCTGTTCAATCCACGAAAGTTAAGGATTCTTCTAAAACTCCAGCTGTTTTCGTTCGAAATATTTAGACAGTCAAGATAAAACTTTATTTAATAGACTCACCAGCGACAAAACTAGAATTTAAAGGCAACACACTTTATAACAACAATGATCGAGTCCCACCAGTATCACGTAAAATAAATATGGGTATAGGATAATCGCCTTGTCCTCAAGCTTTAGGAGTGAAACTAAATATATAGGAAGTCGATCAAATCTAAAGACTCCAGAAGTGCAAGGATTAACTAAGAAAGGAACCACAACTAATTTAGAGTACAAATGTAGAAGCAGCTATTAAGGAATTAACAAGTATGTTAGAATAAACTCAAAATATACCCCCTAGTAAGTCAGGATTAAATATTAAAAAGATTTCAACAGCAATTAAATTGGTTACGATCTATATCTGAAAGACAGGGATTAGATAAGTGAAAAATATCTAATTTAGTGTTGATAATCTTGCGCTTTGCCAGTGAACCTAAAGTTGTAAGTCAAACGAGAATAATTGGCGTCATTAAAGATGTGGACATCAGATGGGCAGTGTAGGTCTAAAACGAATAAAAGGACAATATCAGGTAACGAAAGGTGGTCTTACTCAAAAACTACTGAAGTAGTCGAACTGAATGATTAGGACCTCCTCTAATTAGTACATAGTTTGATTGTTTAGATTATCACCAAACTGAACTAATTTAGACTCACTTGTGGCAAAACTAGAATTTAGAGGCAACACACTTTCTAACGCTGATTGAGCCACCTCAGTATCACGTAAAAGAAATATAGATGTAGGATAATCAGTTTAATTTTTGAAAGACAACATACACAAAAGGGAAATCTGGTGAAACTACGTCTATATGTGGACACAAATGCACTGGATGGTGCGTGATTTTTTTAAAACTTTTTTCAAAATCCAAAAGTTGGACATGACAGGGCTTTTTACAAAAATAACACACGCTTTGATGACTTTATTAAAGTTTGAAAAAGATAAAAGAAAATGACGCAGCACCCAGTGCACGTGTCCACATACAGACGTAGTTTCACCAGATTTTCCTTTTGTGTTAATTAATTCTGCGTCTTTGAAGTATGAAACTGATTATCTAATAGCCATATTTACTTTACGTATTACCAGGGTGGCTCAATCGTTGTTAGAAAGTGTGTTGCCTTATAATTCTAGTTTTGCCACTGATGAATCTATTAAGGCTCAGGATATTGAGATTGGTTTTGTTAGTGTTCCTCTTCGTAACATTTGTTTGACAAACTTAGTCTTGGGACCAGTTGTAGTTAGAGTAACACCTACTCTGCCAATTCTCGGGTGTATCATTGTTGCTGGCAGACGACTTGGCTGGAAGAAAAGTTTCTGCCGAATACAAAATAGGCAGCAAACCAAGAGGTTTACAATAGTAAATTCATTATGGGGACTTTTCTCTTTGGGAGGGGAATCTCGGGCTTGAAACAGGCTACATTTTTAGATTCGTTTTTAGGAATAATTCATTGCAATGTGGCCTTGCCACACTTAAAACATTGGAAGCTGTCGGGTTTTATTCTGCTTCTTTCTCTAGACTGTTTTTACTTTACTACATTTATAGAAGTGTTTCGTTCTGTTTATTTTTTTTTTCTCGTTGCTCTTTTCGATAAGCTATTTCAAACAAGTTAAGAAAGATTGCTTGGTGTGTATTTGTTTTATGTACACGACTTCGAATTGCATTGTTAAACAAACTTCCTTCATAATCATATTTTAAAGTGTCCTGCACCAGTTTGTTAGGGTTTGTACAAGTTTTGCACAGTCCATTTCTCAACTGTCGCATCTATGTTGTCAAGTTAAATTATTTATGTTAAAAATACATAGCATTTTTCGCCTTTTATATTCTTTATAATCTGCGTAATGAATACTGAAAACGTCGTTTCACGCAACTCACCACAAGACTTAGATTTGCTTCCCTTGCCCTTAAAGTGTGTCTTGTGTATCGATCCAACCCTATATCCTACTTGCGCGAGTCTTACCTTCTCTACGGTGTGCGCCACCCTCTTTCATAACCAACTCTACACAAGCGGTAACCATATTCGCTTACTTTGATTTTAGCACTAGTGGAAAATGAAAGTTCTAACTCTAACCAACCTGGTGTTAGGTAGCTCCAAAAACATCCTGAGATTGTGTCAGTAACAAGATGAAGCTCACAACTTCGTAATTTCTCTTTTTTTTTTTTTTTACATTTATTTAATTTAAAAAAAAATTCAAAATGGAAGATAACGAAATAGGATAATTCTTGATGATTAGCAAAATATTTCGTTATATCGAAAATCTTGACAGACCCAAAACTACATCTTATAGACGCGAAAGGTAAAGTAAGGAGGCTTGTCATGCTGAAAATGATATTGTGATATCCGTGGTGGGCACAGTACGAGTTGCCCATTATGTAGCTGCGATTAGTAGTAAACAAATGAAATCTGAAAAAAAATTAACTTTTATAACAAAAAATTCAAATTTCATAATTAACCAGAGAAAAAAAGTCGCAGATTTAATTACACGTATATTGCGACTACAATACCCCATTCACTTAGATTGTATATCACGGAATGGGAACAGACTAGCCGGCCCTGCGATGGTATTCCAGATTTTGAGTAGAGTTTGAATCTACGAGATTCAAAACATTTCTCACCACTTTGACTGCATCACTCGCATGATGCGCCCACAATTTAATCTCATAGCGCGGTCTTGCTAGTCAGTAAGTTTAAAATCAGATATAGTGATGGATAATTATTTTACGATAAAAACAAATAGATCTTTAAAAGAAAGTGTCAATGACACTATACACAATATGACGAACAAATGAATTACGAGTTTAATAATATTTTACTTCAAAACATTTTAATACCAGCATTATTACATCATTTTAATATAACCGAGAAATGATGCCGTTTCTGAGAGTGACTCGATGACGAGTACTAGTAATTAAAACATGTACAGAAGATTTAGTCAACTCCAGTAAAACAGTATCAAACTAAAAACAAAATAAGGTTTCTAGTTTAGGTAACCATACTCAACTGCAAAAACAAACCAACAACAGTCATAAAGGGATTATATCCGAGCAGTAACTTTATTTAGTCTCACTTATTACACCAGTAAGAAAATAGTTTTATACGTAATTACACAAAAAAGATTTTAAACCAAAAAGCAGATTAATTTGTTTAGAACTTTCAAATGACCAAAACCTTATTACATAATACACATTAAATTATTCTACGCGTGATCTAGCACGACTAGAATGTATGCACATTTAATAAGTAAAAACGTAAATATTACATCTTTACTGTTTTTCTTTGCCTTCTTCCACCGCCGGTTTATCGCTCATTTGAACCTGCACAACTCGTTCATTTGGCTGTTGACCCTCCAAGGCTTTTTTAGGTGCCACGACTGTCAAAATTCCGTCAGAACTCAGAGAAGATTGTACAGTTTCTGGATCGACTTCTTTTGGCAGCATATATCGTCGTACAAATTGTCTGGATATAAATCCGTGCTCATCTGGTTTTTCTTCGTGTTTACCTTCGATAATAACGCAGTTCTCAACAGTTTTTACATTGATTTCGTTAGGTTGAAACTGACTCACATCTAGTAATACCTGAAATTTATCGGCTTCGTTTTTAACCTGAGAAACACCGCTACCGGTTTTACGGCTCACCTGTCGCCGGGGACGTGCGTAGTAGCCATGATACAAAGTTGGTGTTAAAATATCAAAGTCGTTAAGACCAAGCCCGAAATGCTGATCTGCAATACGAGTTGGAAAATCCCAGGCGTCCCACCAATCTCTCCCAAGTAGCAGAGGTACAATACTAGTCGAAAATGCCATTTTTTAACACGCTTGAAGAAACAACTCTCTTACTAAATCTTTAGGGATTCACTTTGCATGCACGTACAGTCCGCAATTTCCCGTTTATATACGTGAAGGTAGTTTTAGCAACGCCCTCTCGACTGTTCGAGAACTTCACGCATACACGAGCTAGAATTCTACTCGCCTATTGCGTAATGGAAGAACAATCTAGAAACGTTCCAGTGGTAATTCAAGGCCTAGAAAAAAATTCGCAAGGTGCGTTATGTGACATGCTTTGCTGTCAATAAAACATGAAATATCTTGTAAGAGTAACACAATAAAGATATCTAAATGTAAGCAAAAATGGTGCATGGATTAGGAATAAAATTACTCTTGTATGTACACGTAACTATTTAGTTCAAATTACCTTCCATTTGTTGAGCTAGCTACATATACAGAACGAAACTACAAAAACAAACAACAGCACGTGCTGAAACTTTGAAGAATGAACGGCAACTGCCTGTTGTGGGGATTCAAATGTAGAGGACGACGTTTCGAAAATCTTTCGTCTTTACGTCAGTGTGTGTGTAGGTGCTGACGGTCTTTTATAGTGTTTTGATGGATCAAAAAATACAAAAACACATGGTTTCTCAATACCTTTTGAGTCTGAAAACGAAATAAGCAGTACAGCTAACGAAATTAAAATAGCAAATATCAAAGACTATTTATCTGCAAAGTTTTCAATTGGCTAAGGTATAATTATTTACATTTCCAGGTTTTCCTAAGAGGGGGAGGTGGGAGAAAATAAAACATGTAATGGGATCAACTCTAAAATTAATATAAATGAAGTCTCCAACTCGAGGTTCTACATTTGTGATAAAAAACTATGTAAAGTGCAGACGTGTTTCACTAACATTTCTTTTAATTTTTCAATTTCACCTTTGAACCACTTGAGTTTTCACTAAGCACAAAGATACAAAATGGATTAGTTTTGCTCTTTCCACCACGTATGTCGAAAATTGATTTACATCACTACAAATCATCTGATTGGGAAGCTGTTTAAACCACAACACTGTGTTTTGTTCAGTACATTCAATGTTAAGTACAGTTTTCATATGCTATTCTTGATCTTTATTTTCAAGTTCTAATAATCTAAACCTAACACGAAGTTACTTGAGATCTTTGAAATTTCAGAATTCTTATACTTAGTTTTTGGGGCTAATCTCACTACTTAACCTATTACTGCTAAACTAAGGATGGCTAGCTTCTCGATAAATTCAAAAAAGGCAAAACTTGTTTCTTTTTATTTGTTTATCATACAAGCAGTTCATAGTTCAAATGCATAAGATACATTTTAATTGCATAGCTGTAAATACATTTAGAATAAATAAAAACATAATTACTACAATTTATGATAGGTAAATATATAATATTAATTATAAATGAAGCAAAAATTTTGTCAAAAGAAATAAACTAATGTTACGAGGTCTCAATTACTGTCAGAATATAGTTTTATACACACTGCTAAATTGGCTCTGGTTCTTGACTGATTGTAAAATGTACCACATGTTTTGTACATTGGAAGGCAAGGGGTAGAATCATGTCTTTTGTTTGTTTGTTTTGGAATTTCGCACAAAGCTACTCGAGGGCTATCTGTGCTAGCCGTCCCTAATTTAGCAGTGTAAGACTAGAGGGAAGGCAGCTAGTCATCAGCCTCCACCGCCAACTCTTGGGCTATCTTTTACCAACGAAAAGTGAAATTGATCGTCACATTATACACCCCCACGGTTGGGAGGGCGAGCATGTTTAGCGCGACGCGGTCGCGAACCCGCGACCCTCGGATTATGAGTCACACGCCTTACACGCTTGGCCATGCCAGGCCCAGAATCATGTCAATTAAAGAGTTGTAACCTATTTAAGATATTACTTGAGAAGAGCAAAATGACTAGTTATTGGATTATGTTTAAAATGTGTATGTTTTCCACATAAATATAGCATTTAAACGAAGTTACAGTTTGTAACTTCCTTTAAATATACATGCCCTTGTTCTCTTCTAAAGTATATTCTTGAATAAAAAAGACAGTAATCTCTTTTACGACAAAGTCGAGGATATGTACCACTGGAAATTGGACATCTCCATCATTTTGGAGTTTGAAGTTTCACAGGGAACACCCTGAAAAGCTTCATGTTGTCCCACACCATTGACCTTTCAGCTCAAGTCATGGGTTTTATATAATATTTCCTCCTTATGAGTTATGCATAACTACTTATAAGTTGTTCTCACACTTAACTGGTTAATTTATGCAACCAATTAAGCTTTCTCACAACAGAACTAAAACTTTCAAGTTATTGGTTATTGTGATGGTGAGTGAACCAGTTGTCTTCTCACTTGTACCACTACCCGAATATGGTGTAATGAATTGTACATCAAAAAGCCAATTTTAGGCATTAATAAACCTTTCAGTAGCCTTTACTGTACAAATTAGGTTGGTATCAGTGACGTGTCGTCAAGCTGGTAACTAACATTTTTCTCTCAGCATTTCCACATGTGCACACTACATCTAAAAATCTAGATTTTTACTTCGTTTTCAGTACTAAAGCGACTGACTAAAACTATTTTAAAATACCAACTGCTTCCCACCTATACCAGTTAAGAAATTTTTACCTGGTAAAAATACCCACCAGCTAACTTTGCTGTTTCAACCTCTCTCTTTTCTTCAATCAATGTTTATAATAATATTCCTCACTGATTGCATAATAATTACTACATTAACATCACTTAATTATAATATTGAAACTGTTTAAAATAAGAATGTTCTCATATTTAAATATATATCAAGTTACAAGTTTTACATATATATTTATACATATGATATGATTATACCATATTTTCAAAGTAAATATAAGATACAGAAATATGACGATTATCTAATGATTATACAAATACAATTATTATATATTGTTAATTACTGTTATACAATTCTGTACACAATATTTCCTCAGAACTCTGTTTGGAAGTGTCAAAAAATAAACAACTCGCTGTGGATGTTCCACTTGTATAAAACATGTATCTTCCAGTTGGCACAATATTCGTGTAGATACCAATGGTAAGCACAAAAAATTCTAACTGTAAAATCTAACTGTCTGTAAGGAGGACAACCTTAAGCTTCCAGGTTCATACACGGGAGGCCAATCCATTAACTCAATATCTGTGCCTTCTCCTTCCTCTTGGTACAGATCTTAAAATAGTACTCACAGTGGTCTTGACACAAAATGATCAGTTTTTGGAAAGTGTGATTTCCGTCCAACCATCTGATGCTATGTAATAGTTTGTGTACTAGTTGATGTTTCTCATCACTTTGCATATCTTTTGGATACGGAATACGAAAGCAGTAGGTGTCAGTCAACTCTCTGCATACAAATCCTTCATAGTGATCACAAGAGCTATTTTGAAACCTTCAAGTTAAATGGTAGCTTAGTTCTTCTTTTCCTCTAAACACAGTTATATTTAATATTTGATTCGTGCTAACATCAACACAGTAGTAAACTAAACTAAACTAACGTGTCAGGGGTTCAGTTTAGAGAGAGAGAAATCAAAAGAGTTCTCTCCCCAACCGGGGTGTTCAGGAACGTTGTAGTTCCTCTTCGTCCCCTTTCGTGGATTGTTATTAAGATTAAGATTAAGTGGTGGTTTTTTTATATAAATTAATAATAATTATTATTATTATTGACTATTTGGGTGGAAAATGTCTCTTCTAAATGTTGTCTTGGGTGGAGGCAAAAGTAGCGGCGGAAAGGAAGCCCGGGACCTGTCCCGAAAGGAAGAGGTTGAGCAGATGTAAACCTGAATATTATTCAAATCCAGATCAAAATAAAACAATTCAAACGGCACGATTCAGGGTCTGGCAAACGAGTTGCCTGGGCTGGGATCTATAAATCCAATGCCTGAAGATTTTGATGTGGGGGAAACGGGAGTGCCCCGAGAAAACCCACTTTCACAGGACAGGCGCCGAAAGTTTTGCCTGTCGTGTGCCCATTGGAATTTCGCACAAAGCTACTCGAGGGCTATCTGTGCTAGCCGTCCCTAATTTAGCAGTGTAAGACTAGAGGGAAGGCAGTAGTATGTTCTAGTTCACAGGTTATATACGTTTTTCTTTTGTCCAGTCACCCACTTAGCCTGGGCATTCACTAGCACACTTCACACCATTTTTGATGTACCATTTCATTCTGTCTCTATGCTCGTAGTAATTTCTCTCAATTGTTTGTAATTCTTGTTAATTGTCTAATACTAAACCAATTAATTTTGTCTATCAGTTTTGATCTACTGTATCAATTTTATAGACAGCTAGCCTCATTGATTCGTCAAAGTAGTTCAGTTTAGTAATAATCTAAACAATCAAGTTATGTACTAATTATATGAGGTCCTAATAATTCAGTTCGACTACTTCAGTAGTCTTTGAGTAAGACAACCTTTCTTTATCTAGTATTGTCCTTTTATTCGTTTTACACCTACACAGTCCATCTAACGTTCACAACTTTATTGAAGCCAACTGTTCTCGTTTGACTTACAACTTTATGCTTGCTGGCATTACTACTAAGCGTAAGATTATCAACACTAAATTAGATATTTTCCACTGATCTAATATACTATTAGGACTCGTAATCTGAGGATCGCGGGTTCGAATCCCTGTTGCACCAAACTTGCTCGCCCCTTTCAGCCGTGTGTGTTATAATGTGACGGTCGATCCACTATTTGTTGGTAAAAAAGTAGCCCAAGAATTGGCAGTGGTTGGTGATGACCAATTGCCTTCCCTCTAGTCTTACACTGTAAAATTAGGGACGGTTAGTGCAGATAGCCCTCGAGTAGCTATGCGCGAAATTCTAAAACAAACAAACCTTGTGTAGCTTTGAGTGAAATTGAAGAACAAACACTGTATCAGTGTGTTTTGACTGATAAAGCCAAAAATGCTTATGCTGCTCTCTCTATAGAAGATTGCACCAACTATGATAAGTTTTAAAGAAACTATCCTCAAGACACACAAGTTAGTACCAAAGTCTTATAGCCAAAATATGAGGTCATCGTAAGCAAGACAGCCAAACTTAAATGAAATTTGCCCACGAAAGAAAAGAGGTTTTGATCGATAGTGTAATTTTATAAGTATTAGCGACAGTGTTGACAAACTAAGGTAATCATGTCTAATTGAAACGATGTACAAGTGACGTCTTTAAAACTTATTTGGGTGAAAAGGAAGTCAAAACACTAGAGCTTTTCTTTCCCGTGATTACATTTCAACACATAAAACGCCTTTCATAAAAATAAATTTCTACCATCTCAACACAAACTAGAACATATTCAATCTACGAACGTTGAAAATTCTTCTAAAAATTTCGAACTAAAAGAGCTGGAGTTTTAGACAGCCAAGATAAAACTTTAAAGTCAAAGCGTGTCTGTTATTTTTGTAAAGTATTGTCATGTCCGATAATGGGAATTTGAAAAAGATAAAAGAAAATGACGCAGCACCCAGTGCACGTGTCCACATACAGACGTAGTTTCACCAGATTTCCCTTTTGTGTTAATTAATTCTGCGTCTTTGAAGTATGAAACTGATTATCTAATAGCCATATTTACTTTACGTATTACCAGGGTGGCTCAATCGTTGTTAGAAAGTGTGTTGCCTTATAATTCTAGTTTTGCCACTGATGAATCTATTAAGGCTCAATGTATTGAGATTGGTTTTGTTAGTGTTCTTCTTCGTAACATTTGTTTGACAAACTTAGTCTTGGGACCAGTTGTGGTTGGAGTAACATTTACTCCAGTGCTGGATGCATCATTATCCTTGGGAAATGAATTGGCTGGGGGAAATGTTGTTGCCGAATCCAAAATGGATAGCAAATCAATCAAGGAAAATATTATTAAAGAGAATCAAAAAGTGTGTCTCTTTCGTGTCCTGCGAGTCGTGCTGAGGCTTAGAAATTAAGCCAAAACGAAATGGTAGACACGTGTTCAGAGAACAATATTATAAATTTGTCCGACATTTTTTTGGGTCTAACGGATCTTTTGTCTGATTGTCCTACAGACAAAGCTTTGCTGATCGGCAATAATGGACGTAAGGGATCTGGGTCACCTGATGTAGCTCTTTTTGCTAACAGACTGATTGATAAGCAAGAAACAAGTCTGCACTTTTCTCCTCTAGTAGCATATACACTCTCAAATGTTAAAATTAGAGAAAGTTCCAAAACGTAACTGTTGCCAAAATTGAGTGTTCATGAGCAAATGGACCCCCCCCCCCAAATGCACGAGCTTTTCAGGATGAAATTTATCAAATAACTATTCTGAAATAATGTCATTCTGACATATTGAATGTTGCTCATGAATCTTCCTTTTGACGTCTTTATGTGGGAACAACACAAGTTTCTTACCTGTTCTAAAAAAACAACTAGTCACGTATGTCAGGTGGCTACAAAACTCTAACATTTGTTACTAATTTAAAACCCATCCAAATGTTTGAAAGACATACTCCATGTAATTGCGTTAAAAGATAAGCACTTTCACGTGCTCTGTAATATGTACAAGGTTGTGTAGCGTTGTATATTGTCATGCTTTTAGGTTGTTTTGTTACTTTACATTTCACGCAAAGCTACACGAAGGCTATCTGCGCTAACCGTCCCCGATTTTGAGGTGTGAGACTAGAGAGAAGACAGCTAATCATCACCACCAACTCTTAGGGTACTCATCAATTAATAGTGGGATTGGCTATAACGTTATAATGCATCCACAGCTGAAAGGGCGAACATTTTTGGTCCTACGGGGATTGGAACACGTGACCCTCAGATTACGAATCGAACGCCTAAACCACCTGGCCATGCCAGGCGGAGTATTTGTGGATTTGCGACAAATACAAATAGATGTTTAAGACAAAAGTTTGACACTATACACGCACACAAATAAGTGAATTAAAAAGATGAATAACATTAACTGAAAACAATTACAAGTATCACGTCATTTTAATTTAACCGAGAGAATGCTAGGAAGCGCTCGACGATTAGTTCTAGTAATTAAAAAACAGACTCGAACTTTGTTACAGCAGAAATAAACCGATGAACATAGTGTTCGGTACGTGCACTTTTAGGCTCCGTACAGAAGTTTCACTCTGGTACAGTTTTGTTTTAGATAAATGATATTCAAAGAAAACAAACAGTCATAAAAGGATTATATCAGAAGAGTAGTTTTATTTAGTCTCGCTTATTACATCAGCAAGAAATAGTTTTATACATAATTACACAAAAGATTTTACACCGAGAAGCAGATTAATTTGTTTAGAACTTTGAATAACCAAAAAGTGTTGGATCCTATAGTTGTAATTTAAGTACCATAACTTTATTACATAATAAACGTTAAATTATTCTACGTGTGATCTAGCACGACTAGAATGCATGCAAATTTAAAAAAAAAGTAAAAACGTGTAAATATTACATCTTTACTGTTCTTCTTTGCCTTCTTCCACCGCCGGTTTATCGCTCATTTGAACCTGCACAACTCGTTCATTTGGCTGTTGACCCTCCAAGGCTTTTTTAGGTGCCTCGATTGTCAAAATTCCGTCAGAACTCAGAGAAGATTGTACAGTTTCTGGATCGACTTCTTTAGGCAGCATGTATCGTCGTACAAATTGTCTGGATATATATCCGTGCTCATCTGGTTTTTCTTCGTGTTTACCTTCGATAACAACGCAGTTCTCAACAGTTTTTACATTTATTTCGTTAGGTTGAAACTGACTCACATCAAGCAATACCCGAAATTTATCGGCTTCGTTTTTAACCTGAGAAACACCACTACCAGTCTTACGGCTTACTTGTCGCCGGGGTCGTGCGTAGTAACCATGATACAAAGTTGGTGTTAAAATATCAAAGTCGTTAAGACCAAGGCCGAAATGCTGATCTGCAATACGAGTTGGAAAATCCCAGGCGTCCCACCAATCTCTCCCAAGTAGCAGAGGTACAATACTTCTCGAAAAAGCCATTTAGACGACACACTCGTAGTAACAACTCTCTCAGCAAACTTTCATACGTATAATTCACAATTATGTACATACACTCCCATTTCACATTTATATACATGGAGGTAGTTTCTGCAACGCCCTCTCGATCGTTCGAGAATCGTTACGTGTACACGAGCTATTCACTCGTATTACGCAACGGGAGAACGATCTAGAAATGTTCCAGAGGTAATTCTAGGATTATAGAAATTTCGCAAGAAGCGTTATTTGATACTTCTTATTGTCAATGGAACATGAAATATATTACCAAGTAACATATCAAAAATCTCAAAATATAACAAAAACGGTGTATGGATTACAAAATTACTTGTAAATAACATTACCTTCCATTTATATTAAGTTACATACATATGCAGAGCAAAGCTACAAAAAAAAAAGAATCATGTAGTTTCTGAATACCTTTGAACACGAAACTTAAATAAAAGTGGATTTACGAAAATAACTTGATGGAATAAAATAATAAATATCAGGCTGTTTAGTTGCAAACCTTTTAGTTGATTAAGGTATAATTAGTTACATCTCCAGACTTTCTTGTGGGGGAGCAGTGGAGAAATGAAACATATAATGGGGTCGGTTCTAAAAAGAATATAAAGAAAGTCTGCAACTTGAAGCTCTACAATCGTAATAAATATTATATAAACTGAGGATGTGTTTCACTAACATTTCTCTTAATTTCACAATTTAACCCTTGAACCATTTGTTGCTTTTTCTAAGCACAAAGACACTCAATAAGTTATTTTTGCTGTGTCCAGCACGGATATCTAAACTCAATTTTTAGCGTTACAAATCTAGCAAACTAACAATGACTAGCTTAGCTATTGCTAAATTCAAAACAGTTTTTGATTGTTTATTATGTAATAGTTTTTGAGTTGAAATGCTGAATAAAAATTTTGGTTTCTCAGCTCTAAACACATTCACAATCAAACGAAACGTACTTGCCATAATTCCTTATAGATAAATATACTAAGCAGATGTTAATAATACATGAAACAGAAATTAAAGTATTATTAAAATTGCTATCCTACTGACTGTATAGATTTCATTTATTTTTAAATTGGTTTCGAACTCTCATTGATTTTTAAATGTACCGGGTATTTTGTGTTAGGAATATGTGCCGAAGTTTCTGCTCATAGCGCTACAACCCTGTGTGCCATTGAAATTCCGTTCCAAATTGAATACTAGAAGCCCTGACACCCTACACCCAATCAACTGAATTTGATTCAAAAAGTGGATGTTAAGCTTTAATTATATTATAGGGCTACAATCTACGTGATGCAAACACTTATTTCAATATCTTGAAGTTACAAGAAACTTTGCTTAAATTTTCAACACAAACTCATTGAACATTCTGCACTATATGAAATTCATGAAATATCTTGTAGTAGAATATTACTTTTCTTGTTTCACAAGAACGTTTCATCTTGAACTACCACGTACAATATTTTTAATGTAAGTACTTACACTATAGTACAGGCATGAGTACTGTTTTACTTTGAATAAGAACGTGTCTATTATTTCTCGAAAGTTCAAGAATAGTTATTATAGCATTAACTTCAGATATGAAAATACTTTTTCATGACTTAAAATTAGGCAAGTTTGTAACAACTTCTACAATTATTTTATATTCAAACCATAAGTATGATTTATGTTTCTTATTTGCGCCGCCCTCAGTGGCTCAGCGGTATGGCTGCGAACTTCCAACGTTAGAAATCAGGTTTCGATACCCGTGGTGGGTAGAGCACAGATAACCCATTGTGTAGTTTTGCGCTTAATTCAAAACAACAATCTTATTTGTGCAGTTTTCTTTAAATACATTTATCAAGAAACTCTTTGAGTTACTTTTGTTTTAGATCCCTGTTATTCTGTGTCATTCACCATAGTAATCCCCCTTTTTTTTCCCGCGATAAAAGTAGTTGTAATCTCTTTCCAGGTGGATTAAGGCGTGCGATTCGTAATCTGAGGGTCGCGGGTTCGCATCTCCGTCACACCAAACATGCTCGCCTTTTCAGCCGTGTGGGCGTTATAATGTGACGGTCAATTCCACTTTTCATTAGTAAAAGGGTAGCCCAAGAGTTGGCGGTTGGTGGTAATGACTAGCTGCCTTCCCTCTAGTGTTACACTGCTAAATTAGGGACGGCTAGCATAGATAGTCCTCGTGTAGCTTTGCGCGAAATTCAAAAATAAGCAAACTCTCTAGTGTGTTAGTTACAGTTATCTTTTCCCCTAACATTCAAGCGATTCCAAGGTTATGATCTCTCTTTCATGTTTCATCAGTGAGAAAAGCTAGTCATCTGAGCAAATCTTACGTCACTTTTAAATACGTAACAGTACAATGAGGTAAATCAGGGGTTCCAAAACTTTTTAGACGTGCGGAGTTTCACATCAGAAAGAAAGAACATTCCAGAGCCTTAATAAAAAAAAACACACACTAAAAATAGAAACAATCGGTTACTAGCACCAGATAAAGCTTACTTCAATCTTTCAGATTATAATATTTTTTTAAATACCAATATTTAAAAGAAAAAAATACTTCTACTTGTTCAAAAATTGTTACTTGCAAAATTTATATCAGTAAAAGTGCAGTGTACTTATTTATTTTGTAGTGGCTCGGATAGGCTTGCTTTTGTTCATAAAGTAGTTTAATACTTGGAATTATAGTTGTTTTTCGTAAGCGCAAATCATCTTCAATACTTAGCCTGTTTCTAAATTTAGTCTTTGTAGCTGTATACAGTGAAAATGTTTGCTCACAAAAGATATGTTGTTGGATAACGCATAAATTTCAAAGTTCTGTTATTCATTTCAGGGCTTTCCACGGCCATTTGAATCCAAAATTGAATAATTTCTTCCTGCTGAAATTGTATTGTTAGGGTGTAATCAGCTGAAATTTCTATAAGCTGTTCTTTCTCTTTTTAAGGGAAGTTGTTGGTATTTGTAGAGTAAACAAAGGGATTTTGAATCCACGGCAATTTTTCTAAATGAGGAGGGATGTACTTTCCAACAGATATACACAAATCAAATATGTTCTGGTTTTGTTTGTTTGTTTTGAATTTCGCACAAAGCTACTCGAGGGCTATCTGTACTATCCGTCCCTAATTTAACAGTGTAAGACTAGAGGGAAGGCAGCAAGTTATCACCACCCACCTTCAACGTTTGGGCTACTTTTTTTACCAACGAATAGTGGGATTGATCGTACCATTATAACGTCCCCACGGCTGACGAGCATGTTTGGTGCGACCGGGATGCGAACTCACGACCCTCGGATCACGAGTCGAACGCCTTAACACGCTTGGCCATGCCGGCCCACATGTTCTAGAAGACTGAAACTTTTTCATCTTCACTTAAGGAAATTTCATTCATAAGAAAAAAACCACTGTGATTTTCGAAGCAATCACGATCCTCCATAAGTATACATTCACCCCAAAGTTTTAGCTTATGTTGAAGCGTATCCATTTTACTTTGAGCTTTGAAGTACGTTACCCTGGTACCCTGCACTGTTGCATTTACCTCATTTAGATAGGCAAATACGTCCGAAAGGTTTAAAGGTTTCGTCGCCTGTTGTTTAAGTAGGCAATGGTTTACAAATTAGAATGTCTTCTTCAAAACTAGCTTCAAGAATATAACAAACAACAAAAGCAACATCGCATAACGCCGTTGAGCAATTTGCTGAGATATCATTGATTCTTTGAGAAACCGAGTTGTCAGAAAGAGGCACAGAGACAGTTAATGTTTTAAAGAAATTTCTCATCAATCGTGCATTTTACCTGATCTTTTGCGCATAGTTTTATCAAACCTTCTGTAATTGTATGAGCTTCACCTGCTTTTTGTAATACGGTAATTAACACGATATGGAGCAATAAGAGCACCTTTGTTGTCCTCATGGACAAACGAACAAAATGTAACTTTCCTTGCATTTAACTGCAAATACATTCTTTTGAAATATTCAGAAGTTGGAATTTTTAATTGGGAGTGTTTGGTTTCCACAAGGACGTAACCAGGAATGGCCATGGGGGGAGGTGAGTTTGAGTGCTTGATGAAACGCGTAGGGCCATGTCCCCCCGGGACTTTTTAAAATAAAAACATAAAAGAAAACCCTGAATTATGCATTCTGAGACCACCTTTTTGGCAAATTTCAGAATGGCACACTAAGGTGTTTGTCTTATTTTTTAATCATAAATAAATATATAGGCCTATATATATATAATATATAACTTAAAGTTATCAGGGCCAGCAAAGTAGGCCTATAGTCCTGTCATCAACATATAAAACATAGAGAGTGCAAAATATATGTATAATGTCTGTAATATGTATTCAAATATCATGGACAGTGTATGTTCAGATTCCCTGGATTTCAAGAATTAACTTCATGAATAAACAGTGGGTGTTACCGAGTCAGCACCATGGTACTAACCTAGTACCATTGGCGCTATCTACAGTGAATGATTCACTATAGATGTGAATATACTGTGAATGCGACGTTGACAAACAGAGGTTGCGATAAACAGTCATTCACTCTGCCAAGCCTGGAAAAGCAAAATACACTGAATGAGTTCTTTAAACCCATTCATGAGGCTGAACCTGATCAATCTGCTGCAGCTAATCAGGTATGAATCAGAATTGACAGAGTCATCACCGTGGCCTTCTACCAGTGCTGCCACTACCACCGCCGGTCCAGTCTGGGACATTGGAAATTACGTTTCTGATGATGTCAGCATTGGTAAACAGGTAAGTCGACTCCTCATTGTACTAATTTTGTATTAAAAATCATGCTGACATTCTGATGAGTTTTTACTCAATATTCATTGTTACCAGTGACTGTAGGCCTACAGCAACAGGAAGCTAGGCCTATTCTGTGAAGTACAGCTCTAAGTCTTTCTCTTCGAGGTTATTGTACTCTAATAACAAACTTTCTTATGTGCAAAATAACGTAATTTGAATTATGTCTTTCTGCCTCTTTCAGATAAACGCTGACACCAAAAAATGCCTCCTTGAGAATACCTGGAAGTCAGGGAGTGATCATGTTTTCCCCCAGTGTGGTTCAAGAAAGTTGCGTTTTCAGTATCGTTGGCTTTCACAGTGGAGATGGCTACTCTGCAGTCAACATGCAAAGGGTAATTTCTGTAAGTACTGCTGTCTTTTTGCTCCTGATGGTGCTGGTGTTGGAAGCCAGAAATTGGGACAACTCGTGAAATTTCCATACACAAACTGGAAAAAGGCTGTTGAAGACTTCAAAGTACATGAATTAAAACAGTACCACCAAGACAGCAGAGAAAAAGCTAACAATTTTCTACAGGTCGTAAACACAAGTTCATCTGTGCACTTGCAGCTTGATGCAACTTACAAGCAAAAAATTGAACAGAACCGGTAATATTTAATGCCTTTTATTGATACTGTATTGCTGTGTGGGAGACAGGGCTCAGCTTTGAGGGGAAAATATGATTCTGGTCCAACGTTTGTTAGTGAAACTGATGAGGAGCCTATTAATAATGATGAGAATATTCGGGCAATTTTGCGCTGCAGAGCAAAGGGTGATGTCAAGCTTTCAGTAAGCCTTAAGAGTGCAAAGAGGAATGCTACGTATCTGAGTCCTTAAATTCAAAATGAAATTATCAATGCCTGTAATACTCATGTCCTTGATGCTTTGGTCAACAGGGTTAATGCTGCAAAGTGTTTCTCAATATTAGCTGATGAAACAACAGATATTTCAGGCATTGAACAGTTTTTGCTGTGTGTTAGATATTTGCATGCCAGTACAACTCTGTTGTAATGAGATTTTTTGCAATTCAGTGGTGTTCAGAGATACACAACTGATAAATTCCCACTTGCATCCTATGTACACCGCAGTGCCTATTCCATAAACTTAGCAATTTCTGATACTTGTAAAGAAGTTCCTTTGCGAAATTGCATGGGAGTAATTTTTAGCATTCTCAATACACCCAAACGAAAGCAGGTTTTGGCTCTTTCGGTGGAGAATAAAGCACCTGAAAAAAAAGTTTGAAAGGTCTCTGCCCCATCCGGTGGGTTGAGAGGCATGACTCAGTCATTGTCTTTGTAGAATTAATCCATGCAGTTGCAGATGCCCTTGAGACCATATCAGGTTGGCAAGACAGATATTCTGCCATGCAAGCCAATCAATTGTTGTGTTCTATAACACAGCCAAAAGTCATCATCACTCGACTTACCATTGCTAAATTGTTTTCCTGTAGTTCACCTCTGTGCAACTTACTGCAACAACAGAACATTGATTTAGGAGCTGCGATGCATCACGCAGAAATAGTGGAAGGTTTAATCCGTTCACTCAGAAATAATACTGAGAATGAATTTAACATTTTCTGTGAGGCTCAAACTCTGTGTAGTGAGCTTCAAATTGACATCATAATGCCGAGGCAGACTAAAAGACAGATGTACCGTGCTAACCCACTAGCCCTGAGGAGTACTTTTATATTGTCATATTTTGTACCATTTGTTGATCACTTTCTTTCACAAATATGTGATCGTCCGTTCAGTCACAAAACTCTCCTTACAAACTTCATGTGTCTACTACCATCAGGATCTACCACAGAACGGTCAGAACCTACAGCACAACAATGCGACCAAATTAGAGTTGGTTAATATATACAAGGCTAACATCAACAACACTTCACTAGCTGCAGTAGGTGAACTTAAGGTTTGGTACAAATCACTTGCGAACAACAGACCAAAAATGTCATAGATGCATATGCAATGTAGAAACGTTCCTAGTCATTTCTAGACTATTGAAAGTATTTGCCACGCCGCCTGTGTCAACGAGCTCAGTGGAGCGTTCGTTTACAACTCTCACAAGACTCAAAACGCATTTGAGAAACACCACAACCGAAGATCGATTGAATGGCCTAACCTAATTATACATTCACCGTAATATTAAAATTGAACCAAACTGTGTTGTCTGTGTCCTGGAAAGAACGAACGCCTGTTTGAGCCTTTCAAAGATATTTGATTGCATTTCTTTAGTTCTGACAAGACTTGCTGTATTAAGTGTTCAATCAGAAATTTGCATTTGACCATTTGTTGTGTGTGAAATTATCTGCCATGCAATCACGAATCTTTATGACAAAGAAAGTTAACGAAGAATGTGTAATGTAGCAGAGAATATTCTGATGTTCTCTCTTGCAGCTGCTCGAGGGCTATTCAAGGTAGCCATCCTAAATTTATAAGTAATACACTAGAGCAGTGGTTCTTAACCTTGTTGGAGGTACTGAACCCCGGAAGTTTCGTACTTGCATTCACTGAGCCATTTGTAATTGGAAAAATAAAATATGATTTTTTTCAAATTCAAAACATAAGCAGATATTGTTTTAGTGCACAAAATGAACCATTCATCAGTTGCACACAATATCACTGTGTTCAAAGAACAAAACCAACAAAACAAGAATTTCACACAAAAACAAAACTCAATGAACATTTACTGCAAATCAATGTGACTTTTGCTGTTGCCTTTCAGAGACAAGTTCAGAAATGCGCGGCAAGTGCCACTCTCATACCATTTTCGCAACAAAGTCTGTTCCTTTTCTTCGTTTTTATGTCTACCATCCTCGAAAAGGATTGCTCGCAAAGATCGTTGTAACAAATGGTATGAGTATCTCAAGGGCTTTCTTAGCAATAAGAGAGTACGCTACGATTTGGTGACATCAAAACGTTGAGAGCGTTGTTGTTCTGAAAAGTTGCTGTTGAACTTGGCTCTGTTGAAGTTCAATGATTTCGTCAAGGTATTCATCACTGACATCTGCTGTTCCAACACTAAACGTGAACGGCTGTCTCGTCCATGCTGAATATGACTCTCTGGCGGGGAAGTATCCGTCGAGAGACTTTGCAAGCTCATCTAAGTGCATGGCAATTGCTTTCTTCAGTTACCTGGGTACAGAAATGTCTCCAATTTCAGACACATCTTCGATTTTACTTACACAGTTGTCCAGCAGGAGAAAGTGTGCAAAGTTATCATTTTCTGTTCATCGTTTCCGTAATAGTAGCTTTTATGGAAAAGCCTTCAGGTTTTCTTCTGCTTTGATGATGTTGACTCCACCACCCTTAGTTGTTGTAAGAGGTTTACAAAATAAAAAATCTTTTGTTATCTCGTCGTTCTTCACACAGCACACATATACAACAAGCTGGTGTAGATTGTAAACGCCGGTGGTATCGTCGAGTTGAAGGGTGAATTTTGCTGGGCTTGAAATCAGATCTGCAACTACTTGAGCCAAGATGTCATCTATTCTGCTGCTGATGGTGTCATTTGAAGAGGAATTTCGGATAACTTATTTTCAGCAGCTTTTACTAGCATGATATTCGCCATCTTCAACACAGCTGCTTTTACGAGTGCTTCACCAATGGTGTGTGGTTTGCTCTGCTTTGCGATCACGTATGCAACTTCGTACGATGCTGTGAGGATCGGTTTATCAATGGGTACAAAACCGAGAACAGGCAAAGTAGCCTTTTTATCGAACCTGGCTTTCTTTATCTTGAATTCAGCAAGCATTGTGTTCTTATATTTCTCATCTCCATGCAACTTTAGGGAATGTTCTCTTAGTTTTGCCAGTGCTAGACTAGAATTGCTCAACTTGGCATTGCAAATCATGCATTTAGGACACTGATTCCAATCATGTTCCGTTATACACGTGAATCCATATTGTACGTATTTGTCCGACCGCTTTCTGTTTTTGCTCGACAGTTAGTATGAAGGGATTGAAAGATTAAGAAAAAATAAAAAATAACGCACGATTACTACAGTCACAAATCGACTGCTAAGCGCACGAAATTCCCTGCAGCACAGATATTAAGGCCAAATGATGTGACGTAATCAGCCACAGCCAATGATGGCCAAGTGGAGCATGAAGTCATGAATCATACGAGTGGGGTGAATGGAACGACACACACACTTGACCTCCGTCGAACTCTGAGACTGACTCGCCGAACCCCTAGGGTTTGATTGAACCAACTCGTTTAAAATTCTAATCAAACAGTGAAATTTCACCGTCACTCATAATACATCTAAAGTCTCAAGTGTGAACCATGATTTTTGGAGGTAATGGATCACGGATCCAAAATTCTGCACGTTAATCACTGAATCCTACACTCTAGTGCCAGATGCAGAGGCAATATAAGTGAATGTGGTTTCGCAATTTATGTCTATCATACACTGCTGTACTTTTACTCTGACACAAAAGCTCTTCTAAGATGTTGTATAATGTAAAAACAACAAATAAAACAGCACCTTTATTGTTCAAAACTGGTTTGAAGAGAAAATAACTTTAGCAATTTTTATTAGCCATCACAACTCATGGATCACAATCTTATTGATTATTTCTAGGTTACACTTCAATGTTCTATTAACTACTTTATACCTAGTCTAGTTCTTGAACAATACCTTTGAACAAACAGTCTACAAAAGAACAAGATACATTTTCCATGGAAAGTTGTTCACTCAAAATTATTTGAAAGGGATGCCTAAGTCAAGTAGGGAACAATGTCACAGGAAAGTAGTAGTTTTGTATCTCAAAATAAAAACTAACATTTTAATTACATAAGATATTACAATATATGATGCTAGAGCTGTACAGTAACTTATTGACTAGATGAACACCAAAAGCTCAGCATAACATATAGTCACAGAACATTGAATTTATTATATCCAAAACATGAAATTATACCAGTTTTGATTTTTTTTACTCACTCCATCAAGGCAACTGTTAGTAAAATGTTAGCTGTTCAAACACAACTAAAGTATCATTCATTAGCTACACCAATAAGGATTATAATTTATCAGTATTAGGAATATTTTAAGTTGTTTTTAATTTTGAAATTAGGGTCAAACCAGTTTCATGGCTATAATAAGGTAGCTGCCTTTAATGTTGCTAAGATAATCTGCACAATCTTACTTTCTTTGGAACAAGAGTAGGTACATCAGAGGAAAAGTTTTTTTGTAATGTCATGTTTCTATTAAAATAATCCAAACCTAATATTAACTTTCATTAAACCATCTCTAAAACAAAATTTCAAACCACGTGAAGTCATGTCTATCATAAACTGTGAACTGGTGAATGAGTAGTAATCAAATCAATAAACTTTTCATATTTGTCATTTTAATACCTGAACTGATAACAATTTCAGGTTATTAATCTTTTATTAATAACTGATGTTAACAGTTTTATGATATAAACCATATTTCCATGAACTTATCAAGCTCAGTTTTTTTTTCTTTTTTTGAGGTGGTCCCCAAAACGAAGGAAAACAACATCTGACATCCTAGACAGTATATGACAAACAAGAAACACAAATGAAAATGTTTGCTAATGAATTCACTTTTAGTGTAGAAAGCTACCTTCTTATATACAAGCTCAGAAATTAATTTTAAAAAGTGTTAGCATGCATATATAAATTCACTGACATTTAGTCATTAGTAAAGGTTGAGATAAACAATGTTCAATCATAAATAAACGTAGTGTTTCACTTCCATGTCATACGTCTTAAAAATATTCTTTTCTTCAATCAAAAATAATTAAAATTGCAAGAAAGCTGATGTAAAGAAATAAAAAACGTTTCAGATGATTTGGTCTGAATACTTGCAAAGCTACACAAGGGTTATCTGTGCTAGCCATCCCAAATACAGCAGAAATACAATAGATGGAAGGCAGCCAGTTACCATCATCCATCACCAATTCTTGAGCTATTCTTTTATTAATGAATAACGGGATTATTACCCCAAAGGATGAAAGGGCGAGCATGTTTGGTGTAATGTGGATTTGTACCCACAAACCACAGACTGCAAGTCAAGTGAGCACACCATCAGGCTGTGCTGGGCCAAATAAAACAATCAGCTGTCATTCTGCATAGCAAAAGATATTTTGTTGTCTAACACAAAAAGTGATTTCCACATGTTTGAAAGATAATAATTAAAAACATAATTAGCATATTTACATAATCCATATACTTTGAATATATTTTTGAATTAAAAAATAACACACCACTGGGCACAAAACCACAGAGTATCTAGCCTAAAATCACATTTAGCAAACTTTAACCTTCATCACAAATATCTCAAAAATGTTACAACAGTTTCTGATTCATTAAATCAGTTCAATTGTTGTTGTAATAACTGAGGGGATTTTTTTTCGTCAAAATGAGCTCTGAATCACGTTCAGAAGCATCGTGTGTTTCATGATTCACTAACAGTAAAATTCAACATGAACTCTTACGTTCACATACGCTTTCTTTGATTTCCATTGTATGAATATACAGCTTGCTGTATCTCATACAAAATCATAATTAGGTTACCAAGAATACTCAACTCTTTAAGCTTAGTTACATCTACATGGACAGAAAAATGTTTTATTCAAATAGTTTGCCTGGTTACTGTTACTTTCATATCACTAAGGGTAAAGACATGTTGTAACATTAACAAGAAATCTGCTATGAATTACCAAATTTTGTTTACAATTCCTATACAAGCAGTGCTGGTGGCCAGACTTTATTCAGTCTTATGTATAACTAATCCAGTCGAAAGTTGAATACACTAAAAAAAGGGGCGGGTAAAGGTTGACACAGAGAAAATATTTATATTAGTTATTCAGTTTAGTAATCTAGTCACCTATTATGGTTGAATTTTAACACAATCACAGCTGTCTGTGATATGCTTATTGCAGGTATCCACCAGAGTTTTAGTGTTACTGCTAAGCCACTCACTGGGAAGCAGTGTAAGCAATACAATCAAATTAAGTCTTCACAATACAGGCTAAGAAGAAATGTGTATGGGTAAAAATTAAGTTTGATTTCCACTTGGCCTAGATGCAAATGCTTATCTTAATTATAACACCTAAAATACATATCAAATTCAAAATGCTTGCAATAACTTTCTATGGATATAAAAAACATGATAAATTCCTTTCATTAAACTTCTTCCCTATAGGTAATAAATTCTTAAAAACTGTTAAAAATAAACCTCCGACAATAAAAGATCAATAATGGTTAAATATTTCAAGCATTTCATGTTCTACAAATAATGGCTGCTATCTTTAAAGCTACACAGTGTTTCTCAAAATACTTCTAACTATTTTCACAAGCAACTTTCCTCCCTACCCTTTCATGGGGGAAGGGATGTGGACAGACATTCCACTTACTAACTGTTGAAACTACTTCTGAAACTATTTTTGAATTTCATTTATTTCACTTTATTGCAGGAGATCAATTTATTACACACAACTATTTTTTCTTAAGCCTTTCATTAAAAACTCAAAATAAAATGAATTATTTGACTAAAAAGTCATGAGAAATTTTGAAATGTGTAATTTTTACAGAAATTTGTGAAATGTTATAGATTTATGCTGACATGATTGTCATTACAAACAATCTAAAGTAGCCCCACTACAAATAACCTCACTGTATTAATTTTAAAGAATTTCCTATCTTTGGGCACAGTTAACAGTAAGTACCTGAACACCTCCAAACTAGCATGACATGCTACCAAATGTGGTGATTGGAAAATATTTTGATTTTTATCATGAAGTCTACTCTGTATTTTAATTTCCTTCATAACAAACAGCACGAATTTCATTTATTTTTACAACACATTACTTAATGCTTCCATTATTGAGGAATTCTTTACCTTCAAAAGAATAAGTATATAGAATCCTATCAAATGTTAGTATTATTCAAGATACCAAAATCTATTACTTTTTTCAAAGATATACTCTTTGTGATTAACAGGAGTATAAAAACTTTTATACATGATATAGATTATTAAAAATTCTTGAATAACTATGAATATAAACTGTAATAAGAGTTCGAACAAACATTATTACTAATTTTTAAAGCCAATACTACTTCTATATTACACAGATTATTCATTTTAATTTGTGTTCAGTATTTTTAATTTAGGTTGAACACTAAAAAGTCTTAAACACAACACATGTACATGCATACATAGAAATGTTATATATAAGACAAATACACAAATTTATGCAATTATCAAGTTTTTAAAAACTTGAAAATCTATAACAGACTTTTATACTTATTATGTTACATGGTTATTACATTGCAAAATAGTGCTTTTTTTGCTGTAACGTGAGATCACAATGGTGGCACCATGTCTTATTCAACTTTAAGGGAGCAACTACAAAATTTGCAATGTTTCAGTTTCTACACTGATATCCTCCACCTCAAGCCTCACTTTCTTCAGATACTTTATGTTCTAACTGACGTACTGAAGACTGGTCCTGAATGGTGTTTGAAGAAACTGTATTTATATCTGATGACTGGCTGTCCAACACAAGAAATTTTCCATCTTCACTAACAGTAGGTCCAAGGATATCTTCTTTTGTAATGTTATCCAATATCTTAAAAAACAAATAACATGTAAATGCAAATAAATAATTATGTGATATTTCTTTTTTGTTCTCAGCCACATACACAACACTAAAAAAAGTGAAAACATAATAATTAAATGTAATCCAATAGAATCACATTTTAATTATTTAGAATATTTTAAGTACATTAGTTACATTTTTATTGAGGGTGGGTAGGTGCCGAATAAATTTCATGTCGTACCTGCCTGATGCTTTAGTAAACTAAGCAAACTACTTAACATTCGGAAAGATAAAAAATTATTATATAACAGAATTAATGTTTAAAATTAAATTGTTTACAAATAAAGAACTAATGTCTACTGATAACAATTTAGAGTTACAGGTAGTATATTAATGAATAAGCCATATCAATTAAATCACTAACTTAAGTGAACATGTCAACACTTCACTGTAAGTTTTAAAGATTATTTCTATCATTGAATTTAGGTTGAAACCCTACCTCACTTGTTTTGTCTTCTTCCTTTTTCTTGCGAATCTGTGAAGCATAAAAACATTTGTTTTACATCCTACAATAGTTTTTTATTACATAAATTATATTAGTTTAGAGCAATACAGGTGAGCTAACTTGAATGAGATAAATGTACTGTTATATTTATATCCCAATAAATAAACACACACACATATTAAAGAGTCTGATAAAAACACAAGTTCCAAACTTTAACTATTCACTAATCTATTTGTCTTGTGACAACTTCTGTTTTCATGCACAAAAGTGGAATTTTTTTTTCTTACCATAATTTTGTTTAAGGCAATGTTAGCTGCTGTAGTTAATGCCCCACATATCTATGGAAAAATACAGAATATTTTAAATGGCAAAAAAAAAAGAACAAAATAGGTAATCATTTTCACTCAATTACTAGCTCTCATAACATCACACTGAAATATTGGTACACCAAACTTTTCACACAAGAAAATTCCAGTTTCAAACCTTATGAAGTAACAAGAGAAAAGTAAACTTTTTGGTATATGTATTAGTATTAACTTTTTAATACTTGTGTTACATGGATATAAACATATATTTATAGTTTTCAACTTCCAAAATGCACAATGAAGATTAATTATATTTACTAATAGTTGCAAGTAATGAAATGCTCACTCTCCGTGAAATAAGTCAGTTTAGTGACGAGCAAAGTACAACAAATGTCAGCTGCCTGTTGTTAAAAAGAACCACAAGTCCACTACTTTATGTTTTTACATTAAACAATTGTCGTTAATTCCAGTTGACTCATTATGAATACTATATTTCCACAATCTGTCAAAGAAAATTATTTTGGTGTTGTTTACCACTTGTGTTATGCTATTGTAAAATATCAGAAGTAACTGAAAAGAAACTCTTTAAACGTCTGCATACCTCACCTATAATATTTGCAGGGATGTAAACTCTTAAAAACTTAAGAGTTAAATTATACACCCTTGTGTTCAGGACAAGCAGCTGTTCCATAAAGGTATAAACCCCAAATCCTGACATAAAGGTACTTTACATATTTCTTACAGTAAACATGTTAATAGATGAAGTTACTGAAAAAGTAATAACATAATTTCTTTGTAATGCATCAGCTATTTCTGAGCATACCTCATGGAGAAACTTTTTAGCTTACTAGCTATGTTTGAAAGGAATGTTTGCATATATAAGTACAAAATAAAGAAGTTTTATATATAACACTATAAATGGTCATGAAATGCACACTTCGACATCACCACAGCAGGAGGGATCACTGTACAACCATCCATAGTTTTAAAGTGAAAGACTCAGAGGGCACACTGCTGATCAACAGTAACCACCACCAGTTTTTCAGGTATACTTGTCTGATCATACACTGGAATATGACCATCGCTCTTACAGTAAAGCCTATGGCTCCAAAGTGCATAACACATTTCAGTTTGAGCACACAAATTCCAAAACATCTTATGTTTGAGACTGCAGTATTCTGATGTGTTGTACACACACATTAGTTCCTTATATTAAACTAACCCTAGAATAGATTCCGTAATGTGGAATTATAAGCTACACAATGTATTAACAAAACACCTTGGTTAATCCTAATCATTACTCTTCCAAAGTTGTTACCTCTTCAGCAGATGTCTGCACTTCAAAAACATGACAGTGGAAAGTTGCTTGCTCAATGTTTTCTGATCTTGTTCTTGTAATAAAACCTAAAAGCCTTGAAGAATCATAATTACTAGTAGTTTTAAACTGTTTTTCATTTTTGTAAGATTTATTTATAACCAAAAGGAAAATAACACTCGAATACTTCTTATTTTATACTACACTACATTTAAATTTTACTTGACCTGAAAAGTTCATAAAGAAGCTTTTTGGAGAGTTCTTTCTGTATATCCACATACAACTGACCTTTGAACAATTAAAATTACAATTTACAAGAAAGAAAAATCATCGTTAAGTTTAATTTTTCAAATCTGTGTTAAAACAAATGTTTCATTAACTCTTTGTTTAACTATTTCTTACCTTATGTTTATTTTTTATTTTCTCAAACATTTAATTGGTTAAGAGTAAACTTTTCATGACTGTTTTAAACAAGCGTGTACAAGACATTCTGTCACCATGCCAATCATACCGAATTTCTCTTGTTCAAAAGTAATGTAAAATAAAATCTTTGTAGCAATTGCATTTGATATTTAAGTAAAATAATTTTTTTACAAAATAAAAGGACACTGATACCTCTTATTATCCCTATGGGTTGTCCAAAATGATATGTCTTCTAATGGAAAAATAGCTCTTACAGCTTGATGTGAAGGATCTAGTACCCTGGGATAACAGAAATAGAAACAAACCATTTACTTTAAAGATTCTCTTACACATCAACAAAAGTTGGTAGGTATTGCTGAAAGAACAATCTGTCTGAAAGACACAAAATCTGGAGGTGCTTTAACACTTTCATGATTATCTCCACCAGCTCTGTCTCAAGAGTACCAAATGTTTTCTGGAGATACTTTTTTTGAAGCAGATTATACTCTTAGAAGTATACACCATGAATGAACCCCCTAATTTTGAAGACTATCAGAGAAGATCACTAAAAGCTAATTGTAAAAGAAAATAGAACTGAAATTAGTTAACAAAAATTCTTTATGTTTTGATAAAAAATATACTTTTTTATTAATTAAAATATTAGTATCTTATTAACTTTTTCTTGTTATTTGGTTTTACAAAATGAACATAAGACGTAGTCCAATAAAACTTAATGCTAATGTTTTGATAAAATAGACCTTTATTCAAAGAATTTACAAAAGCATTCACACTTGTAGAAATTTTTGCTCTAATGAGAGAATGATAATTAGAACTTACTTCAGAAATTCATGGGTCACAACCAGATGGGATTCTGACATTTTAAAGATGTTGTGTATGGCCCGTGCTGCCATAATCTGTCGAATTGTCTCATACACAACCTGATCTCCTGTTTCAAGAGATTATTTCAGTTATATATCCATATTCTAAAAACAGTTAACAGTTCTCTCACTTGGATTCATCTTCAAATTTCAATAACGATTACTTTTAACCTAGCTATTATAATACAGTTGTGCTGACTCATTTGATTTTCAGATTTTGTAGTGATAACATTTCAATTTTTGTAGTAGTGCAAAATTATCCAAAAATTTGAGCTGAAATGTATAACAGCATATCTTAAAATTCTGAGTACTTGATCAGATGTGATCTTCAAAAGGGAGCTTATTTAATATTTTAACTTATCATCATTTTATATTTTAACTTTTTTTTTCCAATTATTACACAACAAAGGTTAAAGTTCAGCTAAAGGTTTAAATAAAACCATGTTGTGTAGTATTTATCTGTGGTTGAATAATTAAAGCTATTCTGAGCTGAAGTAAAATATATTTTTGCAAAATCAAATAACTACTAATTAGAAATCAATAATTACATACTACTTATTTTGTGAAGCAACAATATAATTCATTTATTTTAAACTATGGGAATTTTTTTTACAACACAGAGGTATGCCTATGGGCTTATAACACTAGAAACTTGGATTTAATATCTGTGATAGGCAGAGCACAGACAGGAGAAGTTTAATTTGTTCACTAAATATTAACATTGGAAGTTCAGGTATTCAGTGGAAAAGCACATGGGTTATTACAAAGTCAACAAACTCTACAAAGGTGTACACATGGAATTTCAAGTCAATTATATTCAATGAATAAGCACATGGAGTACTAAAAGCTGAACATGTTCTATGAGTAGATGTAGAATTCTAGGCTAGATATATTCAGCACATGAGCACAGGGAATAATAAATGCTGAATGCATTCTGGAAGTGTGCATATGTGGAACAATGGGTTGGATGTAAATAGTATACTATGTAATTAATATTTTGCAATATTTTAGATAAGAAAATCTGATGTTTCAAAAATGTATTAATGCTCATTAAATTAACTGAATAGTATTAACCATAAGAAATAGATGTAAAAGTTAATAATGATGCTAAATTATATGAAGAAAAAGATGGATTGATTTCACGTTGTTTTGTCACCTCTGTCCTTCTTCACTTGCATGGTACCCATGAACCGAACAGGATACACCTCCCAGAATGGTGAGGTTGCATCTTTTGCAGCATCTGCAGAAATGGTCAGGCTTGACTGGTCAAAAGGATTAATCCTCCTAGAAGAAAAATACCAAACAACATACACTGTGCTGTGCTAGGTATGACAGAAGTATGAAGATAAATTTTCCAACAGTAACAAGTGATCCAGTGACACGTGAGACTGACTCTTTGTTTCTCATTAAAAAAAAAAGTTAATAATACTGCAGTGATGATGAAAAAATTTCATTATAAAAAATGCAAATATAATAGAGGTTCAAATATACATAGGCCATTTCAAATTATTAAAATAAGATAAACTTCAATTATTACTTAACCATTAATCAGCACTCGTAGAAGTCATTATATTGTTTGCTACATCTGAGATAATTAAAAACCTTTACCTCGTTCTACTTTTACTTACATACAGTTTTATAATATTAAATTACACATTTATTCATGCATATGAGAAAGTTGTATGAAAAACAAAAATATAGTTTAGGACATACACTTAAAATTATGCCATATACAAAAAAGGAAAAAATGTAAAAGGCAGCCTATTAATCGTGGTCTTCCCACACTGTTAAAAAATGTAAAACCATAGAGTTTTTTGTTACTCTAGTTTGTTCAGACATATTTTACAGTGCATATACCTTCAAAAGAGCAAAATTTAATAATTATTATCAAAATCAAAAGGAATGATTTCATTACATAAAACATCATGTTTTGTAGGCAGGTCAAATACTGTAGGTTTTCTGCTTAATTAGTTGACGGCAGTTTTGGAAACAATTACATAATCCTAAAAATATCTGTTCATTTTGGTTGAATGCACCTTCAATTTTAAAGAAGCTGGAATAACTACTTAAAAACCACTAATCACAAATATTATTAATGTTCTAGTGAGAAGTTCAGTTAACAAAAATTATTTTTTTTTCAGGAGAAATGAAATAAAAGAGAATGTTCTGCAGGTGAACAGTAACGTTAATAAACTGAGACATAAAACAAATGAGGTTTTTTTACACCATACAGAATCATGGTGAAGTAAAATCTCAGAATCTCACTTTTTTGTATAAGCCAAAATCCAGATATGTATAGATACAAGTTATATAATTTATAAAGTATATGTAAAGTTTTGAAATACAAAAACACATTGAACATTACAAAATGTTTAAATAAGACGTATCTCACAGTGGTGGTCCTTCTTTAGGTTCTTTGTTAGACTGAAGCTCTTCTGATGGAGAAAACATATCAAACTGGATAGGAACGTCCAAGACAAGGTGATCGATTGGTGACGAGGGAGGTGTCGATGATGATATAGACTTTTTACTGCAGATAAAAAAAAAGACAACAAAAACAAGTTATTAGACAATAACTGTTTTCACTGCTAAAATGTTTAATGTGTGTTTTATGATTGCTTTTAATTTTAGTTTTGGTACAGTTGTATATTGCCTGTAATATATTTTGTTTCTGAAAATTAAAAAAACATCATATACATTTATATCATAATGTAAAGTATAAAGTATGTTAACAATTCCCACTACATAATAGTGTTAAAAATGATCTACAGTTTGTGAAGAGAATACTGTTCAAGTCGAACAATATTTCAAGATATACTTTAAACTTGACATAATTGGGGAATATTTATAAATGTGTTAAGTGCTTCTATCAGCATCTTTAAAGGTTCCATTATAAAATAAAGTAACTTTATTGCTTAGTTTACCATTGTAGTTTCAAATAATTTTTAAGACAGTTTAGAAATAAATACTGTAGGCTTACTTTTCATTAGAGCTGATGTTTGAAACAGGAGGTACTGGAGAAAATTGCTGTGGCTGATATAAATGGATGGAAAAAAATTATAAAGCAAAAGCACAAACATTTTCTGACAAAACACCTACTGATACTTACTTTTATAATTCGAAAAACTTAGTACTTTAAATTATATAATTTTCCTTCTCTTATATTTATCAAAAAAAACATAAAACATATTTAAAAAGGAAATTAAATGCCTGATTTCATTTCACTCCTAGATTAAATACTTGCAAAGAAAACACAAAGACATCATATACTTTTCAAAAAAAGGAATGCAAAAGGGATATTTTTGTTATTTTAAAGAGAAATATATGTAATAATGTCACAAGCTCAGAGTATGTGATGTTACATGTGTTAAGGCAACCGTCGACGAGATTCTTAGGCCCCATGTCAATGACATTTTTCAACATGACAACGCCCGTCCTCACACAGCCTGACTCACCACTGTCTTCTTGAGACACCACAACATCAACATTCTTCCCTGGCCCTCCAGATCTAAATTCCATCGAACATCTTTGGGACGAGTTGGATCGACAGCAACAACCTCAACCACAGACTCTACCTCAGCTTGCAGCAGCTTTGCAGGCTGAGTGGACAGCCATTCCACAGGATGTGATTCGTCATCTCATTGCTTCCATGGGCAGGAGATACCAAACAGTTATTGATGCTCACAGGGGGTATACTTATTACTGACGTTGAGTGACATTAAACTTCAACTAGTGAGCATGGACTTCACTTTTGCAGACTTTGGATGTTCACCAGTGAATGTACAAACTTTCACACATATCATACAGAACTACCCAGGATAAACTTGTTAACAATATGTCTCAAATTTTGCCTTTTGCATTTCTTTTTTTGAAAAGTATACTTACAAAATAATCTGACGTAATTCATCTTCAAACACTAACATCTTACAGTGCTAGGAACAGTTCTGGCAAATACCCTGTTACTTTAACATCTTACATCAGTATTAGGAACAGCTCAGAAAATGAACTTAACTGTTATTTTAACGTATTACATCAGTACAATGAATAGCTCAGAAAAAAATCCTGTTACTTCAAACATCTCACATCAGTACTATGAACAGCTCACAAAAAGACTGTTAGTTTAAAACTTTACAACAGTACTAAGAACAGATCATACAAACATTTTGTTACTTCATCACCTTTATCAATACAATGAAAACATTAGTTTCATATTCTAAAGTTAACGTATAAACAAAATTTATTTTCAAAACAATAGTTTATGACTATAAAACAATAATTATCAAAATCCACCAGGTACTAACTAGCCACGAAAAACTCCGTATCTTACCCTTCTTATATGGAACACTATGTAAAGTTTTAAAAAGTTTATGCTATCATTTTCTTCAAAATCATTAATGGAGTAGTTATTGGTTCTAACCTTATTTCTGATCTTGCTAATTTTTTTTCTGTGCTTCCATAAATAAACGTTTAGTTATAGTCTTTTCCACAATGTTTTAAACCTCTGTATAACAGAAGATACATTGATGACAATTTTGTAAAACTGAACAATTTCTCTGGTTTTTAAATGGTAAAAATCCTAATACACATGTAGCAAACTGGTGCTTTACTTCTAGCACCTATTTTATTTAATGTAATTACTTACATCAATAAATAATTGAAAACATCCTTGTGCATTGTTCTACCCCTCTATACCTAGACAAATACTTTTTTTTGTCACGTGGCAAAAATGTTAATACATTCTCCATAATTTTTACAATTATGAAAAAAAAAAGATGGACATCACTGATCCAACTACTCATAGTTATGCATTGTTTGTATGCTGCAAGAAAGTAATAAATTACTTTTACTGCTCTTTTCCACACACTTGTTTGTTAATGTAATTATTTTGGTATTTCTCTGCTGTTGTACAAACACTCCTACAGTTATTAATAAGTAAATGGCAATAAGATAGTCAATTTGTTAAGTATTTCATGTCTCTCAGTCTAAGATAAGTAACATATAATAAACACATCATTTTATAAAGTAAGATTCTGATGGTTTCAGGTAAGAAACTCATAATTAACAAATCAATTTATAGATAATTTCAAGTTCTCTCAGTCTGGGATAAAGTAATGATAAAAACGTTCATTAATTATTTCACAGTCTTTTTGCAGTTTAGGATGGATAATTTAAAAGTATAAGCCACTATTATATTAACAGTGACCTACTTTAGGGATACTGTGTAGTTTTTCCTGAGAAGGTTGACTATGGGGAGTTCCCCGATCCCGATTTGAAAAGGACTCCTTAGCAATGTTATGAACGGTAGCTATCCACTCATCTCTGTCCCTTTCATTTAGGGCCTGTAGAACTATAGCTCTGGTGAAAAATTAAAGAATTCTGCATAACTAAACTATAGTATTAAAAAGTAGGCAAATATCCCTTTACCTCCTAAGTTTATAAATATATCTAGTTAGGAATACATTCAAGCTGAATTCAACATATACATACAGAATGAAACAAAAATTATTTTCATCATATACTTTAAAAATAAAATACACAAACTATAATAATACACCACAAATCAATGTTTCCTTCTTTAAAGAATAATGAGAACGTTTAACCTCAGAATTAACAAAATCTTAAACTGTTTACAATTGTTAAAAAATAATGAATTTCTTGTTTGCTTCATCTTGGGATAGTAATTTCAAATTTCAAGTTTTTCTTTAAAAAATCACAAAAAATATTTTTCTAACAGTATTTTGTTTTATAAATATCTGGCTCTTTCTATTAGTTGTCAGTCTAGCCATTGGAAGACACTTTTCAAGATTTTTTTTAATTCCTCTACAATTGGTTAATTTCTATCCATAATACAAGTTTTTACAGTTTTTACACTGTTTTCATGAGTTGTTTTTTACCTTCACACATTAATTGAACTAGCTTAATGATCTGCGTCTTCACGTTGATTAATTATTAGTATAAACTTGAAAACATTACTGTTTTAATAACTTATTAGCATTTATGTATGTGAATTAAATAGACATTAACGAATTATTCATTTGTTAAAATATTTATTTCAATGAAAAGAAGAAAGTCTTTAATAGCTCTTAACTTTCTCAAAGTTGGCCCATTCAGTCTGACCAATGATACAACCTCTCTATAGTTGTTAAAAGTACTTATAGATTTAATATTACTAACTTTTAATATAGTTTGTATATCTTCACAGAATTTGGCAGTCTTTTAGTAAATATTACAAGTCTTTCACATACAAAAGAAGTCGCATTTTTAATGAAGTATTTTAAATAAACTAAAAAAAGATTTGCTTTTCAATACATCAAATTTTTGTTTTCAACAGTCTGTGTGTAACTCGATTTTCATGTTAATATTAAAAACTTTTCTCAAAAACCTACTAAACTGACTTAAAACATTTGTTTTCAGTAAATACCTACATCTTGTCTGTTATTTTCTTTACCTTAATTCTATACTACGTCAGTCAATGTGACTGATCTGATACAAAAAAATAGAAATCTAAATAACTTTTCTCTTCTACACAGACTTCCAATGCAACCTGAACCTCCATTTATTTATCCTTAGTAGTTTCAAACTTATAACAGTATACATCTATTTATAACTAATCCTTAGTAGTTTCAAACTTATAAGAGTATACATCTATCTATAACTAATCCTTAGTAGTTTCAAACTTATAACAGTATACATCTATCTATAACTAATCCTTAGTAGTTTCAAACTTATAACAGTATACACATATCTATAACTAATCCTTAGTAGTTTCAAACTTATAACAGTATACATCTATCTATAACTAATCCTTAGTAGTTTCAAACTTATAACAGTATACATCTATTTATAGCTAATCCTTAGTAGTTTCAAACTTATAACAGTGTACATCTATTTATAGCTAATCCTTAGTAGTTTCAAACTTATAACAGTGTACATCTATTTATAGCTAATCCTTAGTAGTTTCAAACTTATAACAGTGTACATCTATTTATAGCTAATCCTTAGTAGTTTCAAACTTATAACAGTATACATCTATTTATAACTAATCCTTAGTAGTTTCAAACTTATAACAGTATACATCTATTTATAACTAATCCTTAGTAGTTTCAAACTTATAACAGTATACACATATCTATAACTAATCCTTAGTAGTTTCAAACTTATAACAGTATACATCTATCTATAACTAATCCTTAGTAGTTTCAAACTTATAACAGTATACATCTATTTATAACTAATCCTTAGTAGTTTCAAACTTATAACAGTATACATCTATAACTAATCCTTAGTAGTTTCAAACTTATAACAGTATACATCTATCTATAACTAATCCTTAGTAGTTTCAAACTTATAACAGTATACACCTATTTATAACTAATCCTTAGTAGTTTCAAACTTATAACAGTATACATCTATCTATAACTAATCCTTAGTAGTTTCAAACTTATAACAGTATACATCTATCTATAACTAATCCTTAGTAGTTTCAAACTTATAACAGTATACATCTATCTATAACTAATCCTTAGTAGTTTCAAACTTATAACAGTATACATCTATTTATAACTAAATTTTAATGCTTTACTTTTTGTTTCGAATTTTGCCCAAAACTACACAAGGAATATTTGTGTTAGCTAAGCCCTAATTTAGCAGTGAAAGACCAGAGGGAAGGCAACTAGTCATCGTCACTTACCACCAACTCTTGGGCTATTCTTTTACCTACAAACAGTGGGATTGAACATAACATTGTAACATTCCATGTGTTATGTAAATATCATGTAAATGTTATGTAAACAACAACCATGTCGAGAGTGTTATGTAAACGACAATCATGTTATGTCGTGTTTGAATTTCCATATTTGTATTATTGTTTCGAGGTTTAAACCAGTGAAATTTAAAATAAAATTTTAGAATTAATTAAAATTCATTTAGAATTATTTATGTGAAAATTTCTAGAACTAGGTAGATTGATCACTTGTATTGGCCTGGTGTCTGTACTCTGGAATTCTGGGAAGTTACGCGATTAGTATATAAACAGATGGCGATGCGAGGGAAGGAAGTCATCCGTTTTTACTTGGATCAAGAAGTTTGTCTCGTTTGAGAAAATTTAAACGTTTGCCGTGTGATTATTCAAATTGAATTTGTGAATAGAGCTAGATCAACTAAAGCGGTGAATTTATTTTATTGCTTCAATCTTTATAATTCAGTCGAATTACGGATTATACTGAAAGCCAACTCGTATTGGACTGTGAATTTTTTTGAAAATACCCATTCAAACTTTGTAAATTTCCCCGTGGGACTAAATTCCCCGCCTAGATTGGAACTTTGGATTTCGGATTTGGACACTCATTCTGGATCATATTATTAAGCACAGGCCAGTACCTTTTTGTATTATAAGTGGTTTGGAAGGTTGAAACTGGATATCTGTTATTGCTATTGGATAATTTATTTTGTGTCTATCACATATAAGTAGATCATCGTAATAAAATTATACAAGCTGCTATCTGTGTCTTTCTGTTGCGTTCAGTCCACATAAAAAATGTAACACCATGGCTGAAATTGTGTGTTTGGTGGAATTTGGACTTAACCCCACAAGCTTCAGATTGCAAGTCAGTGCATTAATTACCTGACTATGTCAGGCCTTGTTTCATTTTCCTTTGATCCATGTCTAACTGCCTATCTATTACCTTTATCAAATAGTGGAGGGAAGACAACTAGTCAGCAGTAACTGTCTCCTACAAGTCTACTCTATCAAACTGTGAAGGAAGTACAACCAGCCCTTTACCATATAGCAGAGAGAGGAACAACCTGTTGGCAGTAACTGATCACAACACAACTGCTCTTCATCAACTCCTAGGATTAACTGTCATAAAGTAACTGAAACTTAGTAACACGGTTCAAACTTCTCACTTTCTGATCCACAGCCTAGAAAGATAATTATTAGGTAGCAGAAGAGGAAGGTCAGAAATGTTTCAGACATAACATAGAAATATAAAATACCTTTAATATAGGCTGAAAATAATTTTATACATTTCATAAAAGCAATACTTGAAAGAGTATGCTTGAAATGGCACAAAAATTTGTAATTACTATGTATGTGTGTGGGGGTGAGAGGACGTCTTAAAAATTGTCAAAAAAAATCTTACTTTTTTCCATTTGTAATGTGAAAAACATTCCTTCTATCTTCATTCTCTAAAGCTTGAGCAGCTACTGTTCTGTCTAATTCCATCATTGAACACCCAGCAACCTGTATGGAAGATAGTAAACAGATAACTGTTCCATTTACAACTTCTCTTCCTCCTCTGAATATTGAGTGCTTATATTAAAATACTAATAAATTAGTGCTCTCTACATAATCAACTACAATAGTTTTACCACTGAATATTAACTTAATTAATTCAATAACGTCTAAGAAAACATTTTCAAACAGAACATATAACAATTTTAGGGGCTTATGCAACAGGTTTGCTAAAGAAAACATACCACATTTAAACTGTTGATATATTAACTTGTTAAACATCTTTTTTATTCAATAAAGTTGCTTTATTTTCTATAGCGGGTAAAATTAATTATGAGAAACATTGTGCAATTATTGTATCTGAATTATAGTTCTATACGTGAAGTACAAGTATCACTATATTATCCCTATGAAAAACGTCAATGAGGTAAATTTTCTATTTATTAAAAAGGGCATCAGAAAATACACTGTCACAAAGCTTTCCCAGAATAATCATAAAAGTATTGTCTAGATAAGTAAAAGTTAGATATAACAAAAAGTATGAAAAATATGAATCACATGCTTTATAACCATATAATTCTTCAAGGCCCCTTTTTATTTTTCTAACCAAACAGCATAGCTAATCTTGTACATTCAGTTTTCTTCATGAAATTTTAACCTGACTGCTAGAGGAATGTGTATCAATGTTCTTCTTGAACCATATTCTTTATCAAGATAGTTTAATATAAGTAAAGGAAAACCAAAATGAAACCTTTCCATAAGACAGATGGTGCTAAGACCTGGGCGAATGACTAGTAAAAACTAATGGTCAATAGCTGTGGTTAGTTTCTTATTATTTACTAATAACACCATGGGTGGGATTTGGGACTAAAATGTTGAAAAACTGTACTTCCCCAGCCCCCAAAAGAGCAGAATTAAAAAAAATTAAAGCTTACTTCACCCTTTGAAAGGCACATGAGATGTCCTCCTAATGTATACACGTAAACACGATCCCACCTGGTCACCATCCCTGCAAATTTTCTATAGGGGAGATATATAAAAAGTTCTTTTAGTCTTTATTTCACATACAAAGTAAAATATGAAATACAATTTAAACAGACTCGCTCATTTGAACACAATTTATGTGTATTAGCTACTAAAGTATGTATACTAACTCTAGTTCATTTCTCATAAAATTCTTAATACTTTAAGTATGAAAACTCTGGAACAACATGGATGTTGTATCACTCAAGTTATCACTTACGTTTTATGGTACAGATAGCCAGATTTCTGTGCCAAGGATGTGTTGGGCGGGATGTAAGGCATATCAGACAAAGGTTCAGCATAGTACAAGTGCTGGCTTTGGTGTTCTATAGAGTCAATCAGACTCACTGCTGTTAGTGTCTCATGATTTAGCTCACTCTGTACTCTGAAAATAAGATGTGTAACAAGATTTACATTCCTTGTTTTGGATCAAATATTTGTACAGTAATTATATATTATAAACATGCATGTGTTGTTGATTTCTGAACTCATTCACATTTTTCATCAATAAAATGACTAGACATTCTGCAGGTAGGCTTGTTTTCCACACATTAATGAAACTTTTTTTTTTTTTTTTTCAGATAGATCCAAAATTTGAAAAGTGATATTCCCAAATTTAAGAGTCAAAGGAGTTCTGAGTAATCTCAGGACTGGATTCATAGATTTACATTAAAGGAATCATTGAACATAAATATATACCAAGAAAGAAGATGAGATCATATAAATTAGTGTTCAAAATAAGATGTGCACAATTTTGTTTAGTAGTTGTTTTCCATAAATATTTATAGGTAACTTTCTTGAAATTTCTATTTGTATTAACAAAAGGCTCATCAGCCCTGTCTACTCCTAAGAAACTTATTCTAATAATATTAGAATAAGGTAGGGGTTCTTTTTTCATTCCAGTCATTTAGATGCATGTTAAAACAGAAATAATATTTAATCTGTAGAGATATGGAGTAAGGTTATTGAAAAAAGAACTACTACCTTGAAAACTGTTTAAAAATATATGGACTTTATTCAGTAATTTCCATGAGTGTCCTTGTATTTACTAATATGTGGTATAAATTTGAAAAAGAACTTAATATTTATTGAATGAGATAAATGATAGGAAATCTTCAGACTTTCTGATAAAAATTGCACACAAGCAATATTTGCTGAGAAAACTTCTTTCAAAGTTACTGATAAAACCAAATTTATAAACAAGCAATATCTGCTCAGAAAAAGTCTTGCAAAGTTACTGATAAAACCAAATTTGCTCACAAGCAGCATTTACTGAGAAAACTTCTTTCAGAGTTACTGATATAACAAAATTTGTACACAAGCAATATTTGATGAGAAAACCTCTTTTACAGTTACTAATAAAACAAAACTCACTCTTGTACACTTGCGCTTACACTTGATACAAAAGTTTCCATCTCTGAAGTGTTCATTGCATCATTGCCTACTGAAAAGTGAGATTTTAAAGAGTTGATATAACCAAGAAGAGGCTCAATGAGGGCTATTTTTCTCTTGTACTGTAAGGAGTTCAAGCTTGCATAATAATGGAGAGCCATCTAGAGATGCAAAATAATGAATTTAAAACATTACAAGTTGCAAATTATGTTCACATTGTTTACACAGCCTAAAATATCTTAACACCCTAGCTGACATAGTTTGAAAATATTGTACCTTAGTGAACATACAAACTAACTTATTTACCACAGCTATAAATCTAGTGTTTTGGAATGGATGTTTTTTCCCTCTCTCTCTGATTTAGTCTGACTATTTGACTTTCTCATTATAAGAATGTACATACATTCTTCGAAACTGAAGGGATATTTTGTTACTGTTTGTTAACCTTAAATAGTTAAATCTGATACAAAACATATATTATATATATCAACATCCCAAACTACTAAACTACCCCTGTTGCTGAGGAAGTCACAGTGGCTGTGAAAAATACTTCTTAGTTTGATGGTTTAAAAAGTTTAATTGTGGTTTTACAAAGTTTGTCACATGATGAAATACCTTTAGACTTTTATGCTTTCAAACACAACATTTTGTAGCCTGCAACAACTTTAAACTTTATGTCTATATACCATACATTTTAGCCTCATAACACTGCTATTTCAATTACCTAAAGAAGGAGGAAATCTACCACAAGTAGTGATTTTTGTTAACCTAAATTTTTAATGAAACCATTGCTATAGGTCTTTACAAAGAAATTTTCTTCAGCTCCATTGTAAGCAAAGTTGACAAATAATCATTAATACAAAACTACAGAGATATATATAAGATAATCAAGTACACTATGTTGTATGACAATGAATTAACAACATGTGTTGCTCAGTATCAGTTGATTCTAACTCCTTGATTTTGTTAGTTAGAGTTGTGATTCTGATTTTGAAATAATAAAAAAACTGGAAAACAAGAACTTAAAATTATATGGAAATGTACCAATCCATACATCATACCTGGTGAAACTTCTTGTTAGCAACGTATACCTCTTCATTAGTCTCCTGCCGATGTTTATCATTCTCTCGTTTTTTTGGTACTTTACAAAACTTAGCAAAACAATTTTCAAGTTCTAGAAAGAAACATGATAATATATTAACCTGTGTGTAAAAATGCAATAAACTAACCATTAATAAAATAAATTGAACATTCATCTACAATGAAAGGATTTTGTAAGATTTTCAATAAACAAAGCTTCAACATGTGTGATACTTATATGTAAAAGTTTGTACATGAAACTTCTATGGTGGTTTTTATTTATGCCAGTCAAAAAAAGTATCACATTGATAATACATTTTAAACAATGGAATAATGCAAGAATAGGTTTAAGAAATGTAACAACTTGTATTATTTTCTAAAATCATAGAAATGAAATTTACAACGATATATTATAACCTCTGGAATAATAATAAGCTTATCAATATTTACAACTGCAACAAATATTTTCAGGCAGAAAAGGATGCTATAATTTGATAATTACTTTGCTATTATTTGTACGCAAGCTTCTTAGCCACTTCATCACTTAATAACTAATAACAGACTTCCACTGTAAAAATTAGAAAGACGATCAATAAATGTCTTCAAATGTTCTGACTGTATTTAATAATGATGAACAATAAAAAATGACCACACATCCAAGAGCATTTGAGGTTTCTCACTTTATTTATCAGTCAAAGATGTAGCACATTATTCCATTATAACAACCTTGTTACTTTGCTCTAACTTACAATTTTCTATGGCACACCACGAAAATAACAGATGATTAATCATTATTGTAGATATGCACTTCACTTTAAGCCTCATTACAAAATACACAAGGATAGATCAAAATTATCAAACTCAACAAAAACACAAAGTCTAAAGGTTACTTATTACCTTAAAATTAATGATAATAAACCCTACAGCTTTTAATGAAAGATGTTTCAAAAAGAGATTATAAAACCTTTTCATGTTTTGTATTATTATTTAAGAAAGTAATCTGTAAACAATTCAAGAAAGCATCAATAATATGTTATTTTACAGAACTCACCATTACTAGCTATATGGAACATCTCTGCCATTGCTGAAACCTCTGTAAAAAAGCCATTATTTTGTATGAAAGCTATTAATAATTAATTACTTCAAACATTATTTATATTAAAACAAAATTTATTCTATTATAAATGACAAAACTAGAATTCATAGTTTATGCATTACAAAAGAAACAAATGCAGATGTGGTACTATTAAACAGTCACATACACAAAAAATTACAATCGATATAAGAGTAATCATTATTCAATATATTAAATTTTTACCTAGCTATATTAATGTCATTTGACTTCAACTGGTCTTTCAAGTAGGTACATACTATCTTAATGAGACTCTTTAAGAATATTTTAATTTCTAACAATGACGTCTGCAGAATATTTGAAATTTGAATGTATGTCACTGTTTATCCTTTGCAATTGGGCCCTGGCTCTTTTGCACATCACGTACTTTTACAATATTATCACATTTGCCAAAATATAATATGTACTTTTTTCCAGCATACACCTCCTAAAAATATGACTATGCACTATACTCACATATGTTCAATTTTGTTATGTATTTTAGTGGAAGCTACAACAAAAATCATTAGAGTATCATTAAAGGTTTCAAATACTTGCATATCTGATGGAATGGATTATGACATGTAGTGAGAATCAGAAGAGAATGAAGCAAAGATTCAAGGAAACAAATCCAATCATAGGGACAATTCTAGCATTGTTGAGGACTCGGACGAAGAAGAATGATTAATGTATTATCACATATACACTTTTAAATAACATTTGTAAGAATAACATGTTAAAGAATTTTAATGAAAGATTTCCAAAAATGTTTAATACATTGATAGTTTTTTACTGTATTTAAAAACTACACATTTTGTAGAACTGATGTGTACAAAAATAAATTTTATTCAATTTAACCTTTCAAAATTGGTTGGGCATTATATTCAGACAAATATGGTATGTTACACAACTTTATTATTAGGTTGTTTCAATAAACTCAGCATAAAAACATAACTTACATTTCTAATACTTACATTATTTAAGTTACAACATCTTAGTTTCAAAATGAAATGTTTAAGAAATTTTAAAACTTCATCTTTCTGTACCACGTGACGTGTGATTTGATTTCCGATTTCTCAATTTCAGAATTTATAACTTTAATCATAGGCTTCAATAGTTTACAACCAATTAGAAACACAAACTTTGCATAATAAAAAGAAAGATTCTCAAATATGAACCTACTATCTTACAAAATTCTTGATATATCAATATGTTAAACCAACTAGAGAAGTCCTTATCTTCCCCGTCTTTCAAGAGTGTTTGTTAGTCAGTCTTACACAACTGATAGACATGTTTATAACCATTAGAAAGAGCAGATCTTATTCTATATGAATCTTATGATGTCTGTTTATTTGCAGTGGCAAAAGCCATAAATAAATGAGAATTTTGTGATTTATGTTGAGTAGATTTGCTGCTAAAGAATTTAAGGGATTGTTTTTAAACTTATTTATAGGTGACTTTGAAAGATGTATGAATTATAGTAGTTTTCAGACAATCTGCCTTACTCACTGATAGATTTTTTGTGTTTGTCTTCTAAAATGTATATTTGAAAGATACATAAATTCTTTTCTGGAGATCCAAATTTGTGAAAAAACAACAAGGGTTACCAAAGAAAATTACTCCACTAAATAACTGACTCAAGTGTGTGTGGAAATACTAAATTCTTGTTTTATAAAGTATATTTTTTATTTATTGTTACATATTTAAGAAATATAGCTAAAATATAAAAATGAGAATCTTCTAAACTCAGGTAAAAACTACAATAAAATAAAATAATGTTTTAAATTTCACAAGCTCAGTAGGCAGGGAAATATGAGATGAGACTGAATAATTTAATCATGTATTTATATTACCACTATGGGAAACAGCTAATGGATTACCACTGTGATTCATTGCTCTTCATATGCCTAAGGGTACAGAATGTAGCAATAAAACCATAAAACTGAAAGAAAACAAATATAAAAAAAAAGTGTTCAGTCTATTAGAATAACCAAATTCATAAAAATAGTTACATTGGATTTAATGACATCCATTTACAATAACAAAACTGTTTACAACATTTTTTTGCAGGTGAACTTGTGGAGAATAAGTTTAAATAAAACAAGGAAAATAAGGAACATAAACAGGGTCTTGAAAGTCTAAATTAATGGAAAATGTTAATATATTAACAAAATATTGTGTTATAATATTTGACAGATAAGAATACAGCCATTATATTCTATATTTATCTTCATTTTTTATAGTTTTCATCATATAATTTTCTTATAACTTTTTTGCTATCTCTAAGATAACAAATCTTTGTAGTACATTTCATCTCTAATAGTGTGACATTATGAATTTGAATGTACTTGTAAGTTAAAAGTTACACATGATCAAGTCTCATTAGTGACAAAATGTTGTACAGAGATAAGTTAATTATCCAACAAATAGCTGTCTCAAAACTTTATATAACTTTCTTATAGCTTTTTCATCATATTAATTTATTATAGCTTTATTAGGTCACTTTCTATTAGTTTTTAACTTATCAGTTTCTTCTAGCTTTTTATCATATTTTCTTAAAGCTTTTCCATTATATCAATTTCTTGTACTTTTTTATCATACTAGTGTCTCCAAAGAGTTTTCTCATGTTAACTTTCTTATTAGTTTTTTTTTTAAATCTCTACAGAATCTTCTGGAAACTATTTTTATTAAACCCATGTTTTACTCCAAATTTGGTACAATATCAAGCTACAGCTTAAGCAAACCATACATTTACAAGTTCTGTTTGATACAAATGATATCTGATAGGTGGAAATAAAGTAGTGTTGAGTTTGGTATTGGTAGAGTTGTGGCTTGTTGTACAAGCCACCTAACCTAACCTAAATTTTACACCTCGAACAAATTGTATTTTGAAAAAGTGATTTCTAATTATGATTTACAAAACTATTTTTTTCATCACAAGCAGAGATATTAATCAACATACAAAAAACAAATCTTTGGGTGACAATATTCATTAGAGCTGTACTGTTTTTCTTAGCCAAAAACTTGAATTTCTACTAAAAATAAAATAAATATAGTTGTATAAATGTTAGAAAGTTAGTTGAAAGAAACAGGATAAGAAAGTTACTCTAAAAATTTATTTTCTCTTTGAATGTTGAGCAAATAAAATTATTATATTATAAGTAAAGCTGGGAACACATATTTTTTGTGGCTCCACTTAAACAAGATAGTTCAACTGTTTATTGTAACTGATTAGAGAACATGACAAATTTAGGAGAAAAAACACACATCAAAACTGAAATATGGATTGGAAGCACCAAACTATGTAATTGTAATCCAATAATACAATCTAAGAAAAGCTTCTTCTTCTGACTAAAATATACTCATAAGTGAAATATGTAAAATGACTTGCCAGGAACATACACTTTGCTTATGGTGTTTGTAGATGTTGCATATTTTTGGATTCATGCTTGAATAAAGCTAATTATACTAACTGGAAGTGAAGAAAGAAGAGTAATGGGTAAGTGCCCTGAGAGGTCGAAACTGAATTAGGTTAGATGAAAGTAAGGTGTCTGACACTGATTCTGGAGAAACTGGAAAGGATGAAACCTCTAAAACCATTATTGTATCTTTTTTCATACTTCACGGATTTCAAACCTGAAAAAAAAGATTCTGAATAGCAGAGTCAAGAAGTTTTTTTCTACCAATTGGCACTTTCTGGGACATTTCAAAATTTGGCACGACATTTTTCATGATGAGGCATCTTAAATGACAGTTCCTGGCCAAAGCTGATTTAGAACTTCAAAGTGTACTTAATACAAACCTGTGAGATCGGCTTCAATAAATCTGTTCAATGGAAACATCATTCCGTCTGTCAGCTGGGTTGCACACATCTGCTGCCAAGAACCGATCTGCAGTAGGTCAAATTATAATTTACATGGTACATCTATAAAACATTTGAAGTATTAATAATAGTGTACTGTCTTTCAGAGTTTATCTCACCTAAACATATTTAATGCATATTAAATTGCACCTTTCTTATTGTTAAACTCTTTAATTTCTTAATATTGCAGATACGATATTAATATACTGCTTTCTAACCTAATAGAAATGACCAGAAAAGTAAAAGCTACAAATTTTACATGATTCTGAAACTGATTAGAGTAAAAAGAAATTATACTCCAAGGACAGCTGTGGCATAACAGGAGATGGTAATTAATCAGAGGTAAAGTCTGGATAAAATATGTGATGCATATTAACCCATTAAAAACCACACCATGTTCTGAAAGTCAAATTCCTTCATATTTGGTGCAAATTCGTGTTTTGCAATTCTGAATAACTCCTTTCTTGGTTTTGAGAAATTACTACATATGTGGTCATTGGTGAAATTCATGTACAAACTAAAAATAAAATGAGTAAGTTTAATGTGCAACTTTTACTGTTGTTATACTGAAAAAAATTAATACATTTTGTAATCAACTTATAAAACAATAAGTACCACTGATCCATGTTTTCAACATTTTTCATTTTTGTCGTTCAGTTTATACAAGTCTCTACTTTACATGAAATATCTGGAAGCACACACTGATATGGCAAGATCTCTCCTATTTAATACATTGCATGCTACAGTTTTTCTTACAGTATGCACATCATCTGACAGGTCCTTGAATTTGATAATAATTACTGTTATCTGATTGAATGTCAGTGGCAACTTGGAGTTCATTGATTTGAACAAGAGTTCACAAGAAATCTTTCTGACAAACACTTGTACAGCTTGAAATCTGGAATAAGTACCAATACTATGTAAAACTCCAAGGTTCAAGTCATTTACCATCAGAGGTAAGTACCAGTTTTTCTCCTTTAAAGTGAGGCTGTTATTCTGATAAGGAGTGACCTAACAGATCAACTTTTCCCATTTCAGCACTATAGTACTAAACCACACCTGACTGTGGTATAGTTACTTGCCTCTCACTCAGTGCCTGGGTTGTACAAAAGGTTCTACTCCCATAGCAGTCTACATAATGTAATGACCAAGTCAGAATTCCGACAAATTTCAACTCTTATTTGATCAGTGACAACATACGTAGTCTTTCATGAAAAGACTCCTAGACAGTTACTATTACTACATTTCTTTAAATCTCAATATTTTGATATGGTTTCTAAATAAATGCTGAGTGTAAAAATGATGAAAACAAGTCCACGTAGTATATTTTCAAAACAATTTAAATTCTTCAAATTTCTTTGGTGACTCAAAATTTTAAACATTTCAGTGCTGGTAAAAAACCCTTTTAAAACAGATTTTTTGATATCTTTCAACAGAAAAACCTTTGAACTTCATTTGAAATAGCAATTTTCTAGCAACTAGATAATTGTCTTTAAAATGCATGACTATGTATATAATCATTGTTCTAATCTAAATTAAGAATTAGAAATGGTTATTTAGTGTTCTGGTCCAACAAATATATTGTTACAGAATTTTTCTACTATAAATCAACACTGATGATCTTAAAAAGATATTTTATTTTTGTTTCACTTAAGAAGTTCCAAAATCAAACTTACAGAAATTAAAACTCTAAACTAGTATAAAGAACAAATGAAAAGAACATGATCAAACATCATTTTAGCTGCAACACGATAATGGTGTTCAAAGACAAAGAAGTTGAATGCAGTATTGATGTATTTTATTTCTTGTATGTGTTATAGAAAACTATAGTAACACAATCTGGTTATGTTCTGATTGATTATTACCATAAGTGTATGACATGGCATTTCTTCATAAGTTCAATAACCTAAAATCCCTAATACAGTTAACCTATTATTGATAACATGATCAATTACAAAAAATTAACATGAGACTATATATAAAATCAAGCAGATAATTCATAATCCCCCTACCTTTAAACTACAATTTGAAAATGAATTAAAAATTGCATTTAGGAACTTCAAAGTAATGGGAAAGGTATATTTAACATATTCTAAGATGAGTTTTATTTGTACAAAAAAACAGTAGATGTACAAACCTACCTCATCAAGAGTAGAAACAAAGTGTTGTAAAATAGAACTCAATATGCTATCTGGATCTGTATCAAGGTAAAATCCCTATAAAAAAAACATACAATGTTGCAGTAGCATCCAAACTAAAGACAAGTCCCAAAGACAAAAAATAAGTTCAGAAACTGTTGTTTATCTACATTTGCTTAGTTAGTCTGTTACAAATTATATGAATTAAATTTATATTCTAGTAGATCATCAGAGAAGTAAAAAAAAACATTATAATCAAACTAAAAAGAAACATCTTGTTTAAATACACATATTCATTCTGGATTAAGTCAATATGTGTTTAAGAAAAATTAGCATTAAACTAAAAATGTGCTTTTTATTCAAACCTACAGATTTATTCTTCAGTAGAACATCATAAACTCCAAAAATAAGAAAAATATCAACATAAAACTAAACATACACTTTTTGTTCAAACATATTTTGAAGTTTGTAACTGTACATTTGGAGAAAAAAAAATTGTGTGTGCCGAAACCAAACTGTATATTCAAACCCACAAGTTTTGTGGGTGAAAATTGTTTAAAACTATGGTAAAGGTTCACTGGAAAAAAGAAAAGAAATCAAACTCTCAGCAAACCCAAATACAAATTGTCTAAAACAACCTTAAACTGAAGAATATTATTCTGGCCAGTAGTGCTATACCAGAAAATAGTAATGATATGCCAGATAACACTTAATCATATGACAGGATGTAATTAGTACCTATACAACAGTAAGTATTTTTCAAATTAAAATGTGTCATGGAATAAAATACTACAAAAACAAACAGAAATAAACTTTTCTACAAATAGATAGTTATGCAAGTAGTAGATAAACAGATACAAGATACAAACAGTTAAACCAAATGTGTATATATGACCATACCTGCATCTTGTAACTTCTCACATGGTCTGCAAGACTACTTGTAGCACTGGCCAATGCTTTCTGTGAGGAAATTAATTGTGATATTTTATTAAAGCTAATTATTTTCAACATTTCCTGACAGAAAAATGACAAATTTAACATTTCTTCAATAACATGTTTACTGATCTGAGTACATAATTTTCTTTGAAATGAAACTTACATTTAAGGATCACATATACAATTTTGAAATGAAAGCAAATATTGGCAAGGTTCTTCACCCCTCAAAACAAGTATTGTTTGTTTGTAACAAATTAACTAATCAAATATATTTGACAATATTTTGTTTCTTGGGATAAATGTGTTTTTCTTTCCTTTTATCTCAGTTTCTTCTAGCTATGTTTGATACAAGTGTATCTGGTACAAGTTCTGCATGAAGTATTATTGAAATTTGTTAGTCTTTGATACTGCATGGTCAGTGAGATTTTTCCAGATAATGTGAGTTGGTTTTTACTTTAGTCAGTATTGGAAGGTACAAGGTTGTACAAGTAACACACGAAGCAGACATGTTTAACTCTTTCCCACTAATATTTACAAACAAGTCTCCCACTGTCAGGTTTACCTCTAGGTGCACAGTAAAAAACAGAAAGATAATAGATTATTAAAAGTATTAAATAAAACTAACAAGGTCTGACACATTGAAAGATAAAATATATATCAGTTGCTCCAGTTTCTGTGCCCAAAACAGTAAAAGAAAAAATTTCAATATTCCATTACTCAGTTAAAGCCAGTAAACTTTGGGAAATTTAAAGGAAATAGTTTTCAATCATTTACTGCAAAGTTCGACAGTCTTGAAAAATAAAATTAAATAGAAACAGTTATGTATATTGTATAGAGCTTTAAGTTACTTAGTGTAAGCATATGTAATTTCCTGCTACAGTTTGAAGTAATTCTGAAAAGAAAAAAAAGAGATAATTTTGGTTTATTTTGTATTTTTCTGTGGCAGTTAAAAGGCTGATGAAACCGATGAACTATACATAAAATTAGAACAGTGAATAAAGCAGATAAAGTACAAAGAGTTATTAAAAATATATTGGAAATTTATTTTGGAAGTTTTAAAGATTACACAAAAGAAATTTGTTAATTTTTATATTTAGAAAAGTATTTTAATTTTAATATCAAAATCACTTTACATTTGGAGCAATGACTACTTTGACTCTATATATTAATACGCTATTTTTAGTTAACAATTTTATTAGAAATTCTGATTTTTTTGTAGAAAAGACTTACAAAAACTTACTATCTTCAATGAAACCTTGCAAAATTTCATGAAGATATATAAATAATATTATATCAGATGATGTATCAATACAGTTGTTTCACAACTTTACCAGATGCTTCTCATATTGTAATGCATTGTCATCATGCCACTAATATTGACTAAAGCATGTGGCAAACTGTAAATGCTTTCTGTCTAGAACTACCATGAAATTAAAGATAAAATATATACAATTGCTACAGTCATACCACCTAAATTTCAAAATACAAACATTGAAGATGTCTATTTATATATAGTCTTGTGGGTCTAGTTGTGAAAAATTTGTTACAAAGTGAGACTGTCAAGTGGGAACATACCTGGGCATTCAACACTTTTTCACAATGTCCATAGAGGCTTTCAATGTATTTTTTCAGCAACAGACTATCCTGTTCAAACAATGACACCATTGATCTAGTCTTAATAAAAAAAAGAAAAAAGTATAAGCATGTTTAATAATAACAACAATACTACCAATTAATCGATTCCATGTCACTTACAAATGAGTACACTATATGCAAAACAAATATATGATATCCTGCAGCCTAACTACTTTGAAAATGTGGCCATTTAGTCTCTGATGGAAAAAGGTTCACCCACTGAAAGCCCTCAGTTTAAGGATTTCATATTTTTGTCTTTAATTGACTTTTTGAAACTATACATATTTTCTTAGCATTATGGATACACTATATGTATCTATACAACAATGTATGAAAACATAACTATGAATATGAAAATTGACATACAAGGAAGTAATGAGGTCCAAGAGTTACATGTTGATGTAAAATTAAAACTTATTACCTAACTTTTGGTTTAATAGATGCAACACTTTCTACATTTTTTGATGTAAGTGTCTTTAAACTATTAGTATTAAAATTCAGAAATTGGTTTAAAATGACTGAAAGCTTCCAAGAAGAGTAAACATATTTGTCCACAACTATTAAACATATGCAGTATGAAGATGATTACATAACACAAGGTTCTATATCGGGGGATATATTTGAGTTACAGAAATCAGGTGTTAACTAGATCATAACACTTATGCTTGAAATATCTTTAATTTTTATTAAACCTGCAAATGTGAACATAATATCTTTATAATGTTCATTGTTTTCAAATATTTAGCAAGATGATAATATGCATGATACCTGAGGATCATCATTCAGTGCATCTTCCAAGTGTAGTCTTTCTGGGCCAGGCATGTTGCTCGTAGTAAACTGTGCAGAAGTAAAGCAAATTATAATATAATAAACAGAGTAAATGACTGTCTACCCACACTGTCAACATATATGCAGAATACAATATAATATACACACAGACACACACATGCATTACAGGTATTTACAAAATAAACATATCACTGGCTCCAGAAACAAGTATCTTACATTTTTAGATCTTTAAGAAATGGTAATGATTTCAACAATAAATACTAATTTGAAATATTAATACAATGCATATGTACAATGGTCATGTTGTTGTTTGGTTACAGAGGAAAGTACAGCTCAAACAAGAATAATGATGTTGTGAGGATGAAACAAACCACATTTCTTGCATTCATCAAGTAGGGATATCTGTTAACATCCATGAAAATTTCACTATTAACTTTAAAAAGTAAAAGATCCTTTCACACCTTCCACATTTTTTATAGAAACAAATGTATTGAGACCTAACTCTATATAATTATTTTTTAGTTACAGTAAGTTCCAGAGGAATCAGTAACCATCTCACTCAAGGCCTATGCCCTGATTCTATATGACAATGCCTTAAATTTGTATCCCGAAAAATTAGAATAAGATATCATGATCATATCATACTGAAACACTAAAAATCTCTACACTTATGGGGCCAAACCCTAAATCTTTTAAGCAGTTAGCTACTCTTCTGGTAAGTTTTGCGATTTTATGTCATTAACAGTTCATAATTCTTAAATTATACAAATGTAAAGTCAATCAAATAATATCTCCACAATGAATCAGATCCATAAAGAAAATTTTACATTTTGTAAAATTTTCGGCACAAGATAACAATATGAGCCAAAGACAGCACAATGTAGCTAGAAAATTAGCGGAATTTTATGACTGATTAATCACTTAGACTTCAATTATATTTAACTAACTGATTATTCTCCTAAAATTTGGATAACTGGAATAAATGAAAATATTAGTAATTGGAAACAAAATCCAGCTTGTTCATTATTTTCCTAAGTCATGACACTAACAGATTAAGTTGAACCCCCCTGAATTAATCAAATGCAGAACATCTCGATGACTACGAGGTTTGTGATGAAAAGAAACCCACTTGAAGTGAAAAGGTATCTCAAGACAGCTGGTATGGGAATTCAAACCTTAAGATAAAGTAGAGCACAACATTTTAACCTTCTTTGTTAACCTGAAGATTACCTAAGAAGGTCAAACTTTTGTTCTCTACTTAACTTTCATAAAAGTTTTAATACCCATACCAGCCATCTTGGGACTGTGGGGTTAAACTTTTAAAAACATATGAAACCCATAACACCTCAAGTACAAAAGTAACTTTAAGCTAAATGTAATTAACAGTAACAAACTGACTGGCTTATCTAGTAAAAAAACACCAAATCTAGCAATGCTTTTAAAACACCAGTATAAGGGACAAGTATTAAAACTCAACAGGGTGGAAGTAATAATACCTTAACATATAAACAATGTTGTTAGATAAGACAGATCTATTTCCCAAATACCTTTCCTTTTGAAATGCATGCACTATCTACATCTGTTTCTCACTTACATGTGGTAGTGTCATCTGTACTTCCCTATTCCAAATTTTATTTTTGCACACTTTAGAGAAGTTTAAAGTTTCTTAAACATACATACATATTATTCTTTTGATTATATAAATAAAAGCAAAGATTTCATAAAAAATTAAATTACCAAAGTTCAACAGGTTTTTCTTTACTGATACAAATTTAAAAAGTACTTTCTAAATAACTGCTACATAAAGAGCTCCACTTGTAAATATTATTATAGGTAGATCTATTTTGAAAAGCATATCTTTTTTCACTGATAAAGCCAGAAGAGGCTTAAAAAACCTATATTTTCTTTTAATGTAATAAAACAAAGACACAAAAACCTGCTTTCTTGAATTATTTTTTAATAAATATTCATTAATTTTTTTTACATTTCTCTGTAATATTAATTTTAAATGTATATTCACAATATTCTGTACATGTTTCCTTTCCCTGTTATATATGGTATACTTGTTAAAAACAGATCTTTTTTCAAGGATGTATTTCAAAAGTAAAAATGCATGCATCATAGTGTAAAGGCTGTATTCTTATAAAAACATGATACTTCTACATCTTTACTCATATTTTTTAACCATAATATAAAAATCGCATTAATGTAACTTAATATCTATACACTAAGTGTATACTATTGATACTCACACATAATGCATACCTTTTACCATTCTAAGATATTCTTAATATTCAAAACTGAAAAATGTACATTTCTTTCTTTTAACAGCTACAAGAGTGATTAACAGTGTAAAAAGAGAAAGATGATTCTCCAAAAGAAAAAGGCTCATAAGTCAGTAGTTAGGACTATTTCACTTATTACTTGAATAATGGAAAGGGCATGGACTTAGTTTAGTTTGATTTTGAAAAGACTTTAAATAAGATGCTACACAGAATTTGAGATTAATACATTCACAACATCATGCACCACTGGTGGTACACTTATATGTTTTCTGTTGGATGTCATAAGCCACCCATAAGATATAACTGCACCTCATATCTCCAATGTCCTATATGAATGCATTTGGTCTATATGGATAGCTATAATAAAACCAAACCTTCCACTATGCAAAATAAAGTGAAATAAAACAAATTTACCTAATTATTTTTTTTATTTTAAAATTACATCTAGAAACTGACTTTCAAGTTTTTATTGTGTATAACTGAATCAAAAAACTAAGTGAGACTTCTTTTATAGATAAAATAACTGTTAAGAAGACTACGAAAGAGAAACCGTATAACCCAAGAACTTTTCGATAGTGTTGCAGTGACTAACTGGAGCAAAAAACTAATTACACTTTTTTAATACAGTATTTTATGAAAATTGGGAAGAAAGAAAAAAAGACAAATACTGATTCTAATTCTCACTGAAACACTGTAAGCTTCTCATCAATTCCTTAATATACTGTCATCCACAGTAGGGATTATTTTATCTGATGTCCTCCTTTTAGGACCATGAAATTGAGAAATATCACTTGAATATTATGATTTAAATCACAGTCTGTGCTACTAGAGGCACAATATTGCCAAAGCTTCAATGGGTAAAGAGAGGATGTTCCACTCGTGGTACACTCAAAAGAAAGCTGTCAATGCAGTCATTCTGTTATTAAATACAATATAAAGCCATAAAATTAGTAGTAACAAAGACAGTTTACAATTAATCTTTATGATCCTATTGCAAAATCATAGAGATCACTTATGACATGAAGATGTTAACTACAAAAACCAGAACTTGAGATTAACAAAGAAAATCACATCACTGAGGTTGGTGGGAAAACTGAGGGTAAAAACAAAATAAAAGACACTTTTATTAATGGACACCAGCAATCCAACTGAACCCTCATTACTAATGCTGTTAGGAAAGCATGCTTATGGTTTTTATTATTTACATTATTAATATTAACATGGAATATTTAGTAGTTTATTACTGATATTAAGCTTTTATTAACCATATTGATGATGTTGATTTACTACAAAGTAATCAATAACAAGCAAGACTAGTATTAAAGGACTTTATTATTGTAAGTGTAATGTATTTCTGTTATAATTCTGAATATACATTTGATACTGATCAGAACCAATTCAAAAGAATATCAGAAACTAAGAGATAAATATCCTTTTATACAAATCACTAATTAGGCCTCACTTATAATACAATGTGCAGTTTTTGTTTCCCTGTCTAAGAAAAAATACTGACTTCTCAGAAATAATTCAGGTCTACTACGTTTATGGGGATAGATTAAAATCTCTTATCTTGATTGGTTTGTTTTGAATTTCGTGCAAAGCTACATGAGGGCTATCTGTGCCTCCTATCTTGAAAAAAAAAAGGATAAAAGGTGGTCTTAAAGTTTATAGGTTTATTTATGGGACCAAAAAGACAAAGGTCTCTGAATTCTCTGTTTTGAATACTTAAAGATATAATATTACTATTTGAAAAGAACAGACCAGGTTCTTGTTATATTAGTTTTACTAAAAGGGTCAGGGGTATAGAATTCACATTACTTGAGACAAGATTTGCAATTATACTTTGTCTCATGGGAAAGTACATATATTTCACATTACTGATTGTTTTGTAAGAAAAAATATTAGTAAATTTCTTGGAGCCATGCAAGTCTACAAATTGTGAACTGCAAAGTCTAGTACATACATACTAACATTTAAAAATGAATATCTCAACCTCAAACCAAAACCATGCAAAAAAATTGTTTCTAATTCACAAATTCATAATAACAAACATACTTAAATTAATACAACAATATTACTAAACTAATTTTCTATACAGTGAAAGTCTAGTAAAGTTGTACTATCAGTTCCAGCAGATACATAAAACCTTACTATAAGACATGAAGTGTATGTCAATAACTAAGTATGTAATCAAAACATTTTGTGCCATCTATTAAATGGCACCACAAACAAAAATTCATAAAAAAATTCACAATTGGATATTCAAGATTCAGACAACTAAAATAATAACTGTAATATGTGCAACAATCATTTCTTTATAGCAAACATAATTTTAAATAACAGTACTTTCCTCACAACACCAGCACATTTTCACTATGACTGTGTGTGAAGGTTTGATTAAACTTTTATCAGTTTTTCCTTTTCTCATGCAGTACTTTTCCCCAAAAATATTATTTAATAAAATGTTTCATTTTTCTTCTGAATTTTTTCAATGAGGTATGAATGCTATGATTAGTAATTACTAGTACAAACAGCTGCCCATAGGGCACCATTTCTGCTAGTAATAAAGGGTGTTAAAAATCATAATACATACGAATGTTTATATTAGGAATATACATGCAGAATGTAGTACACATCATTCCTGAAGTAAAGGATTTCTCAATGGTAATTTATTAATTGTGTTTAACATCAAAGAAAAGTAAAATTTTAGAAATACATTCAACTTTTTAAATGTGTTTTGTACAACAGGGCAGAAGCAAAAAGATTTTTCTAGCATTTTTTTGTTTGACAAGCTTTCTTTTCAAAATCCTCCTTGTGGATATTTAGCTTATGAAATGTGTAGTTTAATTGGTATTTCCTAAAAAATAAAGGGTAAGTTTAATTGTTCATTTTCTCATGTGTAGAGATAGCAGTGAAGACTGAATGGTTTTTTGTTGTCAATTTTGCAATGTTTAAAATTGGTGGTTAAGAATGTAGAATAGCTGAGTTAAACAATAATATGACTGTCTGGAAAAATAAGAAAAACAATGGAAACACTGAAATTTGGGAAATAAAGTCTAGCAGAGATGACTCAAGAAAAGAAGTAGTAATGATTTAAAGATTCTGAAAGAATCAAAGGAATAGTAAACTTGTGGACTTAAGAGAACAAAACTTTTAAGGATAAGTGTAAGAAAACCTTTAAAAATAATTAAGAAGCTCTATCAAAGAATGATTATTTTTATTTTAGAACATTTTTACTAATATTACAAATATAATTTTCATTATAAAAGGTTCTTGTTTGGTTTGATACATTTTTTTCATTGAGGTATCACATTGACTCTGTAAATTAATCGATTAACAAAAACTTTAAATTAAGTGAACATTTTAAAATGTAAATATAACTGTAAGGAATAGTTTATATATGCTCATAACTCAGATACATAAAATAATAAAATGCATTAATATTTTGTTTCATATTATAGGTACCTTCCTTCGCAGTTATCATGGCCCACAGTTTCTCACTAATATTTCGTGTGCTCAAGCTTTAAACTTAATTCTTACAGTGACTGACTGTAAAGACATTAGGGCTAACCAGAGATTACATAATGCTTTTTTGGGTGGTATTTTCTTGTGAACTTTTGCCTAACGACTGAAGACATTGCATTCTGGGAGAAGTGACTTTTACTAAACATTTTGGTGAGAATTTCAGGTAAGGCAGACAAATTTAAAGAGTGGCATGTCACCTTTTGGTATATCTAATAAGAGCAATTCACAAAGTGCAATGTTTCAAATAGTAAGACAAATTTGAAAAGAGAATATTTTCTTCAAAAATACTATTATAGGGAAGATAATCGACAAGCATGATTCTGAAGCTACAGTGAAGAAGAAAGTGATCTAACTCAACACAGACTATTGTAACATTACAAACAACAAGAGGTTATTTGGTTCTGGAAGACTGTCCTGCACACCTACCCTCCAAGAAAAAGTAAAAACTTAAATATATTGTTTAATCTTCAAGAAATCATCTATTCCCCTGTTAAAATTTTATTAAATGTTAATCTCAAGTACTGTTAATGGTAACTCATTCCATACAAAGGACTGCTGTCAAATAAGTCTAATTCATAAAGTTGTATTTGATTTTTTACATACTTTATGGGATGGAGAATAAGCAAGTGCTTTTTTCTAACAATTTGTTCATTGGAATTAACCTGTATTTCTAGCTGTATTGATGATGTTGAGCCAGAACAGAATGACTTGAATCATTAGTAAGTTAGCCAAATATTTGGCAAATGACTTAATTATTTGTAAGTGCAAAGTAATGCATTTTGGTTATAATTCACAATCAATTCAACAGCATTGAACAATAAGTTATTCTCTTTTTTCAAGTTTTTTTTTATTGATTAATGTAGTATATATCAAGTCACCATCTTCCCAAAATTTAAACCTTTTGTGATATTTGCTTTGTAATTCTGTCAATTTTCCTTGTTTGCTGCATCAGAAGCAGAAAAAAAGAAAAAGAATTAGTAAACTAATGATTGGCTAGGAATAGTTACAAATGTTAATAGACAAAACAAGATAAAACTTAAATGTTATTAATTTTAATAAATATCAAAGAATTACAAAAATGAAGCAGAAGAAAAAGCCTAATTCACTAGAAAATACACAAACATGCTCAAAATCAACAGTTCAATAAAAACTATTTAGAAAACCTATCTTTGTTTTGCATTTTTATAAACTGTAGTTGATCACTAAACATTTATTAACGATACACTACAATGTTCATTTTCATATCATGTATATATCTCTATTGAACAGTAAAAGTTTAAGATAGTACTGGACTGTAAATACAATTTTGAAGAATAAATATTACTAGCAATTTTGGACACTAGGCAAATCAACTACAAAATGATTACTCACCTGAAATTTTTACATAATTTTTTTATTATAGTAGTGACATTACATCCTTCTCAATCACTAATTTAAATTATCTTTCAAATTTTAATATTTTACATAATATAGCCTTAAAGGATGACAGAAGACCTTTTTGTCCATCCACTAAATGCTCAAAGCTAGTCCTTATAATTCAAATACAGATCCAGCTTTCCCTTAAATTAACTGCATCCATCATTTGGGCGCAAGTTTTCTTACAGCAAAGCCACATCGGGCTATCTGTTGAACCCACCGAGTAGAATCAAACCCCTGATTTTAGCATTGTAAATCCAAAGACATACTGTTGTACTATTGGGGGGCATCATATGGGAAGGAAACTCATTCCAAAGGCCAACCACCCTGTGAGAAAAATACAATCTTAACTGAAGATGATATCTACCATGTAAAAATTAATATATGCATCTCTTTAGTAGCCCTGCCATTTTTAGCAGTTTCATTTACAATCTTATACATTACAATCAGATCACCTCTAATTCTTTTCACCAAAAGAAAGTTAAAGAATCTTAACCTATTCTCATATGACAATCTTTTCATCCCAGGCATCATCCTAGAAACTCTTCTCTGAATCCTTTCTAACAATTCAATAAGGAGCTCAAGACTGAAAACCAAGAATAAAGTTGGATTTAAAAATCCAGCTATCCAATAATCATCAGATACCTCTTCTTGTATCATCCTTCAAAGCCCATGCTCCCATTCTAACAGTGTGGTTACCTTTAGTGTATTTGAAGGCATTCTGTTTCTTACATTTTGATTTCCCAATTTCTTGTTTGATCAACTCTTGATCTACTATGTTCCTCCAAATTTTCCATAACTGCAATTAATTTAAACTTATATTTACAATGCTTTTCTCTAATTATATCCTTTGTGAGCTAACCTCTTTTGTTTATAAGGAAAATGCTTTTTTGTACATTTGATCAGCATATCCAAGTAATTCATCTTCCCAATTTATAGCAGATAATTCTTGTCTCATATTTTCAAAATTAGAAATCAGAATCTCCATATGCAGCAAAATATCAAGTCTAACAAGCAATGATCACTTACACACAGATGTTACCCAATTTCTACCCTACCAACTGTTTCTTTATTAGGTGTTAACCATAAATCTAATATAGCTTGTTTCCAGTAGGTTTCCTAAACAAGTGTTGAATAAAACCATCCTGAAGTTTTTAAAAACCTTTCTCCATCATGCTTTGATTCTAAAACTCTCAAATTTATATGCCTGAAATTAAAACCTTCCATAATCATAACCTTATTAATAGAAAAATTATTTATCTCACTATAAAGTTTCTCATTAATTTCATCAAATGGTCTGAAACAAATTCCAACCAGAAACATTCTTCCTTTATATCAGCTAACAGAAACTCAAAATATTTCCATAGTTTTCAATGTATCGTGTATGTGAGGAAAGTATTTAAATAAATATAATTTATTTAGTACTAAATATTCTAGTTTTGGGAAAAATAAAATGCCCGAGAAATTATTAGATCTAAAATGAGCACAAGTGTTATGGTAAAGAAAGCTCAGCCACAAGATTTATTTCTGTGTAAAGTCTCATTAAAATGTCTAAATACATCCTGAAAGGAAATAAGGTTTGTATTGTATGCACAGTGCAAAGCAATATCTAAATACAGTGAATACATCAATTATTATGAAGAAAAACTTTTTTGAACTTTGTGATTGGGGATTTTTTTAATGTACTAATGTTAATTTGAAGAACACAAAATCATGATACAGAATGACAGCAGTGTACAAGAGATAATTTAAAATAAAACATTTAGTTCAGCAAGTTGTATGAATAATTATGTCACCACTCAAATAAAGTTCATTAAAAAACTATTAGTAACCAACTCTTACTTATTAAATATCAAGCAAAGTTGAAACTATAGGATTAGAAACCTAGAACAAACTCTATCACTGAAGTTATAAGTACACGAGATAACACAAATAGTTCTCCAATACAAATAGACATTTTTAATCAAATTCATCTCACAGATAGCATCTGATATGAAAATTGTTTTCACCTGGGTGATTATTTGGAAATAAAAAAAAATGGTTTGGTCTCTTGGCTTTAAAATAATAAACTTTTTGTTTAAAGTTTAATAACTATTCAGGCTCAAAAATAGGCTACAAAAATCGTTTCTTCACAAACTTTACTTGGACACAATTAGTTGTAACTTTAATACAACTTACAAAACACTCTCTTCCTAGTAACAATACTTATAGTGAAATGCAACAGTACTAATAATACAGTTGTTACTTTTTGAATATGAATATTACTAGTATTCGAGTATTATCGTTATTAAAGTTCCAGTTTGTACTTCCAGAAAGTTCTCAAGGTACGTTACATAACATATTAATACTTTGGGAGAAAACTTGCAAATATAATTCATATATACAGAAACCTAATAGTAAAAGTAGTATCTTATTCCGACTGTAGACGTTTTACCAAGACTGATAAACTGTTACTTGTCTCAGAAGTTAGACACTGTACAGGTCCATGTAACTTTGAAAGAAAAAAAAAAGGCAAACGACAAATACTTTCTCAGCACTAATGGAAATGGCAGTAATGTTATAAGCTTAATTCAATCAACATATATTGTCATCAATTGCTTATAACGAATAGGAATAGATCTAAAAGTACAACTGTAAAAATAACATATTCACATACATATAATAATATTTAATTATTTTATATATATAACATCAGTGACAGTACAACTGTTCTAGTAAAACACGGGATTGTTAACGCAAAAGAAGTTAGAGACATAAATTCTTACTATAATATAACAGCAATACAGTCCAATTATTTATGTAATTTATTAACTGACTAAATAAGTAAAACTCTTAATCTCAGTCTTACTTTAAAACACTTCACACTATCAATGCCAAGCGGATACACCTTCACGACGTTTACATTTCGTACACACCCACTCTATCGGAAAAATTTAACGATAACAAAGAATAGTACCGATCAACGATTTCAGTCATATCCTTTTTCTTATACATATATTTGTGTCTAGTTTTATTGAGTTTCTTCTACAATTATTATTTGTTCTTTTGCTATCCAAGTTAATGAAGTATATTGCACATTTATCTATCTGTTTATTTAAAGTCTGGTTTTCACTCCTTTAGTTTATGACGAATGCTCAATAACACTACACCATTTAACATTTTTATCACAATAAATGTTTTCAAACCTTTTACCAAGAAATGCCACCATCACCGAGACCCTACTTTAAATCAAAATAATAATTGGAGAAATTCTAATAACAACCATAATAATAATAAAAATATTGAATAAACTTTTCATCAGTTAAAAATAACTGAAACGGAAGGAAGTATAACAACCCATGATTTACCAAATTACAGGAATTATATTATGTCAGATTAAAAATGTGAAAAGACAACCGTCACTTAACACTCTTAATGCGAGATATACGCATTGAAGAGGTCCTTCAGGCGTGATTGATGCCCGGCACGGCCAGGTGGATAAGGTATGTGTTTTTCTCATAGGAAGGCCACATCGGGTTATCTGTTGAGCCCACCAAGGGGAATCTAACCCCTGATTTTAGCGTTGTAAATTCGTAGACATACCGTTGTACTAGCGGGGGGCTGGATAAGGCACTCTACTCGTAATTTGAGGGTTGCGAGTTCGAATCTTCGTCATACCAAGTATTCTCGCCCTTTCAGCCGTGAAGGCATTATAACGTTATGGTCAATCCCACTATTCATTTGTAAGAGAGTAGTCCAAGAGTTGGTGGTGGGTGGTGATGTCTAGCTGCCTTCTCTTTAGTCTTACACTGCTGAATTAGGGACGGCTAGGGCAGATAGTCTTCGTGAAAAATTCAAAACAAACCAAATCAAGCGTGGTTCTAGTCTGTAATTATAGTCGTGATTGTTTTACTGTTAATTACTTTCCTTTTATTGCTTTGCACTAGTAAGGAAAATCCCAATTCTCAGTAGTATTAAATTGTGGTGTTTGAAACAGATATGTCATAATTATATTGATTTTATTGTGCCATTTGAAGGCTTGTTTACAGTTATTATAGAGTGGCGTTTCATATCTTTGTGGGGCCCTGCTAAATTAGGGACAGCTAGCGCAGATAGCTCTCGTGTAGCTTTGCGCGAAATTCAAAACAAACAAACAATCATCTCTATTCTATTTTATCAAAAATAAACATAACTATAACAGAATTTTGTTCAAGATCGTTCACAAATTAATCCTCTGGTTTCTGTTTTTTAATATTTTATAAGTGATCTTACTCGATTTACAAAACTGCTCTTCCTAAAAAAATGATGTATATTATTATTTACCCAAAAGATTAATTACCCAGACAGGTAAGTACAGTTAAACCATAGTTTTTCTGTTTGTGGCCCATATTTAAAACACGTTGATTTTTGTTATGTTTTGTTTCCTGTAATAATGTATTCTAATAAAATTATTTGTAACATAATGTTACACAAATGAATTTGTTTCTAGTTTTCGAATTTATTTAATTTAGTATCACTTGTGTGATTTATAAAGAAGCAAATTAAATATTGGTAAAGTTAACTTAAGAAATTTCTATTACAAAGAGCTCTTGTTAGAATACCGCGCTAATTAATGATATGTTTTTATTTATTTATTTGTTAACGCATACTGGATTTTAAAGATATGATAACACGACAACAACTTAAATATGTGCTTTTTCCCATGAAATTCAGATATTTGAATTTATTTATTTATAGTAATAGAAGTATTTGTTTGTTTGTTTTAGAATTTCGCACAAAGCTAGTCGAGGACTATCTGTGCTAGCCGTCCCTAATTTAGCAGTGTAAGGAAGCCAGCTAGTCATCACCACCTACCGCCAACTCTTGAGCTACTCTTTTACCAATGAAAAGTGGGATTCACCGTCACATTATACACCCCAACAGCTGGGAGGGCGCGAACCCGCGACCCTCAGATCAAAAAGCGCACGCCTTAACGCGCTAGGCCATGCCAGGCCATGTAATAGAAGTAACACCTAAATAATAGAAAATTCCTTTATTTTCCTTCTGAAAGTGTATATTAGTTGAATTCGTAGTATATGTGTCTGAAAAAAAGGTGATAGTGTTTTTCGCATATAATGCCAAGTTTTCTTAATCTAGAAAATAATAATTAAGAATTAACAAGTTGATACAAAATTATTGGGAATATCAATTTGCTTGAAACATTCTAAAAGGCTTCCAATAAACTGACCACACACTACATTTATTTGGCTTTGTATTTGTACTGAAATAAAGAATACTTCACTTCTTTAACTTTCGTCCATTCTGTTTCATTACATCAAATTTAGTTCTAATTAAGAGCACTCAGAGTTGGTTTCGTAAAACATTTCATTAACGAGCCAGTTGTTAATTTCTACTCTTACCCATTTTTTAAAGCTTTTAAGGGAAGTCAATGAACCTGTTAATACTACAAACGAACTTAAGAATTTTTGTTTAAACGTTTACATCTAATTCTAATGGCTTCAAAAATGATATGAAAAATTCTGCATTGGAATATAACGAGATTTCTACTGTCCCTATTTACTATCTAACGAAACCACAGCCAAGGGACCTGCCTTAAGAACAATAAGGCGGCATCTACGAGAGAAAAGCTTTAAAAATCGTAAACGTCTTCAAAGGCTACGCCTTCTTCCACACAACAAAACAGCTCGGTTAAACTTTGCTGAAAAGTACCAAACATGGGACATAGAAAAGTGGACGAGGGTTTTGTTCTTTGATGAGAAAACATTTAACCTGGATGGTCCAGATGGCTTCCAACGTTATCGGTATGATAAGGATATCCCACCGGAGACATTTTCTACACGACACAGTGGAGGAGGTTTCATCCTCATCTGGGGCGCTTTCTCCTTCCATGGAACAATGGAACTTCAGGTTATACAGGGGCGTCAAACAGTAGCTGGCTGCATTAGGAAGTTGGAGAGAGCATCCTTATTGACTGAAGGCTCTCGCTTGTGTGAAAAAAAATGACTGGATCTTTCAGCAGAACAACGCTGCAATCCACAAAGCCCGCAGAACAAAAAACTTTTTCATGGCGAATAACGTGATTCTTTTAGATCATCCAGCTTGTTTGTCCGAACTGAACCCCATTGAAAATGTTTGAGGGTGGATGGCAAGAAAAGTCTATAGAAATGGACGTCAATTCCAAACAGTGCATGATCTTCGTGAAGTCCTCTTCACCACTTGGAATAACATTCCAGCCCGCCTTCTGCAAACGCTTTTTTCGACCATGCCAAAGCGAATGTTTGAAGTTATTCGCAATAACGGCTGTGCAACTCACTACTGAGACCTCTTGTTGGGCATTTTCTACCCTGTTTAGGAGATTTTTTGGTATAGTCTTCAACTTTTGACCAGATAGTATTTAAGCTAAGTTCATAGTGTTCACATTTTCCATACTAAATGCTAAAAAAGTTTTTTTATTTTATTTTATCTTTTTTTATTTTCATCTTTCGAAGCTCTACTCGAATAAGTGGTTGAGTCTAACAACAGAAAATGCATATTTGTTCTTTATGTTCATTGGCCTTAAGATTTTGGCCAGCAGTGTATAAATTTGTAAAAGTAAGACATACTCAATTTTAATGAATGTTTAATGACTGGCAGATTTCTTTTCATCCCTGTTCAGACCCAACATGGCCAAGTGTGTTAAGGCATTCGACTCGTAATCCGAGGGTCGCGGGTTCGAGTCCCGGTCGCACCAAACATGCTCGCTCTTTCAGCCGTGAGGCGTTATGATGAGACGGTCAATTCCACTATTCGTTGGTAAAAGAGTAGCCCAAGAGTTGGCGGTGGGTGGTAATGACTAGCTACCTTCCCTCTAGTCTTACATTGCTAAATTAGGGACGGCTAGTATAGGTAGCCCTCGATTAGCTTTGTGCGAAATTCATAAACAAACAAAGAAACAATAACCACTATCATTTCTACAATACCTATTACTTACTATATTTGTTGGAAAATATTTAAGCGATACTTATTAATATACGTGTTTTTTACTAATTATAATAAATGCTGAAAGTCAAGACTAAACGCACTGCAACATTTACATGTTTTAAGCATTTGACCAGAATAGAAATTATTATTATTGCGAGGAATTCTTGTTATGGTTTAGGTTAACGTAACATTTACTATTTTACACTCTTTAACAAGTAATTTAGCATCTGAGTTATTTGAAACAACAATAACCACTAGTTAAAAGTGATGGTCAAATCGTGTTATGTAAGTTCTGCTCAAATGTGTTACAAAACAGGTGTATATAAAAGAAATAACTATTGAAATAAACAGTTTATTGTTATTCTCTTTCTTAAAAGCTTCTGAATTGCGTGGTTGCCGCTCCAAGTATTAAATTATTCATTTACTCAAAAAGTGATAGTCTGAAACATCGACTGCAGGAACTAATCATAGACAAAATACGATTTTTATGACTGGTGTGAAACATTATAAAGCATTAGAATGTGTGAAAGTCTAATAACGAAAGAGTTTGAAGTGTAATAATTTTGCCAAAAGAACCTAGGAAATGTTCTGTCCAGAACATTGTTTGTTTCTGAATTTCGCGCAAAGCTACACAAGGGCTATCTGCGCTATCAGTCTTTAATTTAGCATTGTAAGACTAGAGGGAAGGCAGCTAGTTATCACAACATACAGCCAACTCTTGCATATTCTTTTTACCAACGAATTGTGGGAATAACTGTCACATTATAACGTTCCCACGGCTGAAAGGACGAGGATATTTGGTGTGATGGAGATTCGAAACCGCGACCATCAGATTACGAATTGAACGCCTTAATCCACCTGACCATGCCGGGCCCCTGTTTAATAGAAGAACAAATTCATACGGATTGTTATATTTTCCAAATTCATCTCCTAACGAGATGCAATTATACATTAGAAAATTTGAAAATAAACATCATTTTATGGGTTTAATTTCAAAACTAAGACACAAATAATTATGTTCGGTACTTTCATTTCTTCCCGAAATAAACTATGTAAGATTCAATGAAATGAAAAGACGAAGTCTTGACTTGTTAATCATATGAATTTAAAAAAATAAATCTTTCGGAGTTAGAATGTTATTGGAAAAGTTAAAAAAAGAAAGAAAAGAGAAATGGAGTGTTAAAATGCTTCAAAATATGTTCTATGTTTGAAAATAACAAATAATTACTGAAATGTTATGCAAACTATTTTGCAAAACGATAGCGCAGAAGAAGTATTGTGATATACTATAATTCTTCTGCTTCAGAATTTGTATGATTAAATATAATAATTACACTGTGATATCTAAATCATTTTATGTTATTTCGTTTTTCTTTTTTCGCTGCAAAGCAACATTTGAGAAGTGGAAGATAATGATAACTTTTACGTGCCCCCAGTGGCTCAGCGTTATGTCTGCGGACTTACACGCTAAAATCCGGGTTTCGATACCCGTGGTGGGCAGATCACAGATAGCCTATTGTGTAGCTTTATGCTTAATTCAAACGAACGAACAACAACAGCTTTTACGTTTGTCACAATTCTAATGATTTTTCCACCGCTAATGAGTCAGTGTTACAAATTTGGTACAATCATTGCTTCATCAAACTGATAATAATGTAGTTCCCTTGTATAATATTAACGTGAAATGCCGAGAAAATATGCATAATATTAAAGGGTTTTCCAAATGATACAAGCTTTGGTTAAAAACCTATTCTATTATTTTGAGTGCCGTAAACAGAAAAACAACAATGACAACCCAACAATAAAAAAACATGAACGTCAGTTTGGAAGAGAAATGACTTAGAAAATCTAACATATTTACATGTTTTAAAGGAAGTTAAAATTAGGCTAATATGTTGTTTTACCGATAACTAACATCAGTCTAATATGCAATAGATTCAAAGCAGTTTTTATGCATGCGCAAAAAACACACCAAACAAAAATACACTTTTTAAAGAAATGAAAAGATTAGACTCGGAAGCTATACACCGTAAGCATTTTCTTGTCCTAAATAAACTAGTTAAGTAACAAAAAGTGTAATATTTACAGAAAGCTCACACCTCATTTGTTCCCACACACTCGTTAAACACCACGTTCTATACGGTCATTACACATTACACTGTGAACAAATAAAATGCATTGAAATCTCACCAATAGATGAATTAAACATGTTTGAAACTAGGTCATGTAAGTTAAAACTGTCCAAGAAGAAACTTGCATACAAATAAAAGGCTAAGGGAACGTCAACCTTAAAAGTTTAAATAAACTACATGTACAAAGTAGTAAAACGTAAAACAGAATTTATACATAAACTTCCGTTTACTTAGTAATTGTGATCTTGATAGCTCATTAGTGTTAAGTTTGAGAAATAAAATCAATAGCATTTTGTACACTGATATAGTTGTATGTGACGAGTTTTACTCGTAATTTACTTTTCGTTTTATTAACGTTAAATTATTCAGTTATATGTAATTTTAAAGCATATTATTATATTATTATATGATTTTTGAGAATACGCACATTTGCTACACATTTCTTGAGGTATTTACTCAGTGTTATCTCGTGGTCAACTGGGCAGTTAGTGTGAGCGATGGTCACGTTTTTGGTTCATTCCTCAAGTGATTGCCACAGGCAAACGTACAGATGAGACATTTAGTTTCCCCCCGTTGATTCTGATTGGTCGAGAAATAAAACTTTCATTGATGATGGATGGGTGTATTTATTTTGATGGTGTAGCTTGTTTCAGCTCACTGAGTGTCGAGACTTGTTCTAAACTCTAGGTAATTCTGTCGTGATAAATAGTAATTCTTTAACCATTCACGTAGAAGAGATGTCTTTATAAGTTATTGTTTAAGCACTTATCCAGTATTGTTTGTTTTGGAATTTCGCGCATAACTACACGAGGGCTATCTGCGCTAGCTTTCCCTAATTTAGAAGTGTAAGATTAGAGGGAAGGCAGTTAGTCATCACCACCCACCGCCAACTATTGAGCTACTCTTTTACCAAAGAATATTGGGATTGATTATAACGTTATAACGCCCCCACGGCTGAAAGGGCGAGCATGTTTCGTGTGACGGGATTGGAACCCGCGACCCTCAGATTACGAGTAGAACGCCTTAACCCACCTGGCCATGCCTTACCCAGTAGTGATGTCAAGATTAGTAGAGTCATTGTTTAAGCATTTATCCAGTAGTGATGTCATGATATACTACGATACAAATAATTATGCTCGATAATTTCATATCTTTCCAAAACAAATTGTGTACGATTCAGTGAAATGAAAACAAGAATTCGACTTGTTAAGAATATGAATTTGAAAACAATCGATCAGAGTTAGAATATCATTGGAAAAGAATAAAAAATATCATAATGAGCTAAAACATTAATTAAGCAGTAACCCAATAGCAATAACAGGATATGCAAAGTAATTGTTTAAGCACTAATCCAGTTGGGATGTCATGATATGTAGTCATCGTTTAAACATTAATGTAGTTTGTAATTTTCTATGGTAACTTCTATTTTATATAATTAAGTATTAAGTCCAGTCTTGCTTTTGTTAATCTTAATTCTAAACCAATTAATTTTTTTTACTATTCAGTTGTTATCACAGAAAGTGTTTATTATGATTGTAATATCTGTAGAAAAAATGGAAGTAGAGCAATATTTTTGAATCTTATTCCTTGTGCAAACAAAAGAAAAGAGAAAACTTTTAAGCTGTTCACAAAATTTATTAGGAAAAATAAAAACACTGATAGCACTTAACTGTTATCTGTGAAAATATTATATAGTATTACTTTTAACAATATTCTTGTTAAAGGTACTTTTCTCTTTCGAGTAATAAATAAACCATAATACAGATAAAACATTCCTTCACTGATGGGATCACAGTCTTTTACTTTATTTTAAACAGACAATCTGTTATAATTTGTTGTCACAATAAGTAACATTACGATAAAGCCTTAACATATACATTTTTATACAATATCTTACAAAGGATCAAAAACGCAGAGGGGATAAATATGAAATATATTAAACACGTAATTATTAAATATCTTAGTCACGTAATTACATGAAATGTCCTCAGGTTTGAAGAGGAATGTAGCTAACTATTATAAGTTGTGATCTTTTTTGTTTGTTTAATAATCAGCCAGTGTTCCAAGTTAAGTAGATATTTACTTGACTAGTTTATAAGAAAAAACAAGTTTCATATACATTTGGATACAAATACTTCTTCTGCAAACTACAATAGAAAAACATGTATAAATTACCTGTAAGAAAATTTTATTACAGAGATTTAACACAACGTATTAGCTGCATCACTGTTATAACGTAATCGTGTGTCTTTCAATGAGATCAAGGCCCGGCATGGCTAAGAGTGTTAAGGCGTGCGACTCGTAATCTGAGGGTTGCGGGTTCGCATCTCCATCGCGCCAAACATGCTCGCCCTTTCAGCCGTGGGGGCGTTATAATGTGACGGTCAATCCCATTATTCGTTGGTAAAAGAGTAGCTCAAGAGTTGGCGGTGGGTGGTGATGACTAGCTGCCTTCCCTCTAGTCTTACACTGCTAAATTAGGGACGACTAGCACAGATAGCCCTCAAGTAGCTTTGTGCGAAATTTCAAAACAAACAAACAAATCAATAAGATCAAACAGTAAAACATGCATTTAGGGGCCGCAGACATTGTTACCTTCTAGTCACAGTTTCGATCTAGATTCATAAATGTCAAGGATGCTGACAGATGCAACCTCCAAATTCCTTATATCTATTTATTCACTCTTGTATTGGCTATTGCTCTGTTTTCATTCAACCACTAATTTCATTGTGAAAGATGGGTGGACTGATGAAGTTTGAAACTGAACTGAAGCAAATGCTGACAGCTTTCTTCCTATTTGGCAAAGTCTGGATTAACAAAACTTTAGTACTTTTTGTAATTTATTTCAATAATTAATTAACTTTTTAGATGTTTTAGATAATTTTTCATAATATTATTGTAAAACCTTAAATGAACATTTAAAGTAAAAGACAAACAAACAAACAAGACGGATTATGTCAGATATAAGGAAGGCTTAATAGGAATAACAAGCGGTATAAAAAAGAACCGAGTCCGATTTTTTTTTCTTGGCTTCACGCAGACGGCGGGACTGAGAGTGTGTGTGACACTCACCGACGCTGATTTTTGTTTGTTTGTTTAGAATTAAGCACAAAGCTACTTAATGGGCTATCTGTGCTCTGCCCACCACAGGTATCGAAACCCGGTTTTTAGTGTGCAAGTCCGAAGACATACCACTGTGCCACTGGGGGCCACCGACGCTGAAGCGGTGGCAATGGAGGGGGATTTTAAACTCGTAAACATGTTAAAATGGATAAAGTAAGGCATTCCAGGGAATATTCAGAAACGTCTTAAAATTTCACGGTGATCGTAAGCTGAGAAGCTGGAAAACATTTCACTGCAAACAAAGCAAAATATACAAACATGCGACGTTTCAGATAACAGATTTAGTATTGCTCCTGTATTTCAATAACAAGAACTCGAATCGCACGACATACATTGATATATGATTGTTCATAGTGTAATGCTGTTACTTGTCAAATAGTCGAACTTAAGTTTGCTTTTTTATGAATTTAAAGTGTAAAGATATTACTTCCTATTATGGGGTCTAAAATGATTTGTTTTCAATTTCGTGCAAAGCTACACGAGGGCTATCTGCGCTTGCCGTCCCGAATTTAACAGTGTAAGACTAGAAGGTAAGCATCTAGTCATCACTACCCACCACCAATTCTTGAGCTTCTTTTTAACCAATGAATAGTGCGATTGATCAAAACATTATTACGCCCCGACGGTTAAAAGGGCGAGTATGATGAGGATTTGAACCCATGAGTCTTGGAATACGAGTACTTAACCATACTTAGCCACTTGGCCATGCTGGTTCTAGGTTAAAATGAATTATTTTTCTTTCTTCGGGTTTGGAAGGCTGTCTTGTTTTTATCCTTCAGTTTTAAAGTAGAAGTGTGTTTGTTGAGATTAGAATCTCAACCCTGTTAGGAGTTGTAACAAAGTTGAGAAATTTAATTACAAATTTTGTTTGTTTGTTTTGTTATCAAGCACAAAGTTACACACAGAACTATCTGCGCTCTCCCCATCAAGGGTATCTGAACACGGTTTCTAGCAGTATAAGTCCGCAGACTGTGCCACTGGGGGGCTACAAATACCCTTAGATGACCGTGGAAAGTACAACACAGATAGTCTACTGTGTAGCTTTGTGCTTAACTTCAAAAAAATAAGCATATTGTGTCTCACAAATCTATAAATATATATAAATACATTTAAATAATGTTAAATAAGTTAACAAAATCAAGAGGAAAGAGTGCATTAGAAACAGCAAATCCTAATCTCTGATTAATTATATTATAATCGTAATTTCTAAGCCAAAGCAAAACACATTAAAATTAAACAAAATACGCTGCATTTTTTTAAAAAAAGATCCTAGGGTACAAGCTATTTGGTTATAATATATATGTATATATAGTATGGTAAATAAGTTAGTACGTTTAATATGCTTTTAATAATTAATACGTTTAATGTGCAAAAATAATTTGCACAATGATAGCGTACTTAATTTTTTATTGTAATTTAGTTTGGTCATATTATGGTAATGTTTATATGTATCTTATAATATTATTTTATAATTCCTAAGTTTGTTAGGTAGGTACCTCTCCAATAGACGAAACCGATACCGTATTGCTCATTGAATCAAACCAAATATAGTAAATATTTTTCATTTTATTCTTAGATAAATATTTTTATTTAATCAGATCTTACTACTGATATCTCTACTTTTCTTCTATCTATTGTTTCTATGTATTCTCCGATTTGCCCCCCAGTGGCTCAGCGGTATGTCTGCGGACTTACACGCTAAAATCCGGGTTTCGATACCTGTGGTGGGCAGAGCACAGGTAGCCCATTGTGCTGCTTTGTGCTTAATTCTAAACAACAACTTTCCAATTTAACCTACGATCTAACATCAGTAACTTTCTGACTTTTATATTATGGAATTATTATTCATTTAATTTTTAATACATAAATGTTTGCAAAGATAACTTTCATAAATTATTGACCGATTTAAAATTATTCGACGCGATTGAATTTTCTAGAGAAAATCTTATGTAAATCGTTTTATTTATATTTAAGCACAATAAATTTTCATTATATCACCTTCTCATGTATTCTAAGTCATTGTTATTTTCTTTAATGAACTCATTAGCAGAATTTACATTATAAATTAATACCGAGACATCTGGAAAACTTTTAATTTCTCTATTAAACATACTTTCATAGAAATCATTTAAATATATTAAAAATATTAATGGCCTTTCTACTTATCTCTCCACTGGTAAAAATTATTTCATTACTTGTAACATTATTTATTTCAAGTACTTATTTTCTATTTGAAATATTTTATTCAAACCAGTTTTAAGTAACACCTCTTATTTCAATTGCATTTGGCCCGGCATGACCAGGTGGTTGAAGTACTCGACTCACAACCTGAAGGTCGTAGGTTCGAATTTCCATCACACCAAACACGCTCTCATTTTCAGCCGTGGGAGCGTTATAATGTGCGGTCAATTCCACTATTTATTAGCAAAAAGTAGCCCAAGAATTGGCAATGGGTGGTGATGACTAGTTGCCTTCCCTCTAATTTTACAATGCTAAATTATGGAAGGCTGGGGCAAATAGTTCTTCAATAGTTTTGCGCGAAATTCAAACCAGACCAGACTAATTGTATTATTCTCTTTTTTCGAATTCTTGCTCATATAAACCTATTTTTATATACTTTTTGGCTTCATTTTCAGTATTTGTAAAAACTTCAAAAATCACCTCTCACACTTCAACTGGGACCAAAGAAAGTTCGAATAATTTGAGCGTTGTAAGGCTTCAAACTTATCACAATATCAATAGGGAAGGCCTGCGATATAGTCATAAAGGCTTTTTTATTAAAAAAGTTATAGTTGGTTTGAATTGTATGAAATAATTCTCGTGAAAATACTGTATTGAAACTTGTTGCATCTTACAGGGGAAATTCATTGAACAAGTTTTTTTTTAAGTATTATTATATTTAGTACACTAAAACAGGTATAACACACTAAAATTGTGTGCTTATTTTCAAATGTAATTTTCTTGGTATCTCGTTGACAAAATATTAAATGTTTATGATTTCGACAGTAGATGACGCCACAGTTGATAGGGTTGTTACTAGAACAATTGAAAGATACGGTATGGGGTTCTGCAAAAGAAAATATTTAAAGATAATATTAACCATATGTTTGAGATGAGGGAAAGTATTAAGCCTACTGCACTGAGGAGTTAGCGGTTGATGCTGGTTAATATATACCTCCCTTCCCTGTAGTCTATCAACTTAAAATTACTATACACTAGTATCTAAGATGTTTTATCAAATTGTGAAAAACTGTCATTATTATGTGCAGGATTGACATATTTATTATCATAGTAAATGTGGCAGTTTAATTCTCATATCTCAAGTCCTTATTAGAGCCGTGTAAGACCCAGTAATCGAAACGTCTTTCTTGAAACAGAATATTGTTTTGAATTGTTTGAAATGAGATCTGTAGAAGTAATGTTTTGAAACCAGTAGTATCTTACAAAGGACAGTCTATTGAATGAATTTGAATTTTTAGGCTTTTATCATAGAGTTCGAATATAATTTGCACGGAAAATACAAAAATCAAACGATGTGTTAGTCGATATACAGCAACTAGTTTTAATCGCATTTTATAACAATTTACCAATTGTTGTTCTTGTTATTTTGAAGTAAGCACAAAGCTGCACAATGGGCTATCTCTGCTCTGCCAACCACGGGTATCAAAATCAAGTTTTAGCGTTGTAAGTCCGCAGACATACTGCTGAGCCACTGGGGGGCTATTTACAGATGGTAAAATACTACAAATCATAGTAGGTGTGTATTTTGGCATCATGAGCAATACTTTAGCGTATACACTATATATATATTTGGCTCTAGGCAAATCACTGACTGTACGATAGTACAACGACACTCCAGATAGATTTATTAGTGAAAGAATATGACACAGCTTTTTTTGAGGACGGATGTTCGTATAGCGAAATTGTTGAACGATATAGCCACATTTTTAATGGAAGCATTAAAGCTTGCACAGTAAAGAGTTGAGTTTAGCAACAGTTTTTCGAAACCATGATTTAATCTAATTTGGAGCAATATCATTGTTTTCAATGTGGAGATTACGATGTCGTAATAGAATCCTTTGATCCTTCCTCCATTAAAGCTATTTCGATAAATCCGTACATATCTTCTAGTACGGTTAACAGAATGATAAATAATAATTTGGTTCACAAGCTTTGAGCACTGTTTTTATGATGAAATATAGGTGAACCACCAGGATAACAGCAATCCAACCCAGGTGTTATTTAACTTTCAAGTTACCCAGTGCAACTCCAATAGAATTTTGTGCTCTTAATCAAATTAAGCGTGACCTTGGAATCCGATGTCTATATACAATGGAGGGTCTCTGGAATGTTAATGATGACCAGGTCATCCTTTTCAGAAGATTAATACAATTGGAATTGTGGGTTAGATAATAATAATCATGACAAAGTTTACGATAGGGGAAGTAGTTTTAAATATAGCACGCTACCACATATATAAAACTGTATAATTCTAATTATTTATTGTCACATAAACAAATAAAGCTTAGAGTCACAATTTTTGTCTTGAGTTATAAAGTTATTTTGATATGAATTTACTAATTATTTATTTATCGATTATTACGGATATTGAATTCCTAAATGAGTACTTAATGTATAGATATATCAATATATAATTACGAATAATTTTACACATTTCACTCATGTAGTCACCGTATTGCTATAAGCTCGTACGTTTAGTAAACATAGGTGGTTTCACTGATATGTTGAGAGGGAAATTACTCTTTTATACATAACTTTGTTTCAGGCTAACTGCAGATGTGATGCATTTAATAGAAACACTTTCAGAGTAGTATGATCTTTGCCCTGATCATCGCCAGGAGTTAATTTTTTCCCCGGTTTATCACCAGGGGTATACAGGGCTCGACAATAACTTTTTTACCACTTGCCCTGAAGGTAATCTTTGTGAAATCTTTGCTTAGCAGTCACTGTCCCAAATAGAAACTGCAACAGATTGACAAACTGACAACAGACAAAGATATCATTTCTGTAACTGACTTCAATGATAAAACACAAGTATAACATAATAAGCATTTAAATAATCTGTAAAACTGAACACTTAAAATGAAAAATACACAATAAAAACATTGAAACTTTCAGTTGTTTATAATTATTCCACATGATTATAAGCATCTTCATCATCAGATAAGTGTCACTTGAGCATGTTAATTATCTGGACTAGGTAGACTAGAAGGAGTCTAAAAGTGGACTAGTACTGAGTAACACCTGTAAAAAGTTACTTTGGTAAATACACGAGTAAGTAGTAGGTAGACTAGACTTAGTCATCAAGGTAATCAGGCCTCCTGGTACGACGAGATTGAGTCCACTGGTACTTCACTGCTCTCCTGGAGTTAAACTCAGCCAATGTTGCACCATCTATTGCTATCCTCATAAGCATGGATAACGTGACTGGATCCAGACTGCCTCTCCAGTCGAGCTTTATTTTCTTCATAAAGGAAAATCTCCTTTCACAACATCCTGGGTTCATTAACAGTGTGAGAATGATTTGTGCCAAAAGATAAACTTGGAAATCCGTCGGAGAATTGAAGATAAATCCAATTTCAGAAGTAGTAAAGGTTTATGCCTCGAACATTGTCTCGCCTCTGAGAGAATGCCTTTAGCTCAAGCCACTCACGTAATACTGCAGCATTATCATAGCCTACAACCTGAACAGGTTGTTCAATATGAGCGGCCACAATGTTAATTTTATCTACCCTAAACACAGCAAAAACTTCTTGAGGTTCATTGAAAGGCCAGTCTGTTGGATCAAGTACAATGGCTGCCTGCATTAGCTCCTTTTCCAGAAAAGGCCTAAATATTTTCTGAATATGATCTATGACTCTCTGCAATATGCGTTTTTTCACATTTTCAAACTGTTAAAGATCATGCTCATGTTTGGCGAGCTCAATCTCTTGCCACTGATTGCCTTCACCAACATCTTGGATGAAGCATCTTAGATTTTCTCCATTCATATGCTTGAAGCCCTCTATAGCAAGCACAAAGGTATTCAGTACATCAAGTGAGCCAGTTAAAGTAGCCTGGTCGTGTTGGAAGCTTAAGCTCAGTAGTGACGATTCATGCAAGATAACAAACATGAAATGCATATACAGCCAAGTCTTGTATTTTTTCATGTCCTGTTGGTTTTTCTAGCTCTCCGAACCATTGTAGCACTAGCATCCTTTGACTCAGCTGTATGGTGTAAATGCATATATACGGATTTGAAATTTCTTTTCAGCAGGACTTCAAGTGCTTTATAAAGATGAGGAGCCCGTGTTGTCTCGAGGATGTTTACAAGTTTTAAGTTTTTTTTTCTTCAAGAGCATCACTGACACTTTTAAATTCCTGCTTGCTTTGGCAGGCAAATGATACTGTCTGTAAAGTCCTAACAGAAGGTCTTTTGTGTCCGGCCCCCCAGTGGCTCAGCGGTATGTCTGCGGACTTACACGCTAAAATCCGGGTTTCGATACCCGTGGTGGGCAGAGCACAGATAGCCCATTGTGTAGCTTTGTGCTTAATTCAAAACAACAACAACTTTTATGTCCGATAAAAACTTGTTTTCCTTTACAGTACCCACCAGTCCCCTTTCAAATAAGTGAACCATGCTCCACACCCCAACTAACCATGGCATGCCCTCTCTAGTAAGACGTGTGATTAGTCCATTTTATGTTGCAGTATCGATAGAATGGCCGCCTATCTTTTCCAGTTCTCTACACCAATTGTCTCAAATGCTTTCTCAATTGTTGTTTTAAATCCTCTGGCAGTACCATTAGGTGGAGCCTCCAAGTTCAAAAAATTTGTAACAACATTTCCTGCCTTAACAAATTTAACAAATACAATTTCGTCTTCAATTACTCCAGTGTCTGTTGATCTATCTAACAAGAAGGAAAGCACTGCAGCGTTGTTGAGATCTACACACAGGTCTTGCATCATGATATCATTAATACATGTGATAAAGTTCTACGCTGATTTGTCATTTATGTACGTGTCTCCTCGCTGTACTCCATTTATTTTCTGCAACTCAAATAAAGGCCCAATTCGAGAAAACGGCTGTTCTATTACTTCTAAGTAATAGGCGGTAGTGAAAAGTTTTTCCAGTTTCTAAAGTGATGAGCATGTAAATTTCTCATGCATAAATTCATCAGCTGAACCTATGGGTTAGCTTTAGCATTGGCAGCTTGAAGACACGCAGTACGCCTTCCATTTACATCGTGGGCTTTGATCAATTGTAGACAAAAATTACTGGTACCTTTTACAAAGACACTACCTCCCTAGCACACGTCTTTGTGGCTTTTGCATGTCTTGCAAAACCTTTTTTTCCCATTTCGGCAGGTAATTCCAAGATCGCTTCTCCAAGTCATTCTTTTTATTGCGTTCCGCTGAAGACATTGGGTTACCCTTCTTACTGCTTGACCTTACTGCCGAGGCAGCAGGAATGCCCCCACTATAACCACTGACACTCGTGGTGCCCGCTTTTAACCCAACTTTTTTATCCTTTTCAGTCCAGTTATCTTTACTACAGAGTTTCCACTTTCTGTATTCAATTCTAAACTCTCATCATTAGATTTCTTTCGCATTTTGAAATATTTCAATAAAGTCATATTCTTTAGTAAAACCACACATTGACGACAGACAACAAGAACGGCTGTTGTGTTTATTGGACGCAAAGACATATTGGGCTACGTAAATTATATGGAGACAGCCAGATATCGGAGAGAGGATGTCTGTTCACAAAAAAATCGCTGGCTCTTAAACCCCGTGACCCGAAGGTGATGTCATTGGCACACGGAAACTACCGAGCAAGGCTGTTCAATTTAATTTACACACGGACCTTGTACTCTATATGTTACGACATGTGTCGCTGGTGTCACACGGAGGATGTCTAGTGAAAGAAATCGCGGCATGTTTGTCCGATTTTCAATTTCATTACAAGCCGTTATCGTCAATTATCATCAAAGATCCGTTAAAAATTACCAATATAACAATTATTTATACGCTCGGTATTATTATTTGCCCGCTCAGTAAATAGACATAGCAAGGATTGTGGCTCGAAGGTAACATTTACACGAACACAAAAGAAATGTAAGTGACGTAAACAAGAAAGAAAAAAAAAGTAATACAAGTAGAAAATAAAACAAACTAGGAGGTTCCGTAAAACAATATAAAAATCTTAAAGAAATAAATAAAATAAATTCTACTTTATACTCAGTGAATAACGAAAAAAAAAACGACTCGTGGTTGGTTGTGTAAGATTAACTAGTCAATAAGTTACTATTTTGGATTTAAATATTCCTTTATTTCCTCCGAGTATTACACAGACAGTTTTATTTCAGTTCTCTATATGTTCGATACAAGCAAAACCTGAAACAGGGTAGATGTCCTGTTTCTAAGAGATTCAGTATTGCATTAGTGCAATGAACTCGGACCAGAGCGAGCGACTAGAGGGTGTAGGAATTTGATTTAATTACTACTATTTAAAGCTTGCAAATGATTTGGCCTGTTTTCATAAAAGTAGGCATAAATTATGAATAAATGATGTTTGCTGGGGATAATCCAGTGAGTTATCGTTAAGGTGAAAATACTTTAACACGTGTATGAATAAAAAAAACGTTTCATCAAGGTAACAAATGTGAATTTTGGTTGTAGAAAGTCCTGCAATACGATATAAAAAATACATTTTTGTTGTTGTTTTTTCATTTTACTATCAGAGTTGTCACATAATACGCCACCATCATTTGTTCGCTTCAGAATCTGAGTGCAAAACTACATAAAGGGATATCTGTACATAGTTATTTCTGATTTTGAACTGATAGACTTGCGAAAAATTAAAGAGTTAACGTCATCCACCACCAAGTATTTGGATACTTTTCCAAAGTGCGAAACGCGGCTTTGCGGTAAAGGATCGTCGACACTGAACTTTTTTGTTAATGGTCTAAACACGATAAGTGCTAGGATACGCTAGGCCCGTAATAATATTAGGACGACTCATATACCTTAAAACTGGTGGAATCAAATTCATAACCCGGCAAGGCCAAGTGGGTTAAGGCATTCGACTCGAAATCTGAGGGTCACGGGTTCGAATCCCCATCGCACCCAACATGCTCGCCCTTTCAGCCTTGAGGGCGTTATAAAGTTACGATCAATCCCCCTATTCGTTGGTAAAAGAGTAGTCCAAGATTTGGCGGTGGGTGGTGATGACTAGCTACCTTCCCTCTATACTTACACTGCTAAATTAGGGACGGCTAGCACAGATAGCCCTCGTGTGGCTTTGCGCAAAATTAAAAAAACAAACAATCAAAATCAAAACCACTAGATTTAGTACACCACAGTTTTCGAATTTGTCACTGAGGTCGCTACATACTAAAGGCACACAATATGTTGTGCCTGACTTTAGATCGTCGTTTAATATTTTATTCAAGTTTAAAATATCATATACCTACTCAACGTACCACTTAACAAGAGAGCTGTACCTTTTGAAACCATTAATATCTACCCAAATTAGTACCAAACAAGAGAGTTGTACCTTTTGAAATCATTAATATCTACCCAAATTAGTACCAAACAAGAGAGTTGTACCTTTTGAAATCATTAATATCTACCCAAATTAGTACCAAACAAGAGAGTTGTACTTTGTGGATGCAATAATATTTATCCAACTTACCACTGAATAAACGAACTGTGTTTGAAAGCTATAATACCTACCAAACTAAACGAATAAAAGGGCTATACCTTTTGTTATCACTTATGTTATAGATTTCTTGTATTCTGATTCGATTACTTCAGGTCATCATTATTGTCTTAGTATCATGGACATTTTTTCAGTTTTATTTACTTAATAATATTCATGGATATTTTTAATGACTATTTCTGTTGCTACTTTAAATGTCTAACCGACCTAAAACTACCTCGTAGCTTTTTTGCACGCACATCGTATGGATGACAAACAAGTTTGTTTGATTTTTGCATGAGTTGCCCTATCATAGAGGTATTTGTAATTTGGATACTCGACTCCCGAGTTTACAAAACGAGTTACAGATACTTTTTCAAGAACCTTACATTTACCATTATCTCTGTTTATGTTAGTACGAGAAGATAGGGTCAATTCATTGTATTTTTTGTTTTTGTTGCTGTTTTCTTGCCTTACAACTCAAGAAATCTTTGACAAACGCTCACGCTGAATTTGCTCCAAATCTGACCTGGTTACGGAATAAGTCTGTTTACCTGGTGGAAAGCCGATCCTATCTGAGGTGACGCTTTGATTTGAATTCTTTCAAAGCTTCTGACAATTTTGTTGGTCCAACGAAACTGGCTGTCAAAAATTTTCTGTCGTGGTGTTTGTATGTTTTGTTAACGTTTTCTTTCCTGTACATTAGAACAGTATGTCGTACTGAATACCTTACTTAACTAGGAGTCCATCAAACTATATGTCATATATACTCATCTAATTTTCTTATGAAAGTGTTCTAAGTTTAATATTTCATAAGCTGCTTAAATAAGAAATTTTCAATCATGCAAAATTAGTGGTAATTCTGTAATAAATTAGTGTGTTTAGCAACAAGAACAGAGTGGTGGCTCAGAATGTTTACTGATCATTATGTTTTAGCTGGTTCAAAGTGACAGTGACCTTTTGGGTGAGAAAGTATACCCTGGATACTTTTTTCTTTCTTTTTCTGTTTTTTAAGCATCAGACCCAGTTTTCTATTCTTAGTTCGACTGACCCAGTTGTTCAATATGCAATGTAACGTGATGTCTTTAGGCTGAGTTCGTTTATTTATAAACTTCTATTCATTCTTGGAATACTAACCTTATCATATACTAAGCGTTTAAGGATGACCTTTTTCACAACCTACATTTTATTTTGAAAGTAATTATTTTCAAATTCATAAATTAGTAACAAAATATAACATTTTTTCGTTACAAAATACAATATCAACATTTATGGTTACAGAATACAGTATTAACATTTTGTGGATGCAGAGTACAGTATTATTTTGTGGTTACAGAATACAGTATTAACATTTTGTAGTTAGAGAATATAATATTGATATTTCTAGATATAGAATACGGTATTAACATATTGGGGTTACATAATACAGTATTAACATTTTGTGGCTAGAGTATATAATATTGATATTTCTAGATACAGAATACGGTATTAACATATTGGGGTTACATAATACAGTATTAACATTTTGTGGCTAGAATATATAATACTGATATTTCTAGATACAGAATACGGTATTAACATATTGGAGTTACATAATACAGTATTAAGATTTTGTGGATAGAGTATATAATATTGATATTTCTAGATACAGAATACGGTATTAACATATTGGGGTTACATAATACAGTATTAAAATTTTGTGGCTAAAGTATACAACACTGATATATTTAGATATAGAATACGGTATTTTTATTTCTCTCTTTTACACAGTTTTTGCTGATAAACCACTGGATTCTGATATATTTCGACAATGCTCGGTGAGGAGAAAGTTGTTCGTCATGCTTTTCATTCTCTGTTTTGTAAAAATGACTAACAGAGAACACACAGTACATGATAATCAAAACCGTTATCGACAGAGCATTACTTGTACAAAAAATTTACTCTGTAACCAATATTCAACCTGTTCTACTGAAACTATTGTATAAATGATAATAACAGAAAGAGATGTATTATTATGCATAATATTTATTAAACGTTTAGAAGTATCGTGAAACATTCATCTTTTACGGGTCCGTAATTTATCCAGTGTACTTCTGTTAATGGCTTACGGTCAAAAGTTATTCGAGGTAGCCAGATTGAGTTAGTGTTAAGATGGAAAGAATTTATAGAGATTCAAAGGAAAACGAAAATTAGGAACTACAGATCACACAAACTTTAGTGCTATGTACCTAATACAGTATAGCTGGTTTATTTTATCATAAGTCATTAAATTTTGGTTGTTGCTAAGTGCAAATATATCCAATGGGTTATATGCGGTCTGCCTACCATGGGTATAAAAAGTCGAATTTCAACACTGTATGCCTGCAGACTTACAGCAGCGTCCCTGAAAGCACACTTAATTAAACATTAGAGAAACTAACATTCATTAGTGAACGCAGTTTCTTCTTACCCCGTCATTCGATTAGTCCTCAGAACGCAGTAGAGTGTAAAGGACATTGGCATTTAATACAAGGAATAGATCATAACATAGCCTTTCAGAGGAATAGACACTTAAAGTGGAATAAACATTAAGCATTGCTATTGTTTTGAATTAAGCACAAAGCTATACAATGGGCTATCTGTGCTCTGCTCACTACGGGTATCGAAATCCGGTTTTTAGCGTTGTAAGTCCTTAAACTGGAGGCACTGAGCCACTGGAGGCAAACATCAAGAAACAATGTAATTTTAATCAGATTAAAAAAGAAATTCGGTACAGCTGTTGCATTTGGAGCAACATCACACAATAGTGCGATTTGAATCGTATTGATAACGACAACAATACTAAATGAAGGTGTGTTTTTAATTAATTTCATGTTCAACATGCGTCATTAGTGGCTATCAAACATTCTTGTTTGCGTACCACCTGATTTGTTTTCATTACCTAGGCGGACCACAGAGGGACCCACACACTACCCTATAGTGTTTTTTCTCCCCATAACTTGTAACCTTTCCACGAATCGTCTGAAGGTTTGGAACTGCTGTGCTTAAAGTATGTAAAGTTGTAACGTGTTACATAACAAAAAACATCACAAAGTTGAATTATGGTTAAAAAGCGTCGTACAAAAAGAGCTACAACCAGTTGTGATCAAATTATGAATTGTTGAGAGTTTTATAAAATGCGTTAATGCCCTGTATTCAAGTAGGTGAATTCTTTACTACCATCTTAGAACAGAACGTAAAATGAATAAATCGTTAGTCCATTTATTCCTAACCCCAATACCAGTTCTTCACTGTTGAGCAATCAGTATTGGGCCTAAAATGCGTGAGAAGTTCATATTGAAAATGTTATATTTTTCTTTTAAAAATGTCACAGTAAGATGTTATGTCCTAGACTGGTCTCAAATCGTCTGATGTTAGTATGGAGCTCTTCGTTTTCGCTCGCCACCTAGAACCGGGCGTTGACCCAGTGAAGGTAAAAAATGGGTCGTGTTCTCCTTACTGGGTCGTACGTGTTGTAATACCCCAAACAGGTTAGGAACCTTACGGCCACTAACACACAAAGTATTTGGTAAAAAGCGACTTAAGTTTTTGTTCGTGAATTAGTAGCGCCTGGTGACCCACTGAGGGGTTCTGTTGCCTCCTGATAAACACGTATCAGTATTGTCGATGGCATTTTCAGTTCTATTTAAGTTTGTTTGCCGGTAAACAGAAGACTAAAGTGTTGTAAAACTTAATTTATAAAATGTGTACTTTTTCTTGATTATACTATACTTGATGTAAAGTTCAATATTTCCTGGATTAACACTTGTAATTTATCTTTTTTTGTTCAATATTTCCTGGATTAACACCTGTAATTTATCTTTTTTTAGTTCTAAATTTGAGAGAGCTTTGGCCTATTTTACGTACCCCTACATAGCTTTAAACTTTACTTATATAGGAGCAACAAAATCAATAAAAATTTATTTAAAAATCCTCCCTCTCTCCATCAGTTGTTTATATTTGATTTAAATCTTTATCTCGATAGGAGGTGCAAAAAATATAAAAAAAATAACTGGAAAAGCATATAAAAGGAATTTTTGAACACCTGGGGATATTGAACCGAATATTCATGTTATTGGTACATTTAAAATATTTATTTTTCATTTAGGACCGGCATGGCCAAGCGTGTTAAGGCGTGCGACTCGTAATATAAGAGTCGCGGGTTCGCATCCCCGTCGCGCCAAACATGCTCGCCCTTTCAGCAGTGGGGGCATTATAATGTTACAGTCAATCCCAATTTTCGTTGATAAAACAGTAGCCCAAGAGTTGGCGGTGGGTAGTGATGACTAGCTGCCTTCCCTCTAGTCTTACACTACTAAATTAGGGACGGCTAGCACAGATAGCCCTTGGGTAGCTTTGTGCGAAATTCCAAAAAACAAACAATTTTTCATTTATTAAGAAAAGGAAAAGAAGAAGACAGATTTCACCATTTTGGTACGTAAGATTGGAAGAAGTCATAACAAAAAGAAAATAATTTTCTTACGTTTCGAAAATTGTATCTGTGATAATCGATATATTTATTGTACAAATGGATTTCCAAGGATGTACGAAATGGATCAGTTGAGGTTTTATTCTGTTTCAGCATGTATTATTGTTGCTAATTAATCTCCATGGTAATGGGTGGAACAAATCAAATGAGGTTTTAATCTGTTTTGGCGTATTTTATATATGTTTTTCGAGGGGTTTTGATACTGTGGTGCTTTGTTTACTGAAGTGAATAATAGTTCCTGTCATTTAAATAACTATATTTGTTGTGTAAGGCCGCTCAAGTAAGATTTCCACGTTCTTTGTTTTAACCTTTTATTATATTATTGAACTGCTCCACCCTAACTGGAATGTACTTATTTTGTTCACTTCACTTTTACTTTTGTTGGTTTGACCGTGTTTGGTTGGTCATTTACTTGGTTTGTTGGCAGAACTTTTAATTCAATCGATTTAAATTTGACAGATATACCCTTACTGTGATTGGCTTACATATCTGAAAAAGATATAAGTTTAATAAGTAATATCAAAAAAGTTAATAAAAATTGTCATATATTACTGTTATCCAACAAATTAATATATACAAGAACATACATTTGAACGGCCAATCTCCCTTCTAAACAGGCCTGGCATGGCCAAGCGCGTAAGGCGTGCGACTCGTAATCCGCGGGTTCGCGCCCGCGTCGCGCTAAACGTGCTCGCCCTTTCAGCCGTGGGGGCGTTATAATGTGACGGTCAATCCCACTATTCGTTGGTAAAAGAGTAGCCCAAGAGTTGGCGGTGGGTGGTGACGACTAGCTGCCTTCCCTCTAGTCTTACACTGTTAAATTAGGGACGGCTAGTACAGATAGCCCTCGAGTAGCTTTGTGCGAAATTCTAAAAACCAACAAACAAATCCTTCTAAACATCACAAATAAATTAGACTTACTAATTGGAAATCATAAATACTCCTTTTGGTATAAGTTAAGATAGTACTTATTTCATTATCGGTTTTAAGTGCCATCGATTCTTTAAAAATATTTGTTAGTAGTTGCTTACTATAGTCTGCTTATAATATTAGTGTTATTTTATAGACAAAAATGTCATTGTAGATGATTTAAATATACCTTTTCTGGTCTCATTTTATGGGATTAGTTTAGCCTCTTTCGAACTTAGTACACGACAGAACTGAAAAATATAATACGTGAATACAAAGTGTAAAGCCATTATACAGAATACAGGTTACTGACATCTTACATTCGTCTAACTGTTGTAAAAGTAGCTAGTATTTCAGTTCAACTTCTTCCTTATGCGATGTATCCAAGTTTATATAAAATGAATAAATAATTTATGCTTTATATCTCTGAGTCTTGGGAGGGTGCTCAGAGAGACGCATGATTCAGAACCAATGTCCATAATTTCGAGCGAAGCTTAAAAAAATATTGTACAGCCATATGCCTATTCAATAAAGATTTACAAATTCAGAGCAGAATTCGAAAAGGAACTTATCTTTCGCTGCCATAAAAGTGCGAATTAAAATAGCAACTGAAAATAAAAAGAATCAAACAAAACTCAAAATAAAAAAGAAAAGAAACAGTCAAGTTATGCAGTTTCGAAGACGAAAAGGTGAATTCAAGCCATGAATAAGAGAACGCAGAAGACAAAAACAAAACAGAACAACTCAAATCGTAAATTTGAAAAAGGAGAAAATGAAAACTTAAGTCATGAATATGAATATGGACGAAAAATGGAAAACACAAACCATGAACACGAGAGAGGAAAAGACGAGAAGGAAAACGCAAACTGTGAATATGAGAAAGAAAAAAAAAGGCCAAAGGGAATTTTTAATTCGTGAATATCAGAACCGAGAAGACAAGAAGGAAAACTTTAGTCCTAAAAATAAAAAAGCAGAAGTATAGAAATGAAATTAAAATTTTATAACTGCTTCCGATAACAATATATAGAGGGAACTAGAAATTTAAAATTATTTTGTTTCAAAAAGTTTCATTTTTTTAAACGTTTGTTTTGGTGTCTAAAAAGCAAAAACATGTATTTTCGATAAATCATGAAAGGTGTCATGTGTACACAATCTATCTTTAAAAATCAATAACTGGGATTGAGTTAGTTATTAAAATATGTTTATTTTGTCGTTTGAAGGTAATATAGTGTCATTCAAGGATCAATATTAGTAAACAGTGTATTAAATGAGGAAGTTCATAGTTGTTCAAATTATCTAATGAAATAATTCGTAGCACTAAAAATGACCAAAATGGTAAAGAAGAGAAAGAATAATAATTATTAATATCATAAAATATACACATGTTTACATTAGCGTTGTTACCCGTTACCTGATTATAAATAATTTACGTTGATACATGTAATAATGTTTATTTGTTTTGGAATTTCGCACAAAGCTACTCGAGGGCTATCAGTGCTAGCCGTCCCTAATTTAGTAGTGTAAGACTCATATGGTTACCTTACGAACGAGATCATAACTAGTGTATTGAAGATTCAATTGTATTGATTGGACTGTTTGTGATATTAAAACTAATTAAGTTAAGTTTTGAATGATCATTAATTTGGATATGAAATTAACTTTAATTGATTTTTCAGTCTAATGACCATTTATTAGTGTTCTGTTTGTTTTATGTAAACACGTTATGGATCAACATTGAAAATATAAATTACAACCCTTAATCTGTTATAATGTTCTTGATTTCATTTGATTTGTTTGTTTGTTTGGAATTAAGTCTAAAGCTGCACAATGGGCTATCTGTGATCAGCCCACCACAGTTATCGAAACCGGGAGCGTGAGTCTGAGGACATATCGCTGTGTCACGAGGGAATTTCATCGGCATAATCATAGTTATTTCTTATCAATCATAAAAATTCGAAATATAAAACAGCAATATTGATGTGGGTATAAATGTCTATTATTTGTTTTGATGTTATTTTGAAAGTTATATAAATTATTGCACAATTAACTTCCGTCGATTCAATATTCTTTCATCACAAGTAGGCTTAGTATGAAGGAATTATATGATGGATAGTTTGTTACCTTCTGTGAATATGAGGGTAAGCAAAACAATTTTTCTTTCTTAATTCTTTAAGAAAAAATATGTTACTACGATACACAACGATATGTTGTAGCTATACAATATTGTACTTCTTGTATTGTGAGAACATAATTTGTCAGAGGATATGGTGTTATTTATTGGTTCGAAAAGACTGGGACAAAATTGTATTCGATTACAAAATGTTATTTTTCCTTTAGCATTGAAAAAACAATGCTAAAGGAAATGGAAACTGATTTTCATTATTATAATACCTATTTTTATTGATTCTCATCAATTTGTAACTTTTACAATAAGAAACTACAGTGTTCAGTTAAACTCTGCAACAGCCTTTCAAGTTTTTATTTTTTGTTTTATAAGTAACTACATTTCAAACCAGCTCTTTCAATTACTGGGATGAAAGAAATTTACCAAGCTATTAAATCGTATTTCTCGGTCCAGTTAATAACAAGGGTTGTAACTATTTGTTTTCTCGGGAGTACATCAAAAAGTAAATTTAATAGTATGCTTCACTCTAACAATAACAGAAAGAAATTTAGTCGTGCCATTAAATGACGTTATAAAGAGAAGTTATTTGAAAATTTGAAAGCAAAATAGTAATCAATTCAAACAAAGATTTGACATTACAATCTTTAAAGATAAGTCTTTTGTTATACAAGATATTGACTAATAATCTCAAGGGCAACATTGATGATTTAGTCTGTACATATCAGTGACTTCCCACAACTAAAAATGTGAAGTGCTTAACAATTAAATAATCTTGATTGATTATAACAATGTACTCTAACAGAATTAGCTTGTACGATAACTAGGCTTTAACTAGGTTTTTCGTCCCAGAACAGTGATATCGTGTTAAAGAACGAAATATTTCCTCATAGCTTAAGGTTATATGTGAGAGATGTTCGGAATTTCTAATGTATTGCTTGACAAAATCCTGACACTATTTTAATTCAAGCATGAAATATTTAAAGCTCATTTAGCCGAGTTATAGAAACATAGACTCATCAAGTTAAGAGCGTTCACGTTTAAGACAATAAACCAAATGGATTTCAATGAACAGAACAATAAACTGAATGAATTTCAATGATCACAACAATAGACTGAGTGAATTTTAATGAACACAGAATAAATTATTCATGCTTATTATTTAAAGCTACAGGTTTGTGACCACGAGAAACCTAGTTTTTTAGACTATATATGGGTAATTTGACGTTTTAGAATTTTAGATTTCACGGGTCATTTAGATTTATAGTATTTAACAAGGGTAAAACTATAGTATTATAGTAAATCAAACACAGTAGGACAGTAGGGCAAGGAAGACTATGTGTGAATAAACCAAGGGTTTTCAAGACCAATACTAAAGATTAATGCAAACAAGCTAGTCACATGTGAAACAGTTTACATATATTAAAGATGTTGATACAAGTTACGTGTGTTTTACATATGTTAGGTGGGAACTCTGTAATTTACAGGTCCATAAATTTCACACGTTTGCTACAATGATTAGGGGAATTATTTTGCATTTAGACAGATATTTGTAACAAAATGCTTCCGAAATGAAAACTGTTATCGTTAACTCTAAACTAAATAATTCTAAAATCTAAGTGTTTTGAGATATTAACTTGAGTGTCAAGTGACTCGTATATCAAAGGTTAGTTAAGCCTATTTAAGAATAATACTTGAAAGGGATCAAAATACAGGAGACTAGTAAAACAGATGTTACTCTGCAGTTATATTTATTGCAAGTCTTCAGAAGGCTTAACAGCTGGTGAAAAGTCATGTTACTACGAAAAACTTTACAGCAAAATTCCAATACTTTTAGCTGCTGATAGAAACAGATATTACTTAGACATATTTATAACATGAGTCTCTAAAAGCTTAACTACTGGTAAAAACAGATATTACTTTAAACATATTTATAGCAAGAGTCTCTAAAAGGCTTAACTGGTGATAAAGGCAAATGTTATTTCAGATATATTTGTAACAGGAGTCTCTAAAAGGCTTAACTGCTGGGAAAAACAGATGTTACTGTACATATATTCATAAGAAAAGTTTCTGGGACGTTTACTTGCTGGTAAATACTAATGATAGTATAGATATACTTACCACAAACCTTCCTTCCTGAAAATAGATGAAATATTGTAATATGTTAACATATTTAATGTTACTTTCCTCACTGAAATTTTGTATTAAGTAATACAAATATCATCACTCGTACCTTTCATAACAGAAACTTCCACTAATACACAAAAGAATTACCATTTTATAAACTTATCTTGGTATAACTTCCGTATCTACGAATTATCATTTTATGCGTTATTTATATTCTACTAATGTATTCAAGATTTACCATTGTATAACTTATCTACGTATAACTACTAATATATCCAAGAATTATCATTTTATAAATTATCAACGTATAACTACTACTAATATACCCCAAGAATTGCAATTTTACAACTTATTTATGCATAAATTACACTAATATATCAAAGAATTTCCTTTGTATGACCTACAAATAATTTCCACTAATATACTTATACAGTATCTTAGGTCATGAGTCTTATTTTTCCTTTATATGTATATTATTACTAACCAACTCACTTATCAAAGTATCACTATTAAACAACTTATCTAACTCTTCATTTACAAAAGTATTATCACTAGAACTTTAGATGGTATGGTTGTCATGAATTTTATTGCCAGTTTAAGCCCTACAACAGCTGTTAGTGTATTTTAGAAATAAAATCAATAAACATTATAATAGCAACCTATGAATATAACGTATTTGACTACTGTATGTAATATATTTTTAAAACTGTAAAATATGCAGAGAAAGCCGCTGGAATGTTTAGCGAAACAAGTTGTTTTAAGAAACCAAACTGTGGATTTAACAATTTATATAAGTTTTAAACATATATATGTAGCGGTTGTTTGTTTTAAATTTTACGCAAATCTATTCGTGGGTTAAACGGGCTAACCATCCCTAATTTTGAAGCGTTAGGCACTATCCATTGCCAACACTTGTTTTGTTTGTTTGTAATTAAATACAAAGCTACACTGTGGGCTGTTTGAGCTCTGCCCACCACTGGTATCAAATCCCTGATTCTAGCGTTGAAAGACAGCAGATAAATACTGCTATGCCACTGGGAGGGGGCAACTCTTGGAGTACACTTTAACAACGAACAGTGGAATTGACCGTCTCATTTAAACCCTTCCACGGCTGTAAAAACTGCGTTTGTTCGGTAGTGAGATTCGGCCACGTAAAACTTCGCTTTGCTTTTAAAAATCTTCAGATTATAGTATCTATAGGGTATTATTGTTGAAATGTCGACTCTCGTCTGTTTATTAATTTTATAAACTTATTGATGACAAGTTTTATTTTAGTTCACTAAAGAGTTGGACGGAGGCATTTTTAAACTTACAAAAATGCAAAAAAGTAGGTAGGTGCACTTAATTGTCTGTATATATAATAAAAGTTACTTGATAAACTGCTGCAAAAACTCCAGAGCTGGAAAGTTAAAGTATTTGTAGAATATTTTAAAGAGAGATAATTCTAACCCATTATTTATAAATGATACGTAAAAATGAAATAATTTGTTATTATGAATGTCACACGCATTTTATGAAGTTCGTTTTTTTTCGTTTTTACCGTCTCCTATTGCTCCAACAGCCAAGGAACTGGAAGTGATACTTAGCGTAGTGACGTTTGGTCACCTGAGGTCGCTGTACGCTTCGCTGATTATTTTGCTTAACGGTGAGGTAATGCTGTTCCACCTCTCATGCTTCTTGAATTTCATTCGATGCAACGTAACTATTGCGTCACGTAAATTTTGCCTATGAAAGGGAAGATCATCAATTTAAGGTTATCCACAAAGAAATATAACGGAGTTAAATACGTAGTTAAGCACATTTTGCACGCGGAGCTCGTGAGGTAACATTCAGGGTAACACTGGGACCAGCAGTATTTTAACAATGCATTTTCTTGCTGTTGTAATGACAGGGTGCCTTCTAGCAGGTAAGCCTTAACAATAACAGCCTAATAGTATTTCATGTTTACGATATAAATCAGTTTGTTTTTCGTTGAGTTTAATTTAAAGCAAACGGATATTTAGGAACAGTAAGTTTATATATTTATACATATATATATGTAAACACTGGGGAATAAGGACACAAATATCTAGACGATAAAGACGTTTTAACTGTTAGACCAATTCAAACGAAATAACAAAAACCTCAAGTCAGCCTTTAAAATTGTATTGTTTTAAATTTAACTTCACTATGGATTATTGACTTGCCTCCTTCTCAAAATCTTATTTGTTTATATTTAATACCATAACATAAACCTATGGAATGTTAAATATACAGATATAGTTTTGTTTCTGTTTACTTCTCATCTATGTTTTATTTGAAAACTGCAGAAAGAAGAGACATGTTACTTTACGATAGTATTCCATACATTTATCCAATATTTCTATCTGCTATATCTGACTTTGTCCTCCGATGATTCGGCATTAAGCTTCATGGTTTATGAGGATACAATTCATGGCGTCGATTCTAGTAATTGTGCATATTTGCGTTTAGCAATAAGGAAACAAAAACATTGGACCATTTTACTTCTCTTTTACATTAATATATGTTTCTGGTCAGCCTAATGAACCACACGATGTTCTATAATGTAGGATAATGGAGAATATCTTGCAAAATTATATCCCAATTTCTTTAGAGCTATGAAACGTTGTAATCATAATACCGCATAACAATGTTTTATGATAAGAAATTCCATTTAACTTCCCATCACTTCTTTGTGAAGTGATTTCACTTTAACAGATTTTTTTTTCAGTTTATCGCTTGCATTTTTACTTGAACGATGGTAATTTGAAATAGTCGGAGTTTCTAACATAACTGTTTCGTTAATCGATGTCCCCCGCTAGTACAGCGGTATGTCTACGGATTTAAAACGCAAAATCAGGGATTCGATTCCCTTTGGTGGGCTCAGCAGATAGCTCGATGTGGCTTTGCTATAAGAAAACACAAACACACACACTCGTTAATCGACATAATATACGTGCATTATTCCTAACTTCTTAATACATACTATTTTCATGTCACAATATAACCTTTCATTAATCATGAATTTATTCAATCTTTTGTTGGAATCCCATACAATGGGCTATCTGTGTTTTTCTCCACTGCTGGAAATCGAACCTCTAATTTTAACGTTGTAAGTCCACTAAATCACCCTGACCCACTGAAGAACTGGAATGTTGTTTCGTGGCGGAAATAACTACTGTTCGATAACTGTGTAAACTTTTCTTTTGTTGAATAACTGACTTCTGTTAAATTATAAATGATTACTGTATGTTACTTAGTAATAAGATTTTGGTCAAAAAGGCTGCACGTGAAAACTACTATTAGTAAGGTTTTCGTAATCTAGAAACTTTGATAATGAAATTAACTTTATTTACAAAATCAGTCTTGCTAACCCAAATAAAGAAAACGGAAAATTTAATTTTTGTTTCTGGGTTATGTGGGTTCTTATAGCTATAGTTTAAGTTGCACTACGTTTACTAGATCCTTACCAAGGTATAATGCTTATTAGTTATGTTTCATTATCAGATTCATTTAAGAAGCTAATTCTTTCTTTGTTTTTTGCCAATCTATTTTTAAATGAATCTGAAAAAAATAACTATTCAGATAACCACCGGCTATTTTACTAATATATGTGCAATAACACGCTTCGCTTCATAAAGAAAAAAACATTAAAATTTCTCTCCTTTGTAGTTTATGCTGTTACTAAAATTAGCTCACACAAGCTGACCCTCTTGTGATGAGTCAATGGTCTAGAAATTATTGAAAAACAAACAAACGTGTGACCTACAAAACGTCTTATAGCATGTACCAGGAAAAACAAGAGAAAAGAAAAGTCATCGCTCTGGTACACAGGTTGTACTAAAACGTGGAAGTTGAATGACATATTTACGTTAAATAAGGGCCAAAAAGTGGGAAATAACATCGGATTTGTGGCAATATTAAACTGCGTTAAATTTCGTTAGCTGTTATGTTAGAAAAATATTTGTAATTTCTCCTCCATATATTTCACTTCATTATTAAATATTCACAGCACAGTTTATCATGTATATCGTCCCATTTTTTTGTATAATTAGCAAAGAAACTAATTAGAACATCTGAGTATTCCGAAAGATGTCTATATATAATATATCTGTTTAATCCAATTATTGACGACTTCAGTTTTGTGACAGCGCAGGGAGAGTTTATGAATCGTGATGTAAACTGAAAAGTTCTTGTAATTTGTGTGATAAAAATGATCTGTTACTCCAGAGTGAATAATTGTATATTTCTGACAATAGGGGGCAGAGGTTAATCTTTTGTTTTTCAATGTATACTCTTTATGTACAGTAGCAGGTCGTATTTTTATTACCATCATGCTTTTATTGTTGTTGTTGTGAATTAAGCACAAAGCTACACAATGGGCTATCTGTGCTCTGCCCACCACGGGTATCAAAACCTGAATTTTAGCGTTGTAAGTTCGCAGACATACCGCTGAGCCACTGGGGGGCATTATGCTTTAAAAACAAACTAACCCTTAAAAACAAAACGTATCCATGCCTGTTAAAGTGACAAAAAGAAAACCACAGAGTGTACCATTCACTACATTGCTAAATTTAACAAGGTTTTTGAGTTAAAAAGAAATCATAGCTTTCCACTGGCACAGTGGTATTCCTACAGATTCGCGCTGCTAAAAATCGGGTTTCGATACCCTTGGAAGGTAGAGCACAGATAACCCATTGTGTAGCTTTGTGCTTAATTCTAAACAAACAAACAAAAGGTCATAATTCGCTTGGTACTCGTTTGGCTTATAATATTAAACATTTATTAAGTTTATTTTGAATAAAATAAAATATTATTTAAGCATTTTATTATTTTCTTTTACTCTGTATACTTTCGCACTCTTTTTCTGTTTAGGTTTTGCTGCTTGTCAGCTATCTCAACCACATTTATTTAGCCCTTTTCAGCGATGTAATCGCCAAGAGATGGCAGTAATGTATCAGCAGGTTGCCCAGTGTACAAATAGCGTTACTGGAAGTAGCAATTTTAACGATGATCTACTAAACAAAACACTCAGTGGCGATCTTCAGTTCATGTGCAGGTAGGTATGTAAGTGACTTTAAAGGATTTTCAGTGCAGGCCTTAAGAAAAGCGATTGTCTTGAGTCGTACTTTTTAGATGTATTGTGATATTCCAAACAAACAAGTTTTTTATTTTGATTTGTAGTTAGTCGATGACTAGATTAAATTGTACGATTTTGAGTGCTAACTAAGCATACACAAACAAATAAAGCGTGGTTATGAGCGTGGCTCATTACCCTGCTAATTGTGGTTTGGAACGTGCTAAGGCACAAGGAATTTTAAACTTAAATAAGCTCTCCTCAGATTTGCCGCTGATTTGCCGATTTTATTGAAATAAAAAAATACACTTTAGGCAATTATTTACATTACTCTTTTATTTTGTTTTTAAATTAAAATGCACAATTTGTTTCAGCCCAAAACGCAAACACAAAGTTAAATGTGTCTTCAATATCTAAACTACAAACTGTCATTGTTTTTTTTGTCTAAACTTCACCGTATTCTTTCAACAATCTCCAAATTCTAATCAAAACTCTTCATCTAAAATTAAGAGCCCTAACTGTCAAAGAAACTTGTTTGTACTTTTTTAGAAAAAAAACAACCTCTGGCGGCTCAATGATAAGTCTGAGAACTTAACCCTAACTATCAAGTTTCGATGTCCTCGGTTGGCGCAGAATAGATAATTAATTTTGTAGCTCTTTGCAAATAAAACTGGCTTGACATGGCCAAGCGCGTATGGCGTGCGACTCGTAATCTGAGGGTCGCGGGTTCGCGCCCACGTCGCGCTAAACATGCTCGCCCTCCCAGCCGTGGGGGTGTATAATGTAACGGTCAATCCCACTATTCGTTGGTAAAAGAGTAGCCCAAGAGTTGGCGGTGGGTGGTGATGACTAGCTGCCTTCCCTCTAGTCTTACACTGCTAAATTAGGGACGTCTAGCACAGATAGCCCTCGAGTAGCTTTGTGCGAAATTACAAAACAAAAAACAAACAAGCAAATAAAACTAAAAACATACACACATATATATATATACATATATATGTTTGATATCGGTAGTTCTTGTTGAATTTTTAGCAAACATGTTGAAAAAATCCAAAATATTGAACTTTTTCGTAGTTTTTCTAAAATTTAATTTATTTCGAGTACTTTCCTTTTTGTGTTAAAATTATACTCGTACAAATATTCTAATTTTTTTTAGAGCGGCCACTTAATATTATTAAATCTGTATGCCCCAGAAAACAATGCTTTTTCTCAAATCTTTTATTCCTATTTTACCAATCTCCAAACATTATTACGAATGTTTTGTAACCGATTACAAATATTAAATTAAATCTATAAGCAGCTTCTTAATATCCAGTGACCTTCCCATAATTGTATATGGATATTAATTGAGTACCAAATATTTAAAAAAAAGTTTGATATTTCAAGACTTTGTAACGTTTTTAACTACTTTACGTGCTTGTAGTGCTACTGACTTGAATTTCCAGAACAAACTTACGTGCTGTTACTAAACTGTTTCATGTTAAATAAAATATTTTTATCCTAGAGTGCTCTTTAAAATTACATGATTTCTGTTCTTTCAGAATTAACAAGTGCTTTGCTCGAACAACAAGTAAATACATGTCGCAGTTTGGTTTTGTTGTAGAAATTAAAACAAAGTCATCAGTGTATAATAAACAATTTGGAGAAATAAATAAAACAGAATATCCAAGCATTCAGCTAAGTAAATTATTCATACTTAATCACAATAGAGGAACAGTAAATAACTCTCTCTAATACCCTTTTTAGTTTCAAATATGTTGGATGTATAAACTTTTTCACAGCTCAAACGGATGTTGAACTATTTAAAAAGTTCAGTATTTTTTTTTACATATATTTTATATGTAATAAAATAAAATGTTTTGCAATAATTTAAAACAATTTCTTCAACAAATATTGCCTATTTTGGAAACAGGTCATTTATGGTTATTTCGCTAGATCTCGATGAATGAAGCTAGCCACAGCTTCTAAGACAAACGAACAAATCAATGAAAATATGATGTAATAAAATCTATACGGATTACACGTTATTGGTACCATACTGAGCATTATAACATCCTTTTTACACTATAGTGGTACCATACTGAGCATTATAACATCCTTACTACACTATAGTGGTACCATACTGAGCATTATAACATCCTTTTTACACTATAGTGGTACCATACTGAGCATTATAACATCCTTACTACACTATAGTGGTACCATACTGAGCATTATAACATCCTTACTACACTATAGTGGTACCATACTGAGCATTATAACATCCTTTTTACACTATAGTGGTACCATACTGAGCATTATAACATCCTTACTTATTACTCTTCATTGTAGAAATGTCATTTTTAGTTTGAGAATTGCCAGAGAAATTATCTAAAAATGTGTCTTGCGTCTGCGTCAATTAGAACAATGCATCTTTGGGCTCTACTTCACAAAATATTAAAGCTAATGATTTATTGTATATGATTCCAATCCACATTATTGTTTTAAATAACGATGCTATTATACCCGTTTGTTTCCTTTTTGCTGTCAGTGCAATAATCGATTGATGCATCTCAGATTCAGCTGGTATGTCACTTTGAATACGTTCTTCTTTGAACCGACATGGACCCACTGTTAGCTTAATCGCTACAAGTAAAGCAACACATCTTTAACCACATCTAAAACGTTTGAAACATGTTTCATTTCTACATAGTTTTACTTTACATTTACAATTTAACTTATCCTTGTCGGCTCTCGACTCACGTCACAGGTCTGGTCCAGCGATCTAGACATCGAAAATAGTGCTAAACATCGTTTTTTTTTGTCTAATCAAAACAAACAAATCTTTCCGAAATGACACTTTTTTATTTAAATAAAAATATCGGGTTCGATCGTGTGGCAGGTTTTAAATATCATAAGGAACGAAACGTTGTAATTTATTTTAAAGTACAAAATTATAAAAGGAAATGTTTTAATAGTTAATCAGGCCATTTTAATTCCCTTATTCAACGTAAGAATTACATTAGTAGACCAAATGAGTGATTTAAAAAAATACATTTTTAGAAATAAATTACTAAATCGGTAAAAATATTCGTTGTACTGTTACGTGCAGGTGAAATATTTCGTAAAAAACAAACAAAACTTCTCCGAATAGTTTTGAAGAGTCACATTTGCTCACAGTTGAAGATTTCAAACAGCCCTAATTCAAAACTGAAGATAAGGAAAGTTTCTTCACTGTGAAGTGTCTCCCGTTGGGGCTGTGGTAAGTGTACAGTCTTAGAACACTAAAATTTGGGGCTCAATTCCCAGAACTGGACAACAGCAGATAGTCAAATGTAGCTCTGCTATAAACAAGCAAACAACAGTGAAAGATCTACGAGAATCACTATTCGAAGTGAACGGGGTTAAAAGGTCACCGTCGATCAGACAGAATATCTCGAAACTGTTGCTTATGCTGCTTTTCAAGACGAAAGGTTTCGAGGTGTTTATTTTTCTTTGAGCACAAAGTTACTCAATGTTATTTCCATACCTGGTATTGAAACCACATTTTGAGTTTTATCGTTTTTTTATGTGAGGGTTTTTTGAATGTCTTCAAGCAAAATAATGCTTTTACTTTTTCCATAAATCTCTTGTTCTTCTGTCATTTAACTGTAACTTTTAAACATTTAGTGATATCTTGAATCTCGTTTCGTTTACAGCAAGTTGGATGAGATTCTCTCCTGTTCCAGCTATGGTCATCAAATGCCCTGTCTAACCAAACCAGAGCGAGATTACCTCTACACGAGTTCTAAGGCACAATATGCAGGTCTTCAGTATCTTTGTGGAAACAAACAAGCTAACTTTAGAGGTACTTACTCAGTATTACTCAAGGTTTTAACACTAATTTTAAGTTTGGATTCGATTTTTAAGTACATTAAACAAAATTTTGCATATTTGAAATTATTAATTAGAAAAGTTAGCATGTTTAACATAAATTAATTCTGTTCGATACTGTACGATTACGATTTTGTCTTCTTTAGCTGCATCGGATTTTATAACTTTGGTGATTGTAAATGGTATTTAAGCACCCCTCCCCCACATCCAATATACGAAATCTGAGTTTCCATTCTTTCTATTTAACATTCCTTAATATTTTCTGTGGAGTTGAATACCGTTTTTTTCTGAAAATATGATAAATACAAAATTTGTTTTCTTCATGAATAACTATAATAGTTTAGTGTTTCAGCTTGTTGATTCATCATTAGCTTTCGACAACAGTTTTTCTCTACTCTCCATATCTTTTGTATGTAAAAATAGGGTAACAACACTATGTAACACAAATTTTGTTCCTGGACAGTATGTGTTATTTCTTTGTTGTTTATGTTGTAAAAGTACAAAAAATCCCATTATTCCCTTCAAACTTTGCTTATGTGACCTGGATAACGAAATCTAAAAATTAACCTATGCTCTATGTAAAAACTGGAAAATTTGCACATTTTTATTTACATAAGGTCTGAATAAAACAACATATGAATCAAGATTTACGTGTTTATACTAAAGTTATACAAAAATGAACAAATATATTTAGAAGTGAGTAGTTTTTCGATATTTGCGACTGTAATGTAAATCACTTTCACGTATCAGCCCCCAAATATAGTATCCTATCATGTTTTCTCTATACGCTCCCAGGTCACGAAAGTAACGTTGAAGAGAAAAATAAGTCTTTCCATTTACTTTAGGCATAGCAATTGGGAAATAACACATTGGGAAATGTTCCTGGAAAAGCGTGTAAGAAAAATACTTCAATGTGTTTAGATGTGTTGTAAAGGAAGAAAAACTAACTGAAACTGACTTCTCAAACATGACCACTAAGATAAATAAACTAATTAAAACTGACTTCTCAAACATGACCACTAAAGTAAATAAACCAACTAAAACTGACTTCTTAAACATGCTGGTTTTGCTAGTTTTAAAAAAACAAAAAATATTCTGAAGTTTTTGATTTCTACTGAGTTGGTTCAGGTCATCCGTAAGTTTAAGTGGATTAAATAAAAGACCAGCAGTGAATGTAGTTAAACAGTTCGACCAAAATACGTGTACATAAAATATATTTATCATCTACCTGTAAACCTACGTGTTTGTTAACACTGTGCAGATGTTAATATACACATTTATGAACACAGTGCAGCTATGAGATTTACGTCTTTCCGAATTAGAATAAGTTTTTCTTCCTCAGCTTTTATTGAAAGTGGTGGACTTGACTGTGCTGATGACGTGGATCCTCGGAAGACTTCCGCTTGTCTCCTTCAAGCTGCCGGAATATTTTACGGAGGAAACTTAGCCCTCGAGTTTGACGACAGAATGTGCGGGTATGTTTTAAGGAAATTTATATCATGTATGTTAAACTTACAGTATGTATAAAAAAAATAGATATTTAAGAGATAAGAACTACAGAACTTTCTCAACCAATGTTTAAACAACCTGAACATTTTTGTTTCTTTTCTTACAGACTCACACGTCGCTCCATGGGTTGTGTAGCTAGTTTGTTTGGTCACTGTAACAGCAACGTCCGGAACATTATTAGCGGAATGATTCAAACAATTGTAAGCCAGACGCCTTGCTCAAGATCCACTGCCAAGTATCCCTCCTCCAGTCAACCAATAGCTAGCTTCCTTAAAGCACTTTCATCTGCCGGCTATCAAGCTAGACCATCTAATGGCGCTCCAGTTATTTTGTACTAACTTTGTATTGTAATCATCATATGTTATCATGCACTAGATTCTAGTTAGTCATACTTAGAACACAATTTTACGCGTCGTAGGATACAAATAATGCAGCTAATATTTTAAGTAAATACTGTTACATGTTACAATTGACTCTATAAATATTCAATCTAAAAGTAGTACAGTATTTTAAGTTAAACAAACTAGCACACCTCTTTTGTAGCTGTTGATAGAATTTGAGAAACGGGACATATTGATCAAATGTGAACAAGTTTCGCGTGTATCTCGGAGATTTTCTGATTTTCACTGTAGTGTAATTTCGACTCAGCAGGCTGAACAAGAAAGTTTTATACCCAAGGTCAATCTAGGCCATCATACCAATTTACATCATATACTTTTGTATTCTAATCAAATCATATCTCAATTTTTCTGCCCAGTGTAAATCACCTGTATATGTTCATCGGTGATTAACTATTGGTGTTGTGTTAAAAAGTTCTACTTTATGTAATGTTAATAAATCAACTTATAATTGGTCTGTTTATGTATCTTGTGGTATTTAATTAATCAAAGTAATACGCCATTTAAATCACCGTTTTATTACAAAAACATTTTTTCTCTACGTTTCTACCATATTTGAACCATTAAAACGTAGGATAAAAATAGGCGAGACAACAGTATATATATTTAGAGACTGAAACATTATAGAATGGACGGCAACTGCTTTCAGAAGGCGAGAGACTTTTGAAGCTTCGTCATCTATAGTTGTTTCCACAGCAGGGAGTTGCCGTCCATTTTACAAAGTTTCATCATGAATACTCTGGCTAAACAATCCATCAAACAGTATTTAGAGAATATTAATACTGATAGAGTTAAGAAAAACAACCAACTAATTGGTTATAGCAAATTAATATATATACGCACATATATTATATTAACACATGCTACAGAAGATAGACCAGCATGTCTTAGTTCTGATCCTGGGACGGTCAACAGGAGAAAAGAGTAATTTCGAAAGCCAGTGATTTAGTTAATTCAATAGATCTCGATGAATGAAGTTCAACACAACTTTTACAATAAAAATATATATATATACACATTAATGAAAATATAACAAGGTAAAATGTGAATATATTATATTATGGTGGTACCACACTGGGCATTATACTCCTTCATTGTAGAAGAATTATTTATTTTTAGAATTGCTAAGGAAATTATTTTATGCGTCTAGCATCTGCTTCAAGTGCAATAGTGCATCTCTGGGCTTTACTGTGTCATTAGTTTTAGAAGATATTGAAGATATATTAATGTGCTTGTTTGTTTATGTTTCGTTGTCAATGCATTAATCAATTGATAAATCTCAGTTTCAGACGATATGTCACATCGACCACGATATCTTCTAATACTTTTTCTTTCATCCGACATGAACCCACGATTTAACTACAGCGTTACACTTAAAGCAACGTCACCCGTTGGGACAGCTGTAGGTCTCCGGATTTACAATGCTCAAACCAGGGGTTCGATTTCCCTCAGTGGACACAGCAGATAGCCGGATGTGGCGTTAGTGTAAAAGAATTACACAGTTACACTTAAAGTAACACATTGGTAACCACATCCAGAACATTTCAACCACGTTTCATTGCTACATAGTTTTATTTTACATTTACAAGTTGACTAATTCATGTCGGCTTTCATGGTCTCAGCTCAGGTCACACATCTAGTCCAGCAACCTAGACCTCGAAAATAGTGTTAAATGTCGTTCTTTTTTTTATCATATCAAAACAATCCAATTTTTTTTTACCCATATAAAGATATCGGGTTGGGTCGTATGGTAGGTGTGAAAATAACACATGGCGTGCACCAATTTTAAATTAACACACATTATAGATTCAACATAAATATGAAATGATGTAGAAAATATATTGTTAATAACTACGTATACATGTCCATGCATTGCTAATCCAAAACAACTGAAATTCTTAGAACTGGTTTTATTTAACAAATATCCTTCTGTTTAATTATTAACCAGAGACTCCCTTAAATTCAATTTAGTGTAAATAATAGAAATATTGTTTTGTTTTTTTAATTTCGCGCAAAACCTCACGAGGGCCATCTGTGCTAGCCATCCATAATTTAGCATTGTAAGACTAAAGGGAAGGCAGCTAGTCATCACCACCCACCACCAACTCTTGGGCTACTCTTTTACCAACGAATAGTGGGATTGATCGTTACGTTACAACGCTCCCACAGCTGAAAAAGCGAGCATTTTTGGTGCGACGGGGCTTCGAACCCGTCACCCTCAGATTACGAGTCGAGCACCCTAACCAACCATTCGGCCATGCTGGGCCAATAGCATTCATCTAAACGACAATAATTTTACGAATTGTCTGACTGACGTCAAATTTGTTGAATTTATACTTTGTTTTTTGTTAAAAATTCCATTTTTGGTCCAGAGCTGTTATCTTTGAAGAAAAGAATAAGACTACATTATTGTTAAGAGGTTTACATGCGATAACATGCAACATACACACTACATTAAGAATTCAACATATTTTATTGACCAAATTCATTCTTTAAAACTATTCCATATTGACGTTGTTGTTTCATTAGACACTGCATTTTTATTGACCACAGTTCCTGTAAATGCAACCATTAGCTGTTTCGAAGACAGGTTAAAACAAAATTGCATATTCTCCCTTGAAATTAACAATATTCTAATTTGACAAAAGTTAAGGTGGTTAAGGCACTCGACTCGCAATTCTAGGGTCACGGGTTTGAATCCCTGTCATATCAAACATATTCGCACTTTCAAACGTTGGGGCGTTATAAAATGACAGTCAATACCACTATTCGTTAGTAAAAGAGTAACTAAAGAGTTGGTGGTGAGCGGTGATAACTAGCTGCCCTCCCTCACTCTTACACAGCTAAATTAGGGATAGCTAGCGGAGATAGAGTCCTCATGTATCTTTGCACGAAATTCAAAACAAACCAAACCATACCAAATTCTTTCATAGGAAAATAAATTATAGTTTTCAATTCAAAGATTGCCCATGGAATTTCCCCTCTAACCATTACTCGGTGACATTTTTATTCTTCCTAAACTGCCACAAAAACCAAGACGTTGATTGAGATAAGAGGGCGACATGTTTGGTGCAGATTTTTACATCAGTTAAATAATTCAAATAGGGAAACTTGTTTAAATATATAGGGACAGTCGAATCACTTACAAACGGACTCCTTAAAAAAACTTTATAAACTTCATATTTTACTAAAATATAACAGGTTAGAACGAAAATGGAATTTTACAGTAAAATGTAAACATAACAGTGTCTATAGAGATTGCACAATTCGAAAACTACGATGTATTTCGAATGAACACAAACGTGCTGCAAATAACAAAAATTACACTTTCTTGGGTAGCAGAACAAACTGTTTTACCAGTGATGAATTTCAGACAACGGATTAAGTCAGATATGAATTTCAAAAAGGAGGTGAGGCCAGCTGAAGATTTCAGACAAGCTATGGAATCAGCTATGGATTGAGTTAGTGATGGAGTCAGCTATGGATTGAGTTAGTTGATGGAGTCAGCTATGGATTGAGTTAGGTGATGGAGTCAGCTATGGATTGAGTCAGGTTATGAAGTTAGCTGTGGAATGAATCAGGTGATGGAGTTAGCTATGGATTCAGTCAAGTGATGGAGTTAACTATGAAATCAGTCAGGTGATGGAGTCAGCTATGGATTGAGTCAGGTGATGAAGTCAGCTATGGATTCAATCAGGGTAATGAATTCAGCTGTGGATTGAGTCAGGTGATGGAGCCAACTGTGGACTGAGTCAGGTGATAAAGTTTAGCTAAAGATTGAGACAGATGATGAAGTCAGCTATAGGATGAGACGGGTGATGAAGTCAGCTGTAGAATAAAACAGATGATGAAGTCGGCTATGGATTGAGATAGGTGATGAAGTCAGCTGTGGATTGAGACAAATGATGATGTCAGCTATGAACTGAGACAGGTAATAAAGTTAGCTATGGACTGAAATAGATGATGAAGTCGGCTATGGATTAAGACAGATGATGAAGTCAGCTATGGATTGAGACAAGTGATGATGTTAGCTATGGATTGGGTCAGGTGATGAAATCAGCTGTAGGTTGAGATAGGTGGTGAGGTCAGCTATGAATTGAGACAGATGATAAAGTCAGAGATTGAGTGAGTCTGGTGATAAAGTTAGCTATAGACTGAGTCAGCTATGGACTGAGAGAGATGATGAACTCAACTGTAGAATGAAACAGGTGATGAAGTCAGCTATGGATTGAGACAGGTGGTAAAGTCAGCTATGAATTGACACAGATGATGAAGTTAGCTACGGATTGAGTCAGATGATGGAATCAGCTATGGACTGAGACAGATGATGAAGTCAACTGTAGAATGAAACAGGTAATGAAGTCAGCTATGGATTGAGATAGGTGATGAAATCGGCTATGGACTGAGATAGATGATGAATTCAACTATGGATTGAGACGGGTGATGAGTCAGCTGTAAATTGAGTTGGGTGATGAAGTCAGCGAT
>CM022404.1:35868275-35909148 GCA_011833715.1 Carcinoscorpius rotundicauda | reverse complement strand
ATATTTATAGTATCTTTCGTTGTTACTTGTGCTTCCTGTGTTCTGGTAATTGTTGTTCAGGAACGTTTGTGTAACATTTGTTGAGAATCATTTGTTTTATGAAAATTATAAATTATTATTGTGACCAGAGTTTTAATGTTTTCAACTTCATGTTTCATGTTACAAACTAAAGCAACAACAAGCATTTCAAACAAGTATTAATTTAAAACTAAAGCATTCAGCCACATATTAATGTGTATTTAATTCACCTTCCTGTTGTAACTTTGTAACAGCCACAAACTTCATTATGCAAGGGAAGTTTTAAGGTGTCATACATGTATTCAACTTACCAGTGTAGTTTAACGGCTATCTTATTATTTATGTCTATTTTCTCGTTTTTAATATTTTTCTGTACAGATACGGTGGCGACATATATTTCACTAGTTGTGATAGGAACATGTTCACAGCCACTGATATCAGTTTTGTTTATTGAAGAGTAGTGTTCTCCACTGATATTTGAACTGTGGGGTCGGCACTTGTATTCTTTTTTCAAAGATTAGAGCAATAATCGTTTCTTTTGTTCGTGAACTGGTGAGTAAGATCAAACATGCATTGTGGTAAGCATTTGTTTACCAGATAATGTATTGCCACTTACCAGATATTAATTATATTGATGTAGAAATACTAAACACTTGTGAGTGATGTACGAACAAACTTTATTCAGGTATTGGAAAGTGACACACAACAAAGTAAACACAATGTAAATTAAATCAACTAATCACATCTAACACAAGATTAATTAAGTTATAAATATGATAGTCGACACTTAGTACAGCAATATTGGTTTACTTTTGTTATAAATAGATGTAAAACAACTCACACCGCTGGGCAAGTAAATACATCGAATAACCTCAAGCTGGATGTCAAAGTATTTGGCAGAATAAACTTCCTCACACATAAGTAGAGCCCTCCCCCCACCTATTGAATTGTGAATGGTAGTGGACAGACCAAGCTTTGCCATAACTCCGATCATGACCTCGGCAGTGAACACTAGCTGTCACTTCTAACAATTGCACAAACGTCTGGGGCTTTGCACTTACTACAAAAATTTGATTAGAGTTCATAACAGTTTCTTGAGTTACCTAAATAAAATTATATGACATAATAAATACATATATTGATTTTTTGTATTCAAAACTTTGCGTGTTCAATATTGCTTTCCACATCGTCAAACTACACAGTTGTAACTCAAAAATGAAAATAGGCAAATGAAAACCGGGTAAGTCCTGCATAGCCCAGTGGTTAGGGCACTTGACGCGTAATGTGAGGATCGCAGGTTCGAATTTCCGTCGCATCAAACATTCTCGCTCTCTCAACCGTGAGACATTGTAATGTAACAAGTAATCCTCTTGGTAAAAGAGAAGCCAGAGAGTTAGCGGTAGGTGGTGATGCCTAGTTGTCTTCCCTCTGGTTTTAAAATGCTAAATTAAGAACGGCTACCACAGATATTCCTCATGTAGTTTTCCACGAAATTCAAATCAAACCACGATATCTCCGTATGTTCGTCCATATGTTTTGACCACCGGTGCATTACTTTGGCGGATACAACGCCGGATAGACCATTCTGTTGCTTTTCGGTAAAGAAAACGACTAATTAAGTCAAAACAACTTAAAACTTTCTAAATGTATTTGTATAGCGGGATAGTATGGTTGCAAATTGATACATTAAATGTTACAAAACACAACTGTGAGGCTATTTACAGTTATAAAAATAATGTAAATCTAACAGAGAGCAGACTTACATAACATGTCGTTATTATTAACATTAATATTCGCTTGAGCGTCTTTGTTCTTAATTATTCTAGAACCTGAAAAAAAACTTGTAAAAGTTTTACACACAGTCAAGTTTTGTTTGTAACACAAGTTCTTACAGTTTGTCATATGTTTATTTTACCTTCAATATATACCATGAAATGTAAAAGTATAGCTTTAATGACAAATGTTCTTCCTACTGGCCTCAGCGGAAGGTATCACTAAAATGTGGGTTTTGACACCTCTGGAGGCCATAGCACAAATAGCCCATTCTCTAGTTGTGTGTTCAACAAGGCCTGGCATGGCCGAGCGCGTTAAGGCGTGCACTCGTAATCTGAGGGTCGCGCTAAAACATGCTCGCCCTCCCAGCCGTGGGGGTGTATAATGTGACGGTCAATCCCACTATTCGTTGGTAAGAGAGTAGCCCAATAGTTGGCGATGGGTGGTGATGACTAGCTGCCTTCCCTCTAGTCTTACACTGCAAAATTAGGGACGGCTAGCACAGATAGCCCTCGAGTAGCTTTGTGCGAAATTCCAAAACAAACAAACAAGTGTTCAACAAACAAAGACAAAGATTGAGTAGTTAAATTGTTATTTTTATAAAATAATTTTACACGTTGGAAATTACATATTTTTGTAATATCCTTGTTTATAAATTTCATAATCAGTTCAGATAAGTCGTTATATTTTCTACTTTGGAGTAAATTCACGCACGTCGCTGAACCTTCAGTAACATATGGTGTTCTAAAACGAAACCAATATGATCAATCCTTAGAAGAGATGAACAACTTTACTTCATTGTTAAGTCTTATGATATCTTTTGTAATACAAATAAAGTGATGAACATAGGCTTGGATAAATTGTTAAAGGTCCGTATTCCTTAAATTTGTTTAGTAACATCCTGCCTGGTAAAACAATCATTAAAATATTAACACCAACAGGATCAGTGATACAAGAGGCTGTGTTATAAATACGTATTATCTCTACATTACCGTGTTTATTTACAAGTGTATTTTATTTATGGTTCCTTACATATAAAAACTTATTATCCTGAAAGCGTCTGTTCAAGTGAGTACTTGATGCTGAAGAAGCATCTTCAGTTCTAACTGTTAATTGTATCTCTAAAGACAATCTGTATATTTCAAAAGGATGACAGTCTTTGCTTACTTTTAATTACAGGTAATAAAGTCAGGTTCATCCAATTTAATAGTTTCAACAAGTGTAAAACGTATTTCGAAGTTTACAATGATGCTTTACAAAAAAGGAAAAGTCTGAATCAACAATTGGTTCTCCAATTGTTCTCCAATTAGCGTAACTTAAAGCAAGGTTAAAATTTTTCACTTGTATTGTTAACAAATATTTAGTTGTCTTGTTATAAATGTTGATGGAATTAATTATAGAGAAAATGAAAGTATTAACACCTAATTATTTGGAACATCTCAACAATTTGTAAAAGCATTATCAAGTGTTGATACAGCAGCCCCTACTAACCCAGGGGGCTGGTAAATACAAAAATGTAAATAAATATGACAGATATGAAAGTGTCAGTTTCAAGCTGTGATCAATAAGAGATTGAATGAACTGAAAAAATCGTATTTTAATAACCAAAACAGAATTCAGTTTTCATAACTGATTTATCAACATGCAATTCCAAAGTAACGACAAAATCATTATATTTATCATAAGATTTATTTTTGTTGTAAGGTACAGCTGAATTGTTCGTTAGGAAATTTCATTGTTAATATAAAGTTTTTAGCGTTTTATAAATCTTTTAGCATACTCATACAAAATGTTTTACTACTTGTGTTGGCCATATTGTAACAAGAAGAATGCTTCTGTCACGTGATTTGGAATTCTTCCTTGACTGGTTGAAGGTAAAAACTTAAAAACCTATTACATAGTGACGGAAACTACAGATATACATTGAGTTATATTTTAAGCCAGAAAAGATTTTCAAACTTTAGTTTCGGCGACATGTTCAAGGTATGCTTGAATAACAACAACTAACATATTTAATGCCCTTCTAGTGGCTCAGCGATAAATCTGAAACGTTACAACGATGAAAATCCGGTTTTCGATAGATGTGGAGGGCACAGCACATTTAGCTATTGAGTAGATCTTTACCTACTACAAACAAAAGAGAAACAAACTATGTAAAATTTCATTGTTTTGTCACCTTGGTTACAAACTGAAGTTTCTAACTGTTTCCAATGATAAGATGTTTTATATGATCACGTAGAGATTTTTGTCTTGGAAAACTAACTGTAAGATAGTTTCCAAACATCTATTAATGCTAAGGGAAGTAAGAGGGCTACAACGTCAACTGAACAGATTTAAGAGTAGGTTTCAAGGGTCACTCCACATAAATCTGGCATGTATCTGTTTATTTGTTCTTCTCGGATCCTGAGTGCTAATACACTCACTCAGAAGTTAGCGAAACCAAACTTGACTCACATGTACAGATAACACAGATGGCTGTCCAAACGGTTTTGTTTTCTTATGTTTGTTTTTTGAGTAGCACAAAGCTACTCGAGGGCTATCTGTCTCTAATTTAACAGTATAAGACTAGAGAGAAGGCAGCTAGTCATCACCACCCACCGCCAACTCTTGGGCTACTCTTTTTGAGCATGTTTGGCGCGATATGGATGCAAACTCGCGACCCTCAGATTACGAGTCGTACGCCTTACCTAACACGCTTGGCCATGCCGGGCAGTTTTCTTACGTACTGTATCTCTCTCAATGGTATATATAAAAGTGATTTGATATAATGAAAGAGTTCAAGGAATAAATTGGATCAACTATGAATCATCAAGGGTCCTTGAAACTCAGTAGATATTTTATGCTAATTCTATATATAATAAGTGTATGAGTTAATTTTAATAACTAAAGAACAAGCCTGCATTATGTTTTAAACAATTTTACTTATCTATTGTGTATTTAAATGAAAATGTATGGTATGTTGAAGAAGTTATAACTTTATTTTTCAATTACAGGTAAATATGAGTTATACTGAAGAAGCATCATACAGTTAGAAGTGTATTCAGAGTCCTATAAGAAAGTGATCCATTCAGTTGTAGAAAGATGTAAATGTTGAAAAGTATTTTTGAGCAAAGTTAATAAACTTTAACGTAATTAATTCCGATTCTTACATTTAAAAACTTAAAGCACCATCTATCATGTGTTTCAATTAGTGTTTGACCAGTGTGCAACAGAAGTGTCTGTACACCTGTAATCAGATCCTTTAAAAAGAACTGTAACGCTTACAAGAACATTCTAGCTTTTCGGTTACAGAATACACTACTATGGGAATCTCCAACACTGGCTAAACATGAGGTTCTAGCTGTCTAACTATATGAACACAACTTCCATTCATCGTCATTCCAGTTCTTGAGCTGCATCGGCTTTGCATACTAGTGGTCAGTTTCAGAAGACTAAAACGGTGTACCTAAGGTATGTCATAGTGCAGACATCGTTCGATACGACATATCTAAAACTATTAGTGACTGACACCTTATCAGTTTCGCATTATATTTAGTTGCTCACAACAGTGTAGAAAGTAAGCTAGTTGTGTGTGGAGTTACACAATCAGCGACTTTAAATTTCAAAACTAACCTTTTGTACACGTTGGTCGGTAACTGTGAACAGATATAGGCATTCTCAGGATTGACAGAGGTTTATCCTGTCATCACTTACGGATGTGTGAACAGCGAGGGATTGTAGTATTCTAATTAGTCGAAATGCAATCTACTGTTTCTATTGTTTTCTATAATTTTTATTCAGTTTCGTAAAGTTTGCATACTTTTCACAGTAATGGAAGGTTGACGACACATAAAAATTATATAATTCTATTAAATATTTTCCAGGTGAGCATGTGCTGGTAGTTATTGAATAGTTATTGGTAGTTACGAATTACACTCGTCAGTAGGACTAAGAGCCAAAGTAAGTCATACATCACGTACATAATTTGTTTTTCTGTGTACTATGGTGTTCTTTAATTATTTTATAAGCCATCTCAATAAGCTGCAGGGTAGCGTGATGAAATGTTTCATAAGAATGGAAAAGGAACTAATGCAAGAAAAACAGAAGCAAACCCAGTATAGAATTTTAAACAAGATATTTATTCACACCATGTATGACCGTCTTTTTATTAAACTTCCTGGCTACCACAGAAGGTATGAATCATGTCTTGATATAACAAAGGCAGACATTAAGCTTATATGTTGTATTGTTAAGTCAGACCGTATTTGGTGCGGTATCCCATGATCAGAGATTTAAAATGAAAACGACAATTTTTAATGCGATTTTGAGGTAAAGAAACCTCCAAAATATTATTTCTTGTAAAAATCTTTACTAACATTCGACGTGAGGACAATTTGAATCCTTATAAGATACATGAGTATAAGTGACTCTGTGGTTCTAATAATGGAATAAGATTTGCACAAATTTAATACATTCTGTTTGCAAATATTTTAACGAACTAAATGCGAAAAACCTGCACAGAAATTTATATATAAATAAAGATTAAGTCCCCTCGGTGTGGATTCCTGTACGTGGTGAAGGAACCTCCCATAGAAGGTTCTATTCGTTCAGTTTACCTACTCTAGGATCTAAACATCCACTCATGTGTTTGCCGTTGGTGGCAACCTTTGGAGGGGAGGGAGAAGCTTTGGGTGGTTAAGGCGTCTCCAACCCTAGCACACCACTTTGGCCTTGTATTTCTGTAGACGGGAAGCCTAGGGGTAGCCCCGCAGGGTCAATCGAATAGTTTACTCGGGCTTGGGTCAACCAGGTATCAGTGTTGTGTGTTCTCAAAAAGTGTTGTGGACATTGTACCTGATGCTGATGTTTGGGTATAGTGGTCACGAAACCCTGGCATTTTTGCAGTGCTGACTCTCTTGCATCAGTAAAAAAGCTTCTCTCTGGTAACATATTGTTGGAAACATTCACTCCTAAACAAAGTGAACTCTTCCTGCATTTGAAGGTAATTGAGAATATACCCATTGAAGCTACTCCACACCCTAATTTAAATTCGTCACGAGGAGTTATTGTTGAGAGGAATTTGAAGAACATTCCCGAGTAAAAAATCCTCGCTGGTTTCTCCACCCATGGAGTTTATGCAGTGAAGCATATCTCTACTTCAAAGATGGAATTATGATGCCAACCAATATCCTAATTTTGATATTTACATCACTACGTCCACCTGCCACCACCAAGACAGGTTATCTAAATTGCAAAATATGGCCATATATTCCGAACCCTCTCAGATGTTTCCAATGTCAGCAATTTGGTCACTTAAAAACATCATGCCGTGTTCCTTGACGTGTGCTTATTGAGGTGGCAAGGTCCACGATGCTAATAAATGTGAAACAGACCTCATTGCTTTACTTCTAATGGTTCTTACCTGTTCCACTTTTGTTCTTGTCCTAAGTGGTTGGAGGAACAAGAGATTCAGCGTTTGAAAACGATTCAAAGCCTTACTTACCCTGAGGTTCAAAAGTTACTGTTTACAACTTTACCTTGGACGAACACTGCTGCAGTTTTGTTCCACTATAACAGTGAGAGTGCATACGTATTTCTCCATTCCTCTAATACAATCGTTCTCAAACTATATGAAAAATTCTTTGAACTCCATGGCAAAGAAAGTTGATGAATCAACGTCAACACCCATCTCTATTCCTATCATTCATTCCAGCAAACACCCAGATACACTTTCTGTGGTGCAGGGTACGGGAATTTGCTGGGATATATCTTCTCTGTCCCAGAAATGAAAAACGACCATTTGTTCATGTTCTCAGTCTCTAGATTCTTCTACTAACAACAGAGACCTACTTAATCAATCCAGAGCAGAATCCATGGAAGCCGATAGACTTTCATCGAATAAAGAGAAAAAACGTTATCTAAACAAAAGAGCTCTCCACCCAATTCTCCTACACATAAAAAATGACCACGTTGATTCAGTGGAACTATTGACTTTTACGTTCTAATCTGGATGATATCTAGCACTGGTTGCTTCTTACCATCCTGTGTGTTTTTTTTTACAGGAAACAGATCTGAAACCTGCCGATACAGTCACCTTTCGGCAGATTTCTTAAAACAGAAGTGACAGGTTGCGTGACGTACGAGTGCATGGAGGAGTGGCGCTGTTGGTCGTTCAGCATATTGCCACTCGACACACTCTTGAAAGTCGAAGCTATCTGTGTTTTCTTGAGTTGCCATCACTGTTTGTTCTCTTCAAGAAATTTGTGGTCAGTCAGACCTCGATGCTCTCTTTGAACAGTTGCCGTCTCCCTTTTAAATGTCGGGGGACTTTAATTGACCATAATCCTTTCAGGAGAGGAACCGATATTGATGACGGGACTTATATTTATTTTGTTCTTATACTGGTTTTTATAAATATTTACATTCACCCACTCAGTCTTTTACTGATATTGATCTCTCAGTTTGTTCACCTTCATTATTCTCCCACTTTTCATATAGGTTTGAGAGTAACTCAAGATACATTCATAATTTTCTTATCATTTTGAGAGAGACTGGTCGTGGTCGATGTCACCCGCCCCTCATACCCCAGGAGAAGCTGAATCAAGCCAAGTGACCCTCTTTCACTGCTCTCGAGAAACTTGATCCTGCCATCGATAAACGACTGCGTGACAGCAGTGTCTGAATGTATTATACAGACAGTTGCTCAATGTATTCTCAAATCCTTGACATGTTTCCAACGATATCCTTGTCCGTAATGGAATTATGCCTGTCACATGGCACGAAAAGCTCAAAAATGGGACTTGTGATAACTTTCGTAGGTACGCACATTTTCGAACCATATCGTTTCCAACGGACCCGTGCACATGCTTGGCAGGTAAGACGTCTCATAAGAGACAAGAGTTGAAAGGTCAGTGAGCAGTATAATTCTGTCTTTATTCGATCTTGCTCTCTAATGGCTAGAAAATAGCTGATACTCACGATGAAAGCTTTTGTTAGATATTTGGGACTTCTGCCTCATTCTCAATCTTCTCTCAGCCATCAAGACTTAGGCTGAGTGATCACTTCTTTCCTTTTGGGCTAATCGTCTCTCTGACAATAATCGTGCTATTACACTGGTGGAACTTAAATTGGCCCTTATTTGGTCTGGCGGTACATAGGTCCGACCTGATGATGAACTCTACGAGATGCTTCGGCGTATATATCCTGCTTCTCTTCCTAATTTCTGTTTTTTTCACCGGATATGGCAAAAGAATGTTTTTCCTGGTACATGGTGCTAGGCTATTGTCCTTCCTTTATCTGAAATAAAGAAGAATCCTATGATCCCTTCAAACTCCACTATTATTTCTTTGACAAACTCTCTCTGTAAGACCACAGAGAGAATGGTTGATGCTCATCGTGTTTGGTTCCTCTAATCTAAAAACTTGCTCTCGCCCACTCAGCGTGAGTTCTGACGACATCGCTTTACCAACGTCGATCAGAGAAACCTTCTTTAAATGAAAACATCTTGTGTCAATATTTTTAGACCTTGAGATGGCTTATGATACAACGTAGAGGTTAAGCATTTTGCGAGACCTCTACTTATATATATTGTGTGACAATTTGCCCATTTTTATTTGAAAAGAATTATGGGTAGGCGATTCCAAGTTCGTGTGTGTTCGACACTTTCCCGTTTTTATTTATAGAAACCTGGGGTCCCTCAGAGCTGTGTTTTGAGTGTCACACTTTACAGTATAAAGATTAATGCCACCACTGAACAATTCCCTTTTATTGTTACAAACGGGCTCTATGTGGACGACCTTCACATCTCATGCAAGTCGTCCATCATGACGTTTATTGAGTGGCAATAATTCTCTGAATCGTTAACTGAAGTTGAACACAGCAAACTGTTTTAATTTTTTATCTCTTTCAAACAATTTACATGTACTTTTGCCTCCAACCGGGTACTCACTCCGATCCTGAACTCCGTGTTGGTGAAGTTGTGCTTCCCGTGGTTCAAAAAAAAGTTTGTGGGGCTCATCTTTGACCGTAAACTGATATTTAAACTACACATTAAGCAGATACAAGTCAAATGTACAAAAGCACTAAACATCCTCTGCATCCTCTTTTCCTCCATTTGGGAAGCAGATAGATGTACTGTGTTAAAGATATATCGTGCTCTTTCTTATTCAATCGAATCTAGACTTTGGGTCTCTGGTCTATGACTCTGCCAGGGCCTCGGCATTGAAAATGCTGTGCCCCGTTCATTATCACGGATTTCAGCTCTGCACCATGACTTTCGCACTTCCCCAGTCCAGAGATTATACACCTCCGCAGTACATACAGTAACATGTTCGTATATAGGTTGAGACAGTTAACTTCTTAATTGGGATTACCAATATATTAACTAAAAAGAAACTGTTAGGATTTATTACAGTTTTTATCATAAATTTTACTTGTTTTTTTATTTTGAAAGGAAAATAGGCTTCAGTTCAGCTCAACCAACACACTCCATTACCAGAATCTGTCATATACCCGAGTTTCGACTTTCAGTGAATGATGAATATTTTGTTATGTGTAGTGTTGTCAGCCAATTAAAAACGTCAAAAACGTTTACCAAAATCAAACTTCTGTACGTCATTACATCCACCATTCTGGGTGAGTATGAAATATTTTCGTGTGATATAGCTAAAACAATTTAACTTGTTTGATCAAGGCAAAATATAAGACCACCGTCTCAACATGTCTCTTAAACGTATTTGCTTTCTATCCTGCTTAAAAGGTAAACAGTATTTTTAAGTACTATTTGCATTTGTAGTTTTATTTATTCTTTAACCGCAGACTCGAAATTTAGAAAATCGCTCGTATGATAACAGAATTTTTATCGCACACAAATTGATAACCCAAGCTTTCTTCTTTATATGGAAGAGCATATACATGTCATTTGTCTGTTTTTTAAGGGTAATGTAAGCTTAATGAAACATTTTGTAGGATTAAATACCTATCATGAGCCTAACGACGCTTTTGACAAATATGACCCTCAAGCCCTACAGAGGTTACCCTACTGTATAAATAAATATTTTGAGCACTAAAACATTGTTATCTATCCGGTTACTAACATATTTAACCAAAACTATATTGTTTTCCTTACTTTTTGTGTTCACATAATGCCACTAGTGCGTTTCAATAACTTATTTGTAATATGTCATTTGTCTGGAATCTTCATAACTAAAAGTTAATCTTATATGCTTGTTACAACTAATCGAGATACTGTAAACTTGAAATGTATTGATCTCATCCGTCATATTAAAATATTGCTAATATTATATGAAAAAATTAGTATCTGTAAGGTACACTTGTTTTGTAAATATGTTTTTAAAATAGAGCGTTATATCTTAAAATTTAGTATTTTTTGTAATATAAGTTATACTGTAGTGATAACTTTGTAAAGTTGTTTATTACATGTTTGTGACTTACATTATGGCGCATTGAGTCGTCTGTAGCGTTTGAAGGGCATAAAAGTCACACTTGTGGTTGCATTCATTGCTCCAAGAGCAGGTTGGACAAAAAATAATATCTTTAAATAATTTATTTACAAACGTGTCACATCGTAGACTTGCCTGACATAGAGGTTGTTCCACAGCTCAAACCTCAAAGAAATACGCTTAATTTAGTAAAAAATCTGTATTTGTCTTGTATCTGTGATCATCTTTTCACCAAGTGCAGTGTTGGCAGAATTTAAATAATCTCTTGCCTATCTAAACCACAAGATGGCGCTAGAGTGAAACTTGGTCTACTTTTAAAAAAATTGAATACTGATATCTTTCATTTTAACACAGTTCAGGGTAGAAGATGAAATATGAAACGTAGAGATTTAAAGCCATCGTTGCGAATGGATCAATGGTATCTGAGTATTTTGCCATGGAGGGTCAGGTTCTCTTTGACCTCTTCCTCCTTTTTTTTTTGAAACGTAGAGATGCTTTGTAGAAGTTTGTTTTGAATTTCGCGTAAAGCATGATTCTCACTAATTTGGTATGGACGACACACAGGTTGGTGTCTTCGAATAGGCCCACCAAGTTGGCCACACTAGCCACTTTAAAAACTGTGACGGTGGAGCTCTAGAATCGCAGGTCAGTCTTGAAGTCCTGAGGTATTTTTCTCACCAGTCTGTTGAAAGGTAATTTGAGGAAGAGCTGTTCAATGGACTTCTGGTAAACGCAGATAATATGGAAGATGTTTCTTTTCATCATCTGCGGCTGAAGCATATTTAATAGCTTGTTTCATTACCCCTGAGTTTTCTTACATTTTGTTTTCTAGAGGACTACGTTTTCGGTATCAAGGTTCTGTAAGGAAGCGATATAATCCATGCCGACCACACAGACCTATGACATTGATTGGTTGTTTATAATTCTGTGATGACTCTTTGTCAGGAGACCCTGATTTTGAAGTGATAGATAAGAGGGAAAACAACTAGTTAACACCAATCATTGTTAACATTTGAGTTATTCATAACGAACTGAAAGTTAGATTATAGCGCATTTATGTCCGAAATGACAACCATGTTCTCATTCTGTATGAGTCTTGTATTTGAGAAGTGGTACTACTAACCATGCTTCGTTCGTTCAGCTGTGTGTGCGTCATAGTAGTAACAATCAATCCCACTTTTTCTTTAAGAAAAACTCTTCAGATGGTAGATGGTATGGACTGATTACCTTTTGAATTACATATTGAATTTTGTATGTTAAGAAACACATAATGAGAGCTTTAACAATATTACAAGATCATTAAAAGGATGGAGATGTCATGAACTAACACAACAACGAAGCCAAAGTTCATGTTATAAAAAAAGAATATTTCTGGATTAGATTACACTATTCATTAAGCTATCATCATTTTAAGGCCATTGTTTCAGTCACAATTTAAAACAGAAATATTTTAAGACTGGATAGTATTAATCCTCAAATTATAATTTTATGGTCATTTTTAAATATTATACAATTCAAAACAGGATAGCATCTTATATAGTTTACACTAACTTGCAAACTAAGATAAACTGTTCATGTTATAAAGTTTAAAACCAAAGCATTTCAGGTTCAGTGTACACCAATTCTCAATCTGTAATATTAATAATTTCACCTTTAAAGTCAAATTTAAGTCACATATTTCAAAAATGATGTACATTGTAATTGCTCTTTCTTCTAATGTGAATATTAGGTTGGAATATTAGTTGTCTACCATTCCAAAAACAAACTCATATTATTTATGAGATTTCTAAAAATTCTAAGGATATTAATCATCTCTTTTTTGATTTCTGAGAATATTGTGCCTTATCATTGTTTAATCTGTATCATAGAATAAATATTCACTAAAGCCTAAATCACTTTCAGGTTGGACCAAACTGATTACACCTAAAATTATTTTATTGTAAATATAAATTTTGAAAAATTGCAATGCAACATTAATTGGAAGACAATTATTTTTCATATCAAACACAATTTTATAAATATAGTCTCCCAGCTAATGTAACAAATTCTAGGTTTGATTATTATTTTGGTAAGATTCTTCACAACAACATCTAAAAATAATTTAGCATATAATTGTTCAGGGCACCCCTTTTGGATTTCAAAGAGACTGTCATTTTAAGCTATTTCAGACCATTTCCATAGAAATAGAAAATTAAAATTAATGTCTATATACATGTCTGTACAAATATGGATTAGATCTAAGCACACACAAAATGAAATTTAGAGTCGCTAGCCAAAAGATTTACTAATTAGGCATACCAAAAGTAAAGCCCTTTCAATGTATCTCTGGAAATACCATGGCTTTGTCAACAATGTCTGCTGCTAACATTATTTATATATCGATAAAAGTTTCATCTGTTGTGAAATAATTCTGATAAAATGTTATGGTAATTGTTGTTAAAATTATTTGAGCATCTATTAAATGAATAAGTAATTTAAGCTTTCTTGTTTCAAGTAATCTAGAGTCATGTCAAGTAATCCTCGGAGACAGTGTCATCAAAAATAAAGACAGAGACAAGTGTTGATTTGATGTGCTGCCTAAAATGCCAGGTGGACAAACGTTATCTTGGAACAAACAATTTCATCTGATCTAAAGTTAACTGGAAAACATTTTTAGATGGTGTCAAGTATAGAACTTCTTTTAAATATTCTAAATATATTGAACTCAGTCAGCAACTGTCTGATTTGTTGATTTACATATTCCAAGAGAACAATGCTCTGTGGTATAGAAAATGCTGCAGCAAAGTAACACATACACAATCTGTAGGAAAACATAGACAGAGGTTACCACTGCTATGAAAGATGGTAATGTATTATCAAACAAAAATAGTAATGGACAGCCTAAATCAATGAGTGGGCCTGGTACATTGGAAACTGTGATGCAGTATCTTACATGGTCCAGTGTTTTAGCATTCAGTCAAGACTTATGATTCTATTGTCAAGAATATAAACTGGATGTTTGTGCGTTGTGACAGAAAAATGTTTCATCAATCTTGTTAGCAAATATCATAAATTTGATACACATCAAATTTATTACAAAGTGGTCCATGATTTTGACGGTAGTGAAACAATTTTTAAATGGTATAAAGCTTGTTTGTTTGACGTCAAACATAAAACTACACTTAGCCAAGTATCCTCATCAGTGGAGACAAAATACTTCAAGTTCGGGAATGTCATTAACAACCTCTGTTTTATTCCTGTAGCTTCAGCTGTGTTCTGTCCTACTAAAATTATAGACGAAATATTTCACATATTTGTTACACGGAAGACCCATAGATAATTTCCAGATACACGTACCAAACATCAGACTTTATTCATAAGACACCATGATAACAATACTTTGAAAGAAATTTGTGAAATGACATCGATAGTAACGGGAGCAAAGTTATATTTTTGCTTTACAGAAAAAGATGTACAGGAAATATTTTGAAATCTAACATTAAATATTAAGGTATTTTGTTATTGAGTTTTTATACATTTTTAAAACATATGTACATAACCAACCGATAACTGAAAGTTTTTATTCACATATGCCGTTCTGATATCGACATATTCCGATGGTACTTTATCTAATTCAAGGACAGGATGTTTTTCAAGGTATGATAATTCCCTCTTATATCCACCAACATTGTTTTAACTTGTACAGTTATATATACGAGTAACTCTAGCCCTTCCTTATACACCGCTCTGATCCACCTCTAGGGTAGTTTCTCGTAGATTTTACGGATGAACTTGAAGATCGCATCTCATCGTGGGTCGATGGTGGACTGAGAAACTGCGCATATCAAAATATTGAATAGAAAAACCTAAACTTTTCATCAGTGAAGTATATGGTCCTGAATATGTTTTATATTGAACAACAATCTACAGTTCCTACAAATTCATCCTTAAACAGCAAGTATCATCAAGTGATCCTGCTTCCTTGAACATTCCCACTGTTTAAGGGTTAAATTTAATATATTGAAACTTTAAAATACTCCTAATAATCATTCGAGAATAAAACTATAGCTGTTGTTTAATTTACATCAAATGTCATATCCTTCAAGTCTATAACACGCCACTTTATGATTACTATATGACAGCATCTTTTAAAAGTAAAATGAGACTTGCGAGCTGAAAGGGGATGCATAAACAGGACTTAAAATCGTGCAAATATAAAATGTTCTTTTTCTGTTTTTCACGTCCAACAGGATCTGACACTAATTTTTCCTAGTTACTGAATTACAATTAAAAGTTTTTTCAGGACCATCGAATCTTTAAAAAAAGATGTTAAGATTACACATTTAATGTTTTATATCTGTGGTCGACTTAGTTTTCAAATTAAATTAATGTACGTATATGAGTCGTGATGTATTCAGTTTTGAACATGAAAAGAAATACAGTATTTATTCCAATATATCAAACAAAATAGATGCGTGAGCTATCTGATTTCTATAAGCATTTAACTTTCGTTAAAAGTAAAGACAGAGGAGCTGCATAGTAACACTATTAATAAAAGTGATGACAAAAATGCTCATTGAAATTAATAAAGATGACATTCTTAATTATAAAAACAATTTGAATATTACGCCATAATTTTCTATGGTTTACCTAATATTTGTAAAGAAGGAGTTTCATTACGACCTGTTGTTTGGGACAATTGAGTTTTTAGCCATACTTTACTTGGCTTTAGTTGAATTTTTAAAATGTTCACTATCATTGAATCTATAAATAAATATCAGTATGTGTCTGTTTCTTATACGTCTCCATGTTTCTTTTTCAATTAACACAAAATTTAACACGGTGATATCGCTCTATTTGTTATTCGTTTGCAAACCATAGTCAGGTAATCAGACACAACGTCTTGCAATTCCATCTTTCACAAATGCTAATAGTTATCTTTAGTGTTTTAGGACAGTGTTTTCTGTGTATTATTATTCTCTGTTTTTAGTTGTATCCTTTAATCACATAAAAGCATTATTGATTGTCTCAATACCTTTAATACATCAAAAAGTGAGCTTAAGTTTTATAACGGTTGACAGCAAAAAATAGAAGACCCAAGTGAATATCATATACTTTGTTTTTCATGAGTATGTTTTATTTATTATTAATATCAGTGAGTAAAATGTAAAAAAAATAGTTGCTTATGAGATAAGATAAAGTAATTATTTTCAATATGGTATGCTTGTATGCTGCTCATGGGTTATTTAATTTTTGGATTTTGGTTCTAGTTTCGGATCTCTTGTGAAAACGATCTTGTGATGGATGTCAACGTGTTTAATTTGATTATTCTTTTTAGGTTTCTGTACAATAAGATTATATTCGCTTTGGCAACGTTTCAATTGACACATGGGTGTTAGTTTTGGAGCTCTACCAATAACAAATTTGTTTCGGTTTTCAGTATTTTCAATAACAATAAAAACGTTTCTCTGATGATGTTCTGGTTTACTGCCAAGTCTTACAGTAATAATTTTATCAACATTGTACACAAGTCCAATAGATGGAGGCCTTATGTTGCTGGACACTTCCCTCTGGATACAATCATCGTCTTTTACTTCTTTTGAAGTTGGTGTTTCTGCCTGAAGATGTAAATCATAATTAGTGAGTCAACACTCATCAATCGAAAAAAATGTTTTAATAGCAATAATCAATTAATAAACATTTTAAAAATATATAATCTATTTTTTATGTAGCAATCATTTAACTATAATATGAGTTTTTGGTTTGTTTTTTTGGAATTAAGCACAAAGCTACACGAGGGGCTATCTGTGCTCTGTCCACGACGGGTATCGAAACCCGACTTTTAGCGTGTAAGTCCGCAGACGTACCGCTGAGCTACTGGGGGGCGATATAATATGAGAAAAACTGAATAAGTGTTTATATGAAAATTGTAAATTATGAAATTGGTTTAAAATATCTGATAAACGTTTTCTCGAAACTACGAAATATATCTTAAGCATTGTCCCAAATAGTGAGGAAGGTGATATAGAGCAGACAATAGCTCTAAATCATGTTTGGCATTTATGTTTTGTACATTCACAAATACTAACTTGCAAAAACAAGATGAAACTACTGCTATAAATAAATGTTAGTTGTTCTTCTCATTTCATTGTTATATAAATTAAACATGAAAAGTTATGTAATATGAACTACAAATGACAATGAAGAGAAAGAGTTTTCACAATGTCTTATCATAGTTGTAACACTGGAGTAAATCACGGAGTTTATAGTATTTTAAAATATTCAATAATTGTAGTAAAGTCCAAAAGAAGACAATTGAATATTTCACTAAATGTCTGTCAGACCAGTGAAAGTTGACTGAATATAAAAACAAACACTGTTGTTAAATGTATGAAGGTGTTATTAACAAGATATGGTGGAATCACTTGCAACAAAATGGTACAAATACACTGGTGCTAAACTAATAATAATAAAATCCACATTTTAAGTAAGTTACCGTGATCTAATGATTCACAGCAATTATGTGATAACTGTTAAAAACAGAATCAGATGTTCGTAGTTACAACAAAACGTCATTTCAGTGTATGTACAGTTGTAAAACAACAAAAGGTATATTATAGTTACAGTAAGACACAACTCACTTTAATATCAGTAGTGGAAGTAGGTGTGGAAATGAAAAATCACGAACGGACACTCAGACCTTTATGTTTTTTAGATGTCATTAAGGCTATACATAACAACAATGGAAGTACATTTTACATATCATATATGTTTACGTTTGGTTCTGGCTTTAGCTAAATGGATGATAACTGTCTTCCCACATGTAATAATATTGAAGAAGAGGTAATTGACCAGTTTAACTAGGGTTAGGCTCGACATGGCCTCGCGCGTTAAGGCGTGCGACTCGTAATCTGAGGGTCGCGGGTTCGAGCCCGCGTCGCGCCAAGCATGTTCGCTCTCCCAGCCGTGGGGGCGTATAACGTAACGGTCAATCCCACTATTCGTTGGTAAAAGAATAGCCTAAGAGTTGGCGGTGGGTAATGATGACTAGCTGCCTTCCCTCTAGTTTTACATTAATAAAATAGGGACGGCTAGGTGCAGTGGGCTAACAACCTATTCATTCAAAAACCTTAAGAATCCGCGAGTAATTGAAGAAATCGAGTGGCAGATGATGATGATGATTACAGCAAGAAGTTTGACATCGAGGCACTTATATTTCTTTGTGGTAAAAACAAGAATAAACCTGTCAAATACTTGTTATTTAATGCATTTAATATTTTCTGTTGAACTTTATAAAATACTCTATTAAAAATTGTAACCACGTGTTTTCCTGCACGTTTTATTGACACAAATCGTCAGTGACATGATGTTATTTAATTCAGGATAGCTTTAGTTTAATAAGATGTTTTATAAAATGAAAATCTTAATTAAATTTTTTCAAGTTTTACAACATTTTAATCATTCACAATTTTTTTCCAAACAAATAACTTAGTTTTGGTTTGTTTTGAATTTCGGCCAAAGCTACAGGAGGGCTATCTGCGCTAGCCGTCCCTAACTCAGTAGTGTAAGACGAGAGGTAAGGCAGCTTGTCATTTCCATCCACCGTCAATTCTTGAGCTACTCTCTTACCAACGAATAGTGGGATTGACCGTTTGGTGTGACGGTGTTTCGAACCCGTGACCCGCATATTACGAGTCGTGTGTCTTAACCACCTGGCCATGTCTGGCCCCACACAAATGAAGATTGGACATTTGTGTGTTTTGTTGTTAAGTCCAAGGCTACACAGTGAACAACCGGAGCTTCATTCACCCACCGTGGGGATCGAACTCTGAATTTTTCACTGTAAGCTTTCAATCGTACCGTTTCCACTCGATTGCCCTCATCGACTCAGTGGCAGAGCGATATATCTGCAGTCTTACAACACTAGTAACTGGGTTTCGATACCCGTTGTGGGCATAACATAGATAGAAAGAAAGAGTCAGTCATTCGTTTTTATTTCGATTCAAGAGATATTGTCTTTGCTCGAGAAAAAGCAAACGTTTGCTGTGTGTTTATTCAACTTGGATTTGTGACTAGAGTTAGATCTACAAAAGCTGTGATTTGATTTCGTCATTCTTTACGATTCATTCGAATTACTGGTTATACTGAAAGTCAACTCGTGTAGAACTGTTTAGGGGAGACCGGAAAAGTTTGAGACGTTCATCGGAGGCATCGTGAAGGGAACTTCGTCGAATTTATTGGACTGTGAATTGTTTCTGGACTTCTCCATTCAAACTTCGTAATTTCTTCGTGGGCCAAATTCACACCCTAGACTAGAATTTTGGATTTCTGATCTGGACTTTTGGACTTTCATTCTAGATCATATTATTGAATACAGGCCAGTATCATTTTGTGTTGTAATTAATTTTGAATGTTGAAACTAAATGTCTGTCATTGTTATTATATAATTTATAATAACGTCCCCTCCTAAGCGTGGGGACGTATAACGTGACGGTCAATCCCATTATTCGTTGGTAAAAGAGTAGCCCAAGAGTTGGCGGTGGGTGGTGATGACTAGCTGCCTTCCCTCTAGTCTTACACTGCTAAATTAGGGACGGCTAGCACAGATAGCCCTCGAGTAGCTTTGTGCGAAATTTCAAAAACAAACATCTGTTACATATATAATAGTTTATGGTAATAAGTTATACAAGCTGTTATCTGTGTCTTTTTGTTGCGTTCAGTCTATATAAAACATATAAAAACGTAACAGAAAATTGGGGGCTCGTCCAGGATATTGATCAAACAATTTAATTATATTCCAAAATTAGATTTATATTCTACACAGATAGACAGCTTGTATATTCAAAATGGCATTCCAACTCGAAGATTTTATAGACAAATTCAATCAGAATCCCTCTTTCGAATTGATCAATGAATTAAAAAAATCTGAATTGCTTGATGTTGGAAAACATTTTAATTTGGAAGTGAAGCAAGCAATGAAGAAAACAGATATCAAACAAATTGTTGTTGAACATTTGGTCAGCCAAAACGTTTTACCTCAAAAAGTTGTACAACAATTGCCTGCCGCTCATTTTGACCCAGATTTTGAATTAAAAAGAATGGAAATGGAAATGAAATTTCGTTTAGAAATTGAAAATAAACGCCTTGTTCTTGAGGCAAAAAAAGAACTGAAACGTATTCAGGCAGAACAAGAAAACAAACGCCTTGTTCTTGAGGCAGAACAGGAAAACAAACGTCTTGTTCTTGATGCCGAAATACAAAAAGAACGCATTAAAGCTGATAAGGAAATCAGTATGAGAAAGGCACAGACAGAAGAAAAGGTTGTCCAAATGCGGTTGGAAAATTTTGATGCTTCCAAACAAATTCGTTTAGTGCCTCCATTCAATGAAAAGGCTGTAGATAAATATTTTCAAAAATTTGAAAAATTGGCCCTTAGGCTAAAATGGCCTACCGAATATTGGACAGTATTAATTCAGAGTGTTCTCAAAGGTAAAGCTCAGGAAGTATTTTCCAAACTCACGGCCGAGCAAAGTTATGATTACGAGCACGTCAAAAAATGCATTTTGAATGCTTATGAATTGGTGCCAGAGGCATACAGACAAAATTTTGTGGTTACAAAAAGTTTGACAACCAAACGTATGTCGAATTTGCTCGTGAAAAAGAAACTCTGTTCGACAGGTGGTGTGATTCCAAAGAAATCAAAGATGATTACACAAAACTCAGAGAACTCATGTCAGTTGAAGAGTTTAAAAGATGTATTCCCATAGAGCTCAAAACTTACATTGATGAACAAAAAGCTTGCTCCAAAATTCATGATACTGCTGTCTTGGCAGACGAGTATGCTTTGACTCACAAAGATTTGTCATACAAAAGCAAAACAAATCACATAGCAAAGAAACCCAATGACTCATTCAACCATTATGCAAATGTCAACAAAGACAGAAAAGAGCAAACTTCGGATTCTCAAAGCTCATCATCTACCAAAAATGTGTCATTCTCATCCAAAACATGTGCTTATTGTAGAAAACTTGGCCATCTGATTTCTAAGTGCCATAAGATCAAAAACAAGCCATCATCCCATAGTTTCATTTCACCCTCGTTGGATACATCATTGGTTCCCAATAATTTTGACCCTGTCCAGTCCACTGTGGATTCCAAGTCCAATATTCTTGATGTACCTGAAGATCTTGTTGAGGACAAATTTAAGCCTTTCATCACTGAAGGTTTTGCTTCTTTTGTTGGCGATTCACATCTACAACCAATTAAGATCCTGCGGGATACTGGAGCTTTTCAGAGTTTCATTTTGGAAAGTGTTCTTCCGTTTTCTGAAAAGTCATCCATTGGGGCCAATGTGCTCATTTCTGGTGTAGAAGGTGGCGTCGTTTCTATTCCTCTTTATAGATTGGATTTGCATTCGGACTTAGTTTCGGGCCCAGTGACTGTGGGTATTAAATCTTCATTGCCTGTTGAAGGTGTGTCTATGCTTTTGGGAAATTATTTGGCTGGTAGTAAGGTGGTACCAGAGGCTAGTGTTGTTGAAACACCTGTTGTTAGTCCCAGTACAGAGCAACTCGTTGAAGAGTTTCCTGATGTTTTCCTCGCCTGTGCTGTTACTCGTTCTCAAACACGTTCTCAAAGTATCATTTTGTGTTGTAATTAATTTTGAATGTTGAAACTGAATATCTGTCATTGTTATTATATAATTTATGTTATATCTGTTACATATATAATAGTTTATTGTAATAAGTTATACAAGCTGTTATCTGTGTCTTTCTGTTGCGTTCAGTCTATATAAAACATAAAAAAACGTAACACCATTGAAGAAAGTTGTGGAACATATTGATGGAAAATAGTGTCCAAGTAATGTGTAATAAAACAATGAAACTGCTTCTAGGAGTAAAGTGGCTAAAACACAACATACCACACTCAGCAAGCCAACTACATCCAAAACCCATGTTAGTGGGAACTGACATCCACAAAGTCATTGGGTGAGGAGCATACTTTCTACACTTCAACTTCAGAAGGTGCAATAACATTAAGGGAGATGAGAAGAGAAGGAACTGTGACACATTCAAGTACTTTTACTGTGACCCATCCGTAACATGTGTAAGGGCTTGTGTTCGTTGGTTATACTCTTAAATCCACAACATGACAATTGACATCCACATAAAGGTAAGATGAGGGATCCAAATCTTAGGTATGAACTGTACTTTGATGTCTCAATCCTTTTTCTTCTGCATGCTTTAATGTGGAGGATATTATGGCATCTACACCACCAGAATACTATCACACTACTCTGCACTAAAAGGTATTTTGCTTCAGATTTATGTAAGTAAACCATTAAGAATGCCTCTACAGTCCACCATCTCAGCAGCTTGGAACTGGAAAGAGATAAGGGCTCTAAAACTCCATTAGAAGAAAAAGAAGTAAAATATGGAAGTATGGATGAACGACAACACCCAAGATAGTAAAATTGATGACAACAAAACTGTGAATTTAAAAGCAGATCTAACTGCTGTGTTCAATACAAAGCATGATACAGATGGCAACTATCTCTTTCCTCTTTACCCACATAGTTAACGGATGGTATTTTTAAGGAGAAGCATATTTGTGAAAATTACATTGTGAGGAAATCTTTCAAATGACCTTGTGAAATGTCCCATCTCAACACTATGCACTGTGTAGCTGTGAAACATAATACACAAGTCAAAATGGTTGAGAAGTGGGTTTTTTTAAAGTTAAATAATACCTAGTCAGGCACAAGTTTCCACCAAGTGGAATCAAAACAAGTAATAACCATCAAAAGGAAAATAAGGCCTCTGAAAAATTAAGAAAAAATTAAAATTAACTTACCTAGCCAAAGTCACATAGAAATTTGATGAGTGGCTGCTCATCAAAGATAGCCCAAAGAAGATGAAATGGTGATACTATGCAAACAGCAAGAGACAAATGTGTTAGAAGTAGTAAACATGTGCAGTTTAAAAAGCTCTTCTATAAAATGACAAAGATGAAATACGATAGAAAAGGTAAAACATCAAATATAATGAATATTAATATGAAGCAAAAAGTACACGATGAAAACAGAAAGAGATGAATAAACCAACTGAATCAAAAGTCCTGTCCCAAATGGTGAGGTTGAAAAGAGGAATATCAGAAATACAGAATAGTTGACAAGGGATAAAGAGAGGGGAACAAGCATTACAGATGACAGTTGTGTGAGAAATGGAGCATTAAAGAGCACATACAGGACACAATCTTTATGCATCAGACATACGATAACATTAAAGAGCACATACAGGACACAATCTTTATGCATCAGACATACGATAACATTAAAGAGCACATACAGGACACAATCTTTATGGATCAGACACGATAACATTAAAGAGCACATACAGGACACAATCTTTATGGATCAGACATACGATAAAGATGACTAATGGAAGGTAGATCAATGAGTTATCCTCACTAGCCACTGTAGTTTTCGGGAGAAAAGATTCAGATAAAGAAGAAATATGCAGGATGATAAAGACTATATGAAAAAATCCTGACACGTAAATCAGACCAAAGTTCTCAGACAAATAGAAGGAAATAAGTCTTTAGGGAAAAGTAAAACAAGGAACAGGTGGAAAGTGGTTTAAATGAAAACAGAGTAAGGCTATGGTGGACCACATTAACATCTCAGTCCAGTATAGTAGCGTGCCAATGAGGATAATGATTCTAGAAGAAATTTATCAATACGAAGTTATTGGAAAACAAAATGAAAGATGTGGGACAAAGCCATGTGATAAATGGAAATCAAAGAGACAGTAATTCCTGGATTAAAATGCCTAGTAAGAAACACAACAATACCAGGAACAGAGGGCAAATCAGGTGAAAACTTCCATTTCAGAGATGAATGGTAGAAAACATTCCATTTATGCTGATACACTTCCATGGATGAAAGGCAAGCAAGAAACACTCCAGAAATGAAACTATATATCACAACAAATCTGATTTACTTATCAAGGACCAAATAAAAAACAAGCATAAAGACAGAGGAAAAGAAGAGTGATATGATTAATGTTGCCAAAGAAAGGAAGAAGAGAGGTAGTTGGATAATTAAAAAAATACAGATGAGTCAGTCAGAAAGTAGTAATCAGAAGAACGTGACATGGAGTGGTATGGATGAAATTAAATAATTCAATGAAGAAGATGAATGAGTGAATCAATATACAGATATTTGTAAACCCAATTTTGACTGAATGTGTTGATAGCGAGGTCAAAAGGGTGAGGGATCAAAGACCAGAACGAAAGTAGCTTGTGGTTAAAGGATGTTGTAAATGCATCCTTATAAAAAGTATCATACTGAAGTCAAAACCATGGAAGGCAAGAGAATTTAGAGGTCATTTTATTTGATAGATTTTGTCTGAATGGAAAATATGATCTGTGACAATATTGAAACACCCATAATATGGCATACAATGACATGGATATCTTGCATATCAGTCCAGAAAAAAAGACATAACATATTACAAATGTATGAATCCAGAATGAATGCCACCTTGGTAACTAAGAAAAGTTCCCGCCGTGGAATTGTTGGAATGAATCATGACCAGACAATGTCTGGCCAGATGAAAGAAATGATCCAAAGTCTGACATACAGCTAAATGCTCCTGTTTTGACATAATAACACTCCTCAGCTGTAAACCAACATTTTAAAGACTGCAGTTGATCAGCCCATGCCCTTCATCTCTAGATTTGAGATGTAAATTTAGGTGAGGATGAGAAAATGAAACACCTGTCGATTTGTGGATCCTGACCAATCACCAAAGACCATGAAGAAGGTCCTATGCAAGGGTCCACTATTCATAAAAAGCTATTCATGAGCTCACATATTAGCCTGGATAAAGTGGATTGTGGCAGTCACAGAAGAACACAGCCTCAAAAGAAACAGCACATCAAGAGTTTCAATATGATTAACCAAGCCCACTGAAGTTATCTCCAAAAGCAACTGATGAGACAAAAGCTCAAAATACTATAATAAAATAAAAAATATAGAATCCAAACTAAGCTTGAATGAGAATTTTTAAAACTGATAACTTACCCCTTGTTGGAAAGAACAAAGATATAGTGATGACTGCAAGGCTATTGGAATATGTAAGAAAGCATTTATGACATCCATCTTGGTCATCCACATACCTCAAGTGAAAACTCACCTGAGGGTGAGAAACAATTTCATGATGAAACGAGGTGGAATGAGAAATTGAGTAGGGTGGAACAAATATATAACAGACTGTCAGTCTTCAGTTTTCTTGAAGTCAACAAACCGCCTGGAATAAAATCTGAGATGACTCACAGGTCCAATGGCCTGTCAATGTTGGGATCCTGTGGCTGAGAGAAGGAAATTGGTACCTGTGACAAAAAAGTGGAGAAAGAGATTGCAGTAAAAGTTCATCTGATAGAACCCAAATAACCTCATGTTGTTATTATAAATAACACCTCTTGTATTATTCCTTGCTGTTGGTAAAACATCAATCCATTTAATAATTACAAAAATTAAAAAAGTCAACACAAATAATTTTGACATTTAGTTAGTGCACCAATCATCAATAAATAATTTCATTGTTAACACTACATAACAAAGTCTTTATTTTTTCATGTTCCTGGGCAAAAAGTGTTATTTCCCAATTCCTTATGTCTAAAATAAATGGGAAATACATATTTTTCTCTTCAAACTTTGCTTTGTGAACTGGGTAATGAAATTTTCAAATTTACCCATTTTCTAGAACATTCTACGTAGATTCAGTGCTGAATAACCGATAGAGAATTTTCTCCAACTTACAAGAATTTTCAAGAACCTTGTAGAATTTTCTAGAACTTTCCATGATAATATATATACAGAGGCTCACAACTTCAGTTTAGTTCTAGCTGCCTAAGTGAACACATAGACCTGTATGTGGCTGATTGATCAAGACAAGAGCAGAAAAGTACTTCATGACAGCATCTTCTAAAATTTGTGAAACATATAAGGCATATTTTGGCATGCTTCTTGGAGATCAAGACAAACCCTGAGCACCTTATTTTACCTTTGAGCACTGCAAAAAACTCAAGAAAGTAAGACAATTTTTACTTGCTTGAATAGTAAGACTTTATATTATACAAATTTTAGATATTTTAAAATTCAGTGCTTCTCAGAGAGGAATACAACAGCATGAAGACTTAGCTAGAAGCCTTGAAGTATAATGAGTATGGCTGGAATGTTATCAGAGACTTCAAAATGGTGGCATTTCTGATGGGTCTCCAAGGAAGCTTTACCAAGTTTCTCTGTTACCTATGCCTTTGAGACAGCAGTGACACCATAGTGCACTACAACAGAAAGCATTGGCCACAACAGATCGAGTTCTCTGATGGCAGGCATAAGGTCAAGTCCAGAAGGTGTTGTTCCCACCATTGTACATAAAACTGGGTTTTATGAAACAATTTGTCACAGCTCTTGATAAAGAGTCTGCAGTTTTCAAGTACCTCCCAGACATCTTCTCTAAGCTGTCTGAGGCAAAGGTTAAAGCTGGTGTCTTTGTCAGACCACAAATAAAGAAGATTCTGGAGTGCATAGAATTCCCCAAGAAGCTCAGTAGGAAGGAAAAGAAAGCTTGGGGTAGCTTTGTCATAGTGGTTTGGGGCATCTTGGGCAATCACAAGACCGAAAATTATGTGGAACTGGTTTAGGCTCTGGTGAAGAACTGTGGCACACATCAATAAAAAAATACTTCCAGTAGCTTCCCAGCATAAACACTACGTAGTAATATGGTAGTTGTTTGAAAGTAATACATAGCATATGCTTAGTAACAACTTTACTCTATAACATTTTGGCATTTAGCAGTTAACACATAATAATATTACATTTTATCTGCATTGTCACAATGTAATCTTATGATATACGATGCTAACTGTGCTCTGCCCATCACTGGTATTGAAACCATATTTCTAGTGGCATGTCTACAGACATACCACTGGTGGGCCACATAGTGCTATCAAGTAGCAATAGCATGAGAACATTAAACTGATTTGAAAAGCAAAGTGTATATCAGTTAGCAGTGTAACTCATAGGCTATTACGTATTCCACATACAGTATTTACTTTAGTGTTTGAATATTAGTTTTGTATACTTAATATCACATTCAAATAAAAATATTATTTTCCACATGAAAATAATAAAGGATAATTAGTTCCAAATTTATTTACTTATATTTTATGTAACTTGACGTATTTTTTGTAATGTGGATAAGTTACACACTTCAGGAATAACATGTTAATGCTTAATTATATTTAATTTAAATAAGGTCTCAACTGTCCAGCATTCTTGAATTAACAACTTTAAATATCCAAAATATATTAAGTTTTGTTGTCATACCACAGCGAATGGATGAGTCCAAATTTGAAATATTTGGGCCAAAGTGTAGGTAACACATCCGGCTGAAGACAGAAAAAAGATACCTATCTCGATGCATAGTACCTGCCACAAAGTATGGTAGAAGCTGTGTGATGATTTAGGGATATATTTCTGCTGAAGTGATAGAAAACATCTTCAAAAGATATGGAATAAAAGACCAGCACAAGTACAATGAGGTATTGATCCAGTTGGGTATACCCTGTAGTTTGCATGTTATTGGTAAAGCATTCTATTACCAAGATTATAATGACCTGAAATACTCATACAACCTACGATGAAATTACTTAGCTATAAATTAAGCTGCTGAAATCATTCATATAATGCAATTACCTCCCAAAGATCCCCAATCTAAACCCAATTGAGCAGATTTAAGATTTGAATGACTAAAAACTTGACAAATCAAAAGTTACTTGCAAAGAAGCTTTATGTGGGTGAATATCAAAGACACTTGAAGTAAAATATCAAAGGACACTTTCATTAAATATCTAACAATAACACCAGAACAACCATTTGCAGTTATTAAAGTGAAAAAAGAGATAGCAAAATATTAACTGTTTCCTTAATCAATCACTTTAACTGTGTTTAAGTTGTACTAAGTTAGAATAATGATAAAATACTGATGTTTAATATGGTATTCACCTTCTATTGTTTTTTGAAACAGCCTGAAATCTATTTTTGACTTTGTCATAACACGTTTATACACTTCTGTATTACAAGTTTAACATATGTTACAGGGTACAACATTATAAAGATAAGCTGATAAATGAAGAGTACATAACCCCTCACATTAAACTACAACTATCCACCAACACAATTTGTATAAACAAGTGCAAAGTAAGTTTACCGTAAAGTTGACTTGCATTGTGAAAGAATCTCTAGGGATTCATATATAAACATTCCTCTGTAAGAAAATGTTTTCAAACTTGAAATTTCTACTGCCAAAATATTCAATATGCTTTATCATAAAAAGCATTAGAAAAAGAAGATTACAAAACATTAACTCTCAACTCATTAACAGTCCTACATGAGTCTTACCGCAATTTCTTTTTTAATTCCCAATTTTATTAGTGATACAAGATATTACAGAATGTTCTTTACTTCAGAATAAAATTTAAAAAACAAAAAATTAAGAGTTTCCAGTTGTTTTTCAAACAATTAATGAAATTCTCCATAAATTATTATAAAGAATTTAAACTTTATCATCACCATTTTTAAAATATTTGTTTTCTATTACAAGTTATCAGAACTGATAATAATATCATTTTTATTTAGAATGTACGTTTTTAGTGGATTTTTTTTATTTTTCTCTCACTCATGGATCTAAAAAAGTATTTAAAAATAGAATGACATCTTTATTATAACCATATGTCCATAAATGGTCTTTCTTTACGAAAATTGACATAACCCACGAACATAATTTATATCATTATTTTTATCATGAACGACATTGTACCTCTGTCATTTTCTCTTATTTACCTGAAGAACTAATTGGTAAGGTTCTAGTGTAACTTCCTCCTCAAGGCATTATATAGTAAATTTCATTCATAGCAACATAAATTGGCAAGTCTGATATGAAAAATGTGCAACTCATAATAATTTTATTATATGTATATATATCAGGTATTTAACAATAACATACTATGATAAATACATCTGCTATTGAAAAAATGTATAGAAATAGAGCAAACAGGTAGTAATTCCTACTAGCAAAAGCATACACTGACTTTTATATATGTGTGTGTACATGTTATTAGTATTCTTTTTGCATGGAATAGTTTATTTTTTTCTGTAAATATTAGGTCATCCCATAAATAATGTTACTTTTTGGAATAGAATAAATGTAAATGCATATTTCTTGGCTAAATGAAATTATTCTCAAAGTCACAAGTTACATGGGATGACTTTATATCATTCAGAATAAACCAGTTTGTTTCTTTACTAATTTTTTTATTTATTTTAGAAGTCCCAATTATCATGGAAGTGTCAGAGGAGCACATGAAGAATATAATGTTTTACAACTTCATAAAATGGAAAAGTGTTACTGAAGAAGTATTCAAGATGTGTAAAACAATAACATTCTAAATGTGGAGAAATGTCAAAGATAGTTCAATAAGTTTAGAACTGGTGACCGCAGTCAGCAGATTTAGGTGCAGCATGTGAGGTCAGTTACGATATTTCGTTGATGACAGCGAAATCTGGCCGACCGTTCACTGATGGTGTATGATTACTGCATCGGAAAAATTGTATCCGAAAGCAGTTCGCAAGATACAGACGGTGGCTTTGAATCGTATGATAGTCCAACGAAGAATTTCACACCTCTCAGCAGACGTGACAAGGCAGCTTACAAATAAAGCAGACAATTTTGTTTACTTCTCTTTGGCAGCAGACAAGTCGACAGCACAGCAACGAGTTTTTGTTTGTAGTGTGTTGTCATCGTTTGATATCACAGAGAAACTAATCGGCATGGATTCCATGATTGGTCAGACAACTGGGTCTGCTCTATTCGAGGAGACAGTACGACTGTGTAGCAGTGTTTCATTGGATTTCATGAAACTGGTAAGTGTGACAACTGATGGAGTACCAGTTATGACAAAAGAAAGTAGCGAGCTAGTAACACTGTTGATGAAGCATCGAGGAAAGGTGAACAAACAGTTGGTGAAGTTGCACTGAATTATTCAACAACAGAACCTGTGCAATAAAGAACTTGGTTTTCGGGCAGTGATGGCATTTGTGATCAAAACCATTAATTTCATCAAATTACGAGCGCTCAATCACCATCAGGTCTCCTTGAAGAAATTGATTCAGACTATGGTGACCTTGTATATCACCGTGAAGTACGTTAGCTGAGTCGAGGGAAGATGCCCAGAAGATTCTGGGAGTTGATTGATGAGGTGATAGAATTCCTCAGAAGCAAGAACAAAGACACAGAAGTGATTTCCATGACTGAACCAGCATGGCAAGCTGATTTGACCTTTCTGGTCGACATTACACAACACTTGAATTATCTTACTTTGAAGTTACAAGGCAAAAATCAGCTTGTCTCTCAGCCTGCAAATCACGTCTCAGCTTTCAGGACAAAGTTGCAGTTGTTCCGGCAGCAAGCAGCATCAGACAACTTCATACACTTTCCCACTTTGCAGTCACAGCTACAGAAGAATCAGGACATTGACACACAAGTTTATGTTGGGAAGCTAGATACCTTGATTCATTCCTTCAACAAGTCGTGATACTGCAAAGAGAAAACAAATATATATTAATAAGGTGGATGCTAAAGCAACAACCTATTGTGTTGGTGGAACTTATAACTAACATTTGTCGTGATGTAATGAACCATAAAAGAAAATTTTCAAGCCGGTGTGCTTCATCATGCCACTTATTGCATTGGTTGTATACTGTTGTTACAGTAAATGGGAAACATAAAAAACATCTGATCAGAGGTCAATAGTGACATCCTCTAAACTGCTTTCAGTTCTATCTTCTGCTGGCACAGAAAGCCACGTTTATGTCCTGTATATTATCATAATCTCCACATACATCTCAGGCCACATTATAAAAACAGATTTGTTTCTTGTAAATCATACAGATGTCCGTTGATGCTCTGTGAGACATATAAATCCATTACCCTTTAAACCAGACCCAAGAGTTCACTTTGTCAGTCAAACCGTATTTCGTGCCCCTTCAAGTTTCTGTCCTGGACAAACTTACTTCTTGTATCTCAGAATGGCTAGTATGGGTATTAACACTTCTACTAAAAAAGTGAAGAATAACATTTTGACCTTAAATCATTTTTCAGGCTAAACTAAGAAGTTCAAAACATTGTTCTCTACTTTATTGGTAAAAGAGTTAATACCTATTACCAGCCATCCTGAAATACATTTTTCGTTCAAGTGGGTTTCTTGTCATCACGAGAAACTTACTTCTTGCACTACCTATGGTTCAGAGCCGCATGGTAAGGTATTGTTTCAAATGCTCAAACTAAAGAAAAATGAACTTACATTGGAAGTCATAAGACAAATATTTTCCTTTCATTTTTAGGTTTTCAATCTGTAGTTCATTGCTACGCAGGAAGAGATCACGGCTCGTTACTGAATACTCTGCAGACAGTGGCCTCCTGGTCAGCATAAATACCCTGGGGAGAAGGAGGTAGCACAAGAGAAATTCAATGAGATCCAAAAAGCTCATGAAGTGCCTGTCTGAGATCAAGTCCAAGAGGCTGACTCGTAACAAAAAGGAACAAGATAATCCCGAGGCAATGCGAAACTCAGTAGGAATTTATAATGGAGCAATTAAAATACATATCTGTGTCAGTATGATCACATCATACAAAAAATCTACTGATAAACTGTTCTAACTAGTCTAAATATCTGATATATACAAACAATTTCAGGCATTATTTTGTTTATATAATGTTTACAGTTAGATTTCTTGAATATGTTTGGTCTGAGGATTATTATTATTCTGTCTATTTTGTATAAGAATGGAAGTTTCCAATATTATTGGAAGAAACGAACTTGTTATATGTTCCGTGAATCTGTCAAAGCACAGCTTTTACTGTGTGTAATATTCTTTCAAAATACTGTATTGTGAAATCGTTGGTGCATTTAGTTAATTAAATGTGATCTCCTGGAATAAAACGGACTACACCCGGACTTCTATCGGGTAGTTTTATGTGTAATTAGTTATAGGTTATTTGTAAAACAAAATGTAGACTTGGATTCAAAGTGTGTGTTTTATGATGGTTCATTGCTTTTAGAAACTTTCTTTTGATAAAATTCTTCTTCGTAATAAATTCCTTAAACCAGAGTAGATGCTGCCAGCATCCAGCTAAAAATCCTGATTTTATCCACCGAAGAGTGACAGCATCTGGAAACTAACCCGAACCATGTTATCGTCTGTGAAATTAAGAAAATTGTAGTTTTATAAAGCATGGTAACAGTTTTTAAGGAATCATGAAAACCATTCCAGCAAAATGTGCAACAAATTACAGGTTTAAAGAATTGAAGCACAAGAAGTGATCACTTTTGGGAGGACCCGACTTCTCACTGTGTTTGTCTTTCAAGTTTCCTCCATGTGCCATTCAAACTTAATTTCCAAGACAAAGAAACAGAACAATTTGGTAGCAGTTTAAGTGATTGGTAGAAATGAGTAGAAGGAGAAATATAATGGAAGATTAAGTTTAGAAGTAGCTGGATGATAGTTGTTGGAACGTCTATAGAAAGATAAGTGTACAAAGTAAAGTATTATTTTTGGACAAGTATTCAAAATCTCTCATAAAAGCTTCTATTTTATTCAAATATAGTAGTATAATTTTTTTTTCTTGGTAAGACAGTAAGTTCACCAAACCCAGTATAAAATAATAATTATTTATGTAATGAAATTTTTGTAATTCATTATGTCTATTATTTCGTTGGATCTGAGGTAGTACTATTGAGTTACGAGGTCCATATTTTTCTTAGCTTTAAAACATACTTGGATAGCAGGTTTGAAGATTTTTCATGTTATGAATTACTTACCAGCGTCCTTCTTTTCTTTTACTTGTTTTTAGAACTTCATAAAACATCTTATCAAAACACAGTAACGTATGTTACTTGGACTGTTTATTTAACAGATGAAGATTTCCAGCAGAGTTAAAATTATTTTATATGCAAAAACGGCTCGTTTGGGTTCAGAAAATATTTTAAATGGAAGAGCGAACAACGTTTCGACCTTCTTCGGTCATCGTCAGGTCGAAACGTTGTTCGCTCTTCTATTTAAAATATTTTCTCAACCCAAAGGAGCCGTTTTTGCATATAAAATTCTTAACAAGTGGGTTTCTCGGCATCACTGAGAGTTAAAATTATGTTCCTTGTGGTTTTTATTCCCTGTTGTTGACAAAATGTTTTCAAAACTGTGATTTTTGAGCTGAGACTATGTTTTTTGAATTTTATAGTTAATAAAGTGACTGTATTATTTTTTCTTTAAATATAAATATGTGAATATTTCAATTGTTACAGTAATCCAAGTTCTCTACTGTTGTATCTGTTACACCTTCTCTTGGAAATATATTTTACAAGTCAGAGCTGAAATATGCACTGTTCATTTAGTGCAGAAACAATCAAATATAAACATGTTGTCAGGTATAAACTAAAATGTTGTGTAATATTCTGTGTGTCACTTTTGTGATTAAACAAATACAAATTCAAAGCTTTGGAAGAAAGTAAACTTGCAGTTGTGAAACTACTGTAGTTGGTTTTACTGTCATCACTTTGGTTCATGCTTATTAAGGATGTTACATTTGTCTAACATTGAGTTTTGTTAAAACTGTTACAGTTATCACTTCTGATCATTATAATTGTTTCAACTTAATTGTTGGTGATGATGTATAGGTTTAAAATAGAATGTAGTAAGCAAAATTACCAATTTATATTGATGGTTGGTGTTTAAGTCTAGCAAAAGTACCTGTCTCCAGTGACAGTTACTGTTTAAGTTAATCTACCAATTTTAATTATTTCATGAGCTTTAAAAAGATTAACTTTTTGCACTCTTGGTTTCACTTATAGCCAAAGTTCAGAGCTTTTTTATACTTCACATCATGAAATAATTAATATCTTCAGTTGTGCAAAGAGTTGCTCAACAGTAACACATGGTAAATATACATTTGTATTTCTTATAGCACGTCACATTTTGAAATGTTAATGATAGTCTGATAAATTAAATATAGAATATCTTACTTGTGAAATAAAGTTTGGTATTAACATCATTCATACTTGTTCTACTGCCATTTCAAAAGTGAATGTTAAGTTGTGCCTGCAGGAACAGATCTTCAAATGCTGCATGTTTCCAATATATATATAAGAATTCAGAAGTTATTCACAGTTGTCAGTTTTAAACATAATGATGAAATAATTAGTAAAAGTAAAGATTATCTGTTAACAGTAACTGTTGATATGACAGTTGCACAAACAGCTGCAGTACCAAGATAAACTATATTTTACTACTGTGGTATCTACATGTAAGCGTTTGTTTGTTCTGGAATTTCGCACAAAGCTACTCGAGGGCTATCTGTGCTAGCCGAACCTAATTTTGCAGTGTAAGACTAGAGGGAAGGCAGCTAGTCATCACCACCCACCGCCAACTCTTGGGCTACTCTTTTACCAACGAATAGTGGGATTGACCGTCACATTATACACCCCCACGGCTGGGAGGGCGAGCATGTTAAGCGCGACGCGGGAGCAAACCCGCGACCCTCGGATTACGAGTGCACGCCTTAACGCGCTCGGCCATGCCAGGCCTACATGTAAACAGAAGGTTAACAGTAGATTTGTTCAGTGAACCAACAGTAATAACTTTGTTTTAATTGTTGGTATTACATATCCATTGTCTGTACACTTCACAAAGTATTGAACAGTTCCTGACATTTACAGTGTTTGATTTTATCCCTTTTTGAGCAGGAAGAAAGAAAACTAAGCATACTTTGTACATAGTGGTTGACAAGTAATTTTAAAGTCATTTTGTGCAATAATAAAAAATAATGCCTTATTTAAAACAAAGTACTCAAACAGATTAACAAATTTTAGTTACCACTTATTACATCACACTTTTAAAAGTTCTGCTGTATTACTAGGTGTAAATAAAAAGGTTTATGTTATTTTTTAATTGAGAGAAAAACTTTAAAATGTGACCCAAAAAAGGTTGTTTGATATATAACAGTTTTGACATGTATTTATCTTAAGCATTGTTTGTTGTGTAATGATATTTATGCCTAACATTTTTTGCACATCTGTTTACAAGTAGAGGTTTAATGCTATTGAATGTCATTCGAATATTTTAAAATAGTAATACACAAAGGTAATTCAACAAGAGTACACATTTAAATAAAATTGAAAGGTCTTTAATGTGATGTTGAGGTTTAGTTACTCGTTGGGTCCTAAAAAATATTAGAAATTAATGGTAATGAGGAAATGTATTTTTCTTAAAATTTATAGTTTAAGACTTACTCAAACAATTTTTATTATTGCTATTATTGGTTTTTAAAGGTGGTATACATGTAGATCATATCTTTTATTGCAAATATCACTAAAAAGGTTTTTGTTGACAGTTTTAAGCTGTTTGTAAATTAATATTTACGTTACATTGTTTAAGCATACAATAATATTCTTTCATACATGTAAGTTATAATAAATTTATATATTTTCTCAAGCCATTTCTTATTGCATAGGTTTAAGTATTAAGAGATACATGTGAACCTCACAAAGTTAACAGGTGAATTCCATATCATGCACATTCCAGTATCTGGTCGATACAAGTTCAGTATATTATATTTTCCAACACGTAGTACTTTATTATTATCATATACATTCTTGCATTCAAATAAATTCAATCAAATATTGATCCATTGAATACTTGTTTACTGTCTCCTTCAACAGGTTTAATCTTTATGATGCATTTACATTCACTTAACTTATTTCATCCACCTTTTTAATTATTTATTTTACAGTGCATACAGGAATTACATGAAGAATAATTCAGTACCATTGTAATAACAAACTTCTGAACTAAGCAAGTTAAGTGTATAGAACTGTTCCAAAATGCTCTTAAATGTAAAAAAATTTTCTCTGTTCATGTCACAGCGTGTTACATTAATTATGTCACATGTGCAGTACAACAAAAAATGCAGTAATATGCAATATAAGATGTAAAAGAAATATTTTTAAGAGTGAATAGCAATATTTCTTTTTTTCTATTTATGTTTCAATTATAGTAAATAATATAAGGCTGTATTAACTTTCACTTAGAAACATCTGACACACTCATAAAAAAAGGAATGCATAGTCTGTTTGCATTCAAACACACGTAATTAACATTCTTCAATTACTATGTCTGGTAATTTGAAAACACAGCTCGAATTCCTTCCATCAGATATTTCAAATAATCACATAATGAACAACTAACCAAAATGTGTATACTTTAATGGTATTTGTTAATTTACCAGTACAGTGGAAACCTGCAGTTAGATTGTTGGAGTAGGGTGGTGGAATCCAGTCAGAAAACAAAGAACTCTTGTCAGTTGCAGGTTAATAACAATCATACAAAGAATAATAAGTAGGATGTCTCTTACTTTTGATATTAAACTTTTACTGTTGTTTTGATTACCACAGTGGTTTCCAACACAGACAAACATTTTGAACATCTTTAATGGAATGTGTTACTGAGTGATTGACAAATACATTCTGCTTCTAGAATCATTTTCATTATTTTGGTGTGATAAAACTGACTTTTCTTGGACATTAATGAACAGTAAGGGACACTTGTAGTAATGAAAATTTGTAACCAAGTTGATTCTGTTAATATGATTCTTATATGTACCTGCAAATTAATTAATTAAGATTTTGAAAAGTGCTTTTTTATGAATTTGTACTTTATGAAATTTGGAATAAGTCAAGTTTTCATGTAAATCCATCACTTAGAATGGGGAAATGAAGCCACGTTTTACTTCTACCTACAAAATTCTCACAGAATTGAAAATGTTGTCTTTACTATGCAAAAATAATTTATCTTTAGAACAATATTCATTAACAACGGATTATCTAATTGACACAAATGGATTAAATGTTTTTTTAATTTTACAATTCTTGCAGTTTTTCAGACCATATTGAATTTGCTGAGTGAATTTAGTAAACACAATGTAAATTTGGGAGGATGTTACAGTAGTACTTCGGGTCTCTCACATTTAAAACTTTTCTTTATTTGGGGAATTTTGTAGGTTCTTAATTTTGATGTCTCACTTGTGGAAGTAACATTTATGTTTCACTAGTTTTGGAGAAAACAAAGTACCAATTAAACATATATGTTTCAGTATATGTTGTATTTTATAATTTTATAATAACTGATGTAAGCAAAAGGCGAGTGTAAATATAATTTAGTATACATTTTGTACGATATATTATTTTTTTTAAATGTCTAACGTAAGGTAGTAATATAGTATAAGCTAACCCATTGATAGAATTACTTACGGTGAACGTTGTCCTTAGTAAAGGAAAGTAAAAAAACTTGCTAAAGTTATTGTTTATTTATTTAATGAATACAGGCTGTACTTAATAAATTTTGTTTGTTTGTTTTGGAATTTCGCACAAAGCTACTCGAGGGCTATCTGTGCTAGCCGTCCCTAATTTTGCAGTGTAAGACTAGAGGGAAGGCAGCTAGTCATCACCACCCACCGCCAACTCTTGGGCTACTCTTTTACCAACGAATAGTGGGATTGACCGTCACATTATACACCCCCACGGCTGGGAGGGCGAGCATGTTTAGCGCGACGCGGGCGCGAACCCGCGGATTACGAGTGCACGCCTTAACGCGCTCGACCATGCCAAGCCACTTAATAAATAAAGGCTTAACTCCTGTTAGACCGAACACAAGTGGAAATTTGATTCTAGTAACTCAGAACGCTGTCATTATTTGGTTCTCTTAACTGTAGGTATAATAAGTGAAACATAATTTCCTTCAATATTATCACAGAACAAAAACAAACTGCTCTAAATTCATTTTCTTTTAACTTGTATTTTTCCATTTAGTAACATCAAATTAGATCATCCCATTCCCCTCATGATTGGTACAGCAGGAATAATACTTTTGATAACTTGTTTAAGGCAAGAAAAAATATTATTTTCTTATGCTTAGTTGAATAAATCTTAATATAATTTCTAAGATAATAACAGTTGAACCATTTATGTACATTCTTAATGATGAATTTCAAGTGGCTGAGAAATCCAAAATGTTCATTAACTGGAATAATAAATAATGATTACCAACACTTGCTGTTGTTGTTTTGAATTAAGCACAAAGCTACACAATGGGCTATCTGTGCTCTGCCCACCACGGGTGTCGAAACCCGGATTTTAGCGTGCAAGTCCGCAGACATACCGCTGAGCCACTAGGGGGCACCAACACTTGCAGTAAAAAGAAATAATAAGGTGAAATTAGCATCATTAGTTTATAATAAACTGTAATTTATGTGCGGATCATCGTTTAAAACTTAAATTGTGGAGCAGTTTTTTTCAATATTACAAGTTCTTGTAAGTGTGTTATTGTTTAACCAGTTTTATATGTAAATACAATACAGTACTGTGTGTTATTACAAATACTTGACGTTGAAACGTGTTAAATATTAGCAACCTAAACTTTTACAAATATAGTAATTGGAAAACACTTGAGATAAATACAAAAGGCATTTTAATTCAAAGAAGTTATTTTTAATTAAGGATTACCAATTTATTTTAACATGATATATAATTAAAAGTGGAATTTATTAGCAGGTATAATATTTATTAAATTATCCCTGTTATGTTATAACATTTTATTTCTGTTTAATTACTGCCGTTCAACATTTTGAAAAAGCCCCTGTGCCTCTGGTTGCTAAATATTATTATTTCTAGATTATAATTAGATTCTATTTTTAATTGAAATAACACTGATGTATAAATTACAGTTAAATTAAACAACTTATGTTATTTATTGGTGGTTTTCTTCTGTAGTCTTATATGTTTGAAATGGTGCTGCCAGTCAGAAAGAGGGAAAGAAGATGAGGTGATCGTCGAGGATGGAAAAAATACATTAAAACCAGAAAACTCAATAGCAAAATCAACTAAACATTTAAAATACAATAGAAAACCACACAATATTATGAAAAATAAATCAAGGAAAGTGCGGTATGTTCAACTGCCTCAAGTAAGTAATGTTATGATAGAAAATGTCATCATATTATTCTCTTTCCCAGCAAAAGCCCTGTAGTGACAACGCGGCATGTCTGAGGACTTATAAAGCTAGAAACCGGGTGTCGTTAGCCGTGATGGGTAAAGCACAGATAGATCACTGTGCTTAATTTCAAATAAACAGACATAAGAATAAAGTAATATATCTTCAATCATGTATGTTAACTTACTTTCTATACATTTTTATGCTTGTGTTCTTCGTGAAGTTTAGACTCCGTTATAAATATAATGTGTTCAGGTTATAAACTTTACTCTCTAATCTTCCACCCTAAAATAAAAGTTTCAATTTGATGGCACGGTATCACTTTTTGGATGGAAATTGTAGACGGTTTGAATGGACACCTATTGATAATTACCTTCTGGAAACGTTGTATATATATGTATAATACAGGTTTCTTCTTTATCTCTGCAGCCATTTCCAAACATGCATGAAATTTGTATACTCACTTGACCCTGTTTATGTATCATGTGTTTCCACAGTAAATGCACAAGTAACACAGCTAGGGATGATTCTTAACCAAGTTTGTTGTACAGCTTCCCTGTATAACAACGATCACTTTGTGTCATGTCTCTTAACAACAAATGTTATAACCTGATATTGTTGTTTGTCTATAAACTGAAAGTATATAATGAAATGTATAGACAACAAAAGTGGAAAAATTACACATTTTCTACTGTTTTAACATTTGGAAAGATATATATATATATGCAAAAAAGACTCGTTTGGGTTGAGAAAATATTTTACATAGAAGAGCGAACAACGTTTCGACCTTCTTCAGTCATCGTCAGGTTCACAAAGAAAGAGGTAACTGACCGAAAGCTGACAACATGTTTAGAAAGGGTTGTGTAACTGAGTGTCGGAATGTAGAGGACGGTGTCAGATGTCTCAATATATAATTTTATTATATTATATTAATATAGGTATAATGGCGTTCCTTTATATTGGTTTATTTTGGGTTAACGAGTTTACATTTATGTTCGCCAGAAATTATTGGATTCTTTTACGGTCCACAGAAAGTTTAAAAATGTTTCATTTCATTTTTTATGAAGCTTCATTATTATCGTGTTCTTCTTCCTCATGCGTTTTAATTCAAATCTATATCCTCGATGTTGATAAATGTTGCAGCGCCATCTCGAAACTAAATGGCTTCCAGACAAACCTTGAATATTGTTAGAATATTGAAATGAAAAAGCAGTCATAGATTAAGAACTACTATTGGAACTCGGTAGTAAGACCGAGTGCTCATTACTCTAAGACTGCTTTTAATACTTGTGGCGAGTACACACAGATAGCCCATTTTGTAGCTTTCTGATAAAAAAACAAATAAATGAACATGGAAGAAACTTACTGCCCCACAATTTTCTCGATATTTACAATAAGCTAACTTAAACATGCATCACGCAATTTAACATCCTCAAACTTAAAGCTGTAAATACCAAAATCCTTTTTCATTTCAATTTCTTCTGTTCTTTATTGCTTTTGA